>FN649757.1:551664-625137 GCA_000310025.1 Ectocarpus siliculosus
GGTATCAAGAGAGGGCACGTGGAGAAAGGCACACAAGCTAGAGTGAGGAGACCTTTGACATGGGGAATGTTGAGTGCAATGCAGCAGAGTGTTGGCGGTGAGGGTGCAGGGGGAAGAGTGCTATGGATCGGATTGGCCTTGACATATCTGCTGATGTTGAGGGCGTCAGAGTTGTTTGCGGAAAAGGATGGAAAAATCCACGAAGTGTACTGCCTGTGCAGGGGGGATGTGGCATTCTTCGAGGGCGATAAGCAGCTGGAAGGACCGGAGAGGTTAAGGGCAGATAAGATAGAAGTGCAGATGAGAGGCTCGAAGGGAGATCAAGGGAGGAAAGGAGCGGTGCTGGTCAGGGAGAGGGGGAGGGCGAATGGAGCGGTGGAATTGATGTTGGAACTATTCGGGATTTATGGAAGTGAAGGACTGAGTGCAACGGCACCATTGATGGTACACAGAAGGGAAGGGAAGTGGGAGGTATGGCAGAGAAGGAAGGCGACAGAGCAGATGAGGAAGGGGATAAGAGCGGTGTCAAAGATGTGGTCGAAGGAAGGAAAAGGGGCAGGGGCGAAGCTGAAACCGGAAGAGTTCGCGTTACATTCGGGAAGGATAGGTGGGGCGACGAGGCTGGCCGCGAAAGGGGTACCGGAGGCTGTGATAAAGAAGGAAGGGAGGTGGTCGTCGAACGCATTCATGGCATACGTAAGGGCGAATATGCAAGACCCAGCATGGGTGTCGGCGGTGTTGGAAGAAGGGGAAGGGGTATTGGAGAGACAGCCGGGGCAAGGGACGGAATGGGGAAGAAATAAAGAAGAGGGATCCAGAAGTAAGAAGAACAAGACTTCGTGATGGGAGGTTTGTGTCCAAGCTGGGCGACCAGCGGAATGTCGTCAGCCTGGTTCTTATTACTTAAGGAAGCGTGTGGATTCCTTAGTAGGCTAAGGGCCGGGAAGGAGGGAGAGAGTTCTACCTCCAAGACCCGGCCTTTGCGCGGCGACACAATAATAAAAATGGCATTTTTCGGGAAGTGAGAGACAAAATCCACATTTCGTACCACACAGAGGCCGGAAGTGATGAGCCTGCGGTGGAATAAAAATATTGAAGACTTCTTTATGGAAACATAATCTTGAGACCACGCCCGTGTGTCGGCACATACTCCGAAATGTATCCGCACATACATATACATGCAGTAGTGGTCCCGCTATAGTTCCGGTTGAATAGTTCCGGGGTCCCGCTATATTTCCGGTGAAATCGGCCGCCCCGGAACAAACCCGCTATAGTTCCGAACCGGAACTCTAGAGGGCAGTCCCTATATATGGGGGTCTCCGGCTCCGTCAATAGTCCCGGGTCTTTTCAGAAACATGCTGCACAGAGAGTCAACCACATCCGACACACACGACGCAGACAAGGAGGCCGAGTACCTCTACCAGCCATACCCCTACTGCGTCACCGGTAGGGGCACGCCATGCCTTGCGCTGCGGGAAACGATAGCAAGTTGCCAGAGTCTACGCCAGAACCCTTGACCTGTCATGGGTGCCAGGGGGGGTGTGGTGGTCGACTGCACGGCACGTGCGGGACGGCGGACGCAGGCGGCAATGAGATGCACCGCACAAGTCTTGTTGTTTGTGTGTGTGTGTGAGGGGAGTATTTTTTGTGTGTTTGGTTGTTTCTTTCTATTTCATTTTTGCAAGGACACGATTTGAGGCAAGAGAGGGCAGAAGAATGCTCAGGACGACGTTTTAATGTGAACATTGCTAACGACGGATGAGTTTGTCCGTGAATGAATACCGCCTGCTGTACACAACGCACGAGAGGTGGTACGGCGGTAGGACAAAACAAACTTGTGTGATTTGTATGATGCCCCACGGCATGATGCTACCTCCCCGCTACGGCGCCCACTTCATTTCTCATCGTATGGTACTAGTCACGAGCGTCCACCTCTAAGTACACGTGTCTGTGCACTGCATATCTCGAATGTACCTCTATAGTTCCGGTACCGGAACTATGGCGGGTTTCTGAAACCCTCTATAGTTAGTTCCGGTACCGGAACTATAGAGGGTGAATTCTATATTACTTCCGGGTCCCGCTATAGTTAGTTCCGGGATTATCGGCAATTCAAGACCGGAACTATAGCGGGACCACTACTGTACCCAAATACCCGGTACATACGCGTACCACATTGAAAATACGTTTGAAAACTGAGGGAGATTGCATGCCCTACGACTAAAAGGGTGCCACACACAAAACGCCCGACCAGTACCTAATAACACACATACATCCTCTACACCTCCCCAACATAACATATATGAGACACACAAGACAGCTACCAAACTGTCTTGTTGAGCCTGTTACCCGCAGGGGAGATGTCCCTATATGCTGTCTGGGAAATCGTAGACATACAGGTACTTTCTGACGATATGAATCCATTGCTAAATCTGTCTCAGACTCTTTTCTATGATAGAGATGGTTTCGTTGTGTCATATTGTCATATTAAGAAAAATAAAAAAATAAAAAATTACATCTTGGCATTTTGACCCAAGATTTGCTCACAATATATCTCCACCAAGATTTGCAGTATCGCGATTTATGGGGAGAGTATGTTAAATGTTGAAAAAGCGGCGAGTTGTTCCTCTCTTCTGCTTGAAGTTGATAAAGGCACAACGGCCACTTGGTCCACAGAAAATGCCAAGGTGGGCGAAAAGTGACCACGACGCAGTA
Source organism: Ectocarpus siliculosus (assembly GCA_000310025.1). NCBI lineage: Eukaryota > Phaeophyceae > Ectocarpales > Ectocarpaceae > Ectocarpus > Ectocarpus siliculosus. The sequence continues at coordinate 554,377 of FN649757.1, forward strand.
AAAGGAGCGTCCCCCCGCCAGCTGTATTGCTCCAACACTATGGGTGGATACTAGCGATGGGCGCCTACCTGGGGTGCAAAATAGAAGCCGTTGCCCACGAGCTCATATCAAGCGGAGAAATAAAATTGTTCCATTGCTGTCCAACTGACAAGAAAGTGCACGTATCTCACTATATAGCAGGCGTACCGAGGTCAAGCCTCCGGCGCTGTCATCTGCACTCACGGATCTGGCTCGGGTGCAAAGGGATTAGGTGTGGGGTGATTCGATGAAGAGCTAGAAGCGTCGCACACGACAGAGCTGTGTTGGCAAAACGTTTCTCCTCCTCTACTTTTCTACTTCAAAATAAAGTACTCTTTGAACGGCCCCTCGACAGACTGGTGATGACGCACGTGGAACGAGCCAGGGCAAATACGCATTTTTTTCGCGCGCCTTGGTCGTTTTCGTTCGCTGTCGGCGCCCGTGGCGCCGACACAGTGACGCCAGGGTGCGCTTGAGACCCTTGCGAGTGTGCCACGTGCAGATTTCATGGCGTTATGGACGATTAGGTTGACTGACCTTCGGTGATCGCGCCGCACCCAGGCAAGATTTGTTTCGCCGCCTCAAGATTTGTCGGAAGGCTCGTTTCGACAGATCTTGGGTCAAGATTTGTTCGAAAGGGCAGATTCCGGGCCTCGAGAAATCTTGGCCAAGATATATCGGAAGATTTCGCTCCCATAAATCGTGAAACTGGCAGATTTTGGCCAAGATCAAGATTTATCGACAAGATTTTGTTCCCATAAATCAGGGTCTATGACGGTCTAACTTTTATGGTCTAACTTTTACCGCGGTACACAATCCCGTGTGGCTTGCCAAGAAAAAAAACGAGGCGTTTCGACTCCAACTACAGCAGTGAAGACTTTGCACATGGAATCAGAGCAACTCTGAGCACCTTGGCACCTTGGCGCCTTGGCATGCGTTACAGCGACCGGGTACCTACCCCGCGCACAATAGGGGCACTAAGGCGGAATAGATTTTCTCAGATACAGGACAGCTCTCTGCTGAAAAGGGGGCTCGCAACTGTTCATGTACGACAGCAGTGCACTGTGTATACAAGTAACAGTTAGATGCCGAAGGGGGACGGGGCCAACAATGCAGCAGCACCACCACCAAGCGGTCACCGTGACAGCAGCAGCAGTGCTGAGCACAGGGATAGTCACATCGATCGTTGTTCATGGCTTCCCTCCCAAGACTCGGCAGAGGCTATTTGCGAGCCGCGGCCTGGATTACGAGGGGGCATGCACTGCGTACTGCGGACACCCACACCCACACGCGGGCGGAGATTTGGGTATGTTGGATGTACTCACAGCGTTGACAGATTATTGCAACCGTGATGGAGTGGGGAATTTTGGGGGTTCTGCAGTTGCGATAGATAAGGGGAAATAGTGTGGTACCATCTTTGCCACATATTGTTTTCGGTTTTTTTTCTTAGTATGACACAACGAAGCCATCTCTATCATAGAAAAGAGTCTGAGACAGATTAGCAATGCATTCATTGTTGTTTTCTGGGTATGCGTGTCTACAACGGTGTTGGCCACGTGCCCATGGATAGTTCATCTTCTTTTTTCCCGGCTATCACGCCCTGGGCTATCACGCCCGTGTCTATACTACATATCCACCAGCTAACACGCTGCCAGGCTGTCACGCCTCCAGGCTATCACGCCATTACCAAGCTATCACACACCCAGCGTCAACAGATCAGAGCTATCACGCTCCGGAACATCACAGATGCGGGTTACCACACCCGTGGGCAGTTTTCTGTATTTTATCGTTGCCGGCAAACTCGCCGCACGGTTCTTTTCTTTTTGCCGTCTACAACTGCGCCGGGCGCACCAAGCTATCCGACAGGAGGGTAGATGCACCAAATCCTCCATCATGAACGCTGCTGACAAGCTCCAACCTCCAACCCCCCATTATCACATCGGCGTCCACTCATATCGAACGGGCTGACACCAATGTTATTGTAGGTTCGCGGACGCACACATCTCGGAAGCTTGTTGCAGCCGAGGTACTTGTGGCGAGCTAGTATAGGTAGAGGTACTACCATAACATAACCGTCAACGTTGACAGATAGCTCTAACATCCAACCTCCAGCTCTCTCCAAGCATCAGCGTACACGCACATCTAACGGGCAACACAACATCAAAATTACACATTGTAAGTTCGCGCACGCACACATCTCAGAAGCTCGTTTCAGTCGAGATGTATCTACAGGGCGAACCTCTATGAAAGTAGAGGCGCCAAATCTTCAACCAATCAATAACGCTGTCACGCGCTCGACCTCAACCTCCAACTCTCCATAATCAAGCATCGGGATGAACGCTTATCGAACAAGTGGACATCAGCACTATTCTTGCAAGTTCGCACACGCACACATCTCTGAAGGTTGCTCCGAAGCCGAGGACAATTTTTGTTTTCGGTGGAAGCACCAAATCTCCAATCACAAACACGGGCACAGCTTCAAACTTCCAATCTCCAAATCTCGCCGAGCATCGGCGTTCACGCACATCGAATGCACTTGTATGCCGATCAGGGGGTTATCGTCGAGTACAAATATTTTTAGCCGTCGGGTTTGCATATGCTGGGATCACCACTATTTACGTCTCCCACTTGTATGATTTGCTTGAAAACATCACGCCCTTGATTTGTAGGAACGAGACGCACGAGACGCTGTTGATCACGGTTGATGGTTGGCGATAGATACCCAGGCAGGTCGACAGGGCGTCACTAACCGGTCTTCTCCATATCAGGGCGATTCTAGTATGGCGTGTGCTACGTCCATCCAGTCTTCCGCAGCAATGAACTCGTCCTGTGCACCTGCATCTGCCGGATGGGCATGACAAGGCGTTGAAACCAACACGTGTGCATCTTGAGCCGCCGTGTGTGCGACAACTTCCTCGTGCTGTTGGCGTGCATCGTTGCGCGTGCGGTCATCACAACCGCCGACTGGCTCAGCTCCAGACGTACCCGCGCCGCCTTCCGAGGACACCATAGACGAGAAGTCCAAGTTCCGTCCAGAGCAAAGTCTTTCCGTTGTCCTGACCAATGAAATGGTGCGTGTGGGGACGTACGTGTCACCAGGTGAAAGGTAAAACGTACAGAGTTGCCCCTTCTTGAAGGATGCTACTGCAATTGCCATCGGTGGGTAAGTCCTGATGCAACACAGGCGAGCAGTTGACTATGCGTAGAACGCTTTCACGGCTATCTCAAAAATACTTCATAATGCACTCATGACAGGTGGGAAGAAAGCTTCGGGCACCCATGCGGCTTAAGAAACCAATCCACTGATGAACTTTCCTCAACAGGAGTAGGGATGAAGCACGCACACCACAGTCCCAAGCTGAACAAACCTGCACAGGCCGTTGTCACAAATCCCAGATAAGCCGTCCCACTCCTCAAACGGCGGAATGGCCAACGAGCCTGCGGGCCGCGTGCTATTGCAAGCGTTCCGGAGCTTGCCGTACAGCCCATAAGCACTGGGGTGATCCATGCTTGCTACCATCGATAGCGATAGGTGCGCTATGTGTTCTCTTCACCACAACGAAAAATCGAACAAGCGATCATATCAAGCATCGGGCAAACGAGAGAGGTCAGAAAGCCCATAGAACCCCTGGGGGCGACCAAGACAGAAAAAACTTGTTCGTCCGTCAGCGAAATGACCCTCAGCCGAGAACACAAGGCGAACGAGTGAAGAGAAAAGGTTCACATCGGTTTCGACATTTCTCGCTGGTCTCTATCCTGCCCAACGCTGCCCAGAAAAACACACGCATACCTACCATACTGAACGTGGTGCCATAGAAGCTGCTGGAAGGGTACCCAGTTGCGGCGCCATTTTGAGCAATACCAGCTAACGATTTGGGGAACATGTTTCTTGCTTCTTCTGCAGAGTAGCCCAACAGCAACATGTACAATCAAGTACTTGGGAATACCAGTATGTGTAGGATTCTTGGCATCTATTCCAATGTTCATTTTCTGAAACTTGTGTTTTGGGGTTCCGTAGCCCAGGCTCGTAATGGGAGCGTGTTCCGCATGTCACTCACCCCATGAAGAAGCGGGTAAGTCCAGGGTATCGGTCGCAGATCTCGACGCAGCGTCGTAGCTTCTCCAGCGCTGCATTGGAATCCCCCTGTACGGCCTTAGCAAATACTAGGGCCCTGTGTGATGCGACACGGTTCATTTCAGACAAAGAAGGAGCTCCAATTTTCACTTGGACATGCTTCAATAGCGTGAGCTGGTTATATCCTCAGTTTTCCTCTCTATTCTTTTCGTACACGCAAGCCGAAATACCAGTTTGAACCCGAACACACCATAGCGCCCAATGGAGTTGCAGGAGTCCGTTGTTGCAGAACGATATTGTCATTGTCGACATGCTGACAGGCAAACGAATACCGTCTCACCCGTTGATGATCAGGCTGCCAATACCCGCGCGAACGTTGGGTCTTCCATCCCCAGTTGAATTCCGTCATTCAATACCCGTCGTGACGGCAAGCAGCGAATGAACAAGCCGTTGCGAGAGGCGAGGGCAGATAGTAAGAGGAGGTTACACGCTGTTGCGGGTGGGTCAGATAGAGGCCGACGCCAGCGGTGTCGCACAACGACAAATTACGTCCTAGCTGCGAGCTACAGATGGTATGTTAATTAGCTAAACGTCGTCATGTCGAGCTAGCCTAGACGCAATCTTCACCTCTCCGCCGCGTCTTCACAGGCTCCAAAGTCAGGCATAATTCCCATCATTGTTGATTGCATCACGCTGGCGCAATCAGAGGCAGCGGAGCGGGAACGAGCGCTGCCGAAACCACCGCCGACGCCTCGTATGTTCGACGCATCGTCGTCGCTGGGTTCACCGTCATCCCCGCCTGCCCACGCTACCCCTGCCCCTTGCTTGCGCAGGGCTCGGTTCATGGTTACTACGGAGGATTGCAGGACAAACTGAGATACTTGCGCTTCGGTTGCAATTTGGGATATCTGTATTGGGCGAGTAGCAGAAAAGACACAAACGCACACGGAATGCACCGGGGGGGCGCGGGGGGGGGTACTCATTGTCGTGCATGTCGCAGTCGTTACACCATTTACCTCGCATCCCTACAAAGCCGGGACGGAGCACATTGGGTTCTCACCGGACCAGGCTCTCACATCACCAAGCGAGAAGCACCGTGAGGTATTCGGCGAGTCGCATGAAGGGTGCACTGCATCCTGCTCAGGGTGTTCGGCATCTCGTGCTTACTCCCTTGCGTACGAATGACAGCTGCGTATGACACAATTAATATTCTGGTGCTTTCACTTCCAGAGACAGTTGTAAACACTGTATAACTGCCTCGAGGATGCTTGACCATTTTAACACAACGTGGTGCGATCATCCCCCGTTGCGCGGAGTGAGGGTTCTCGACCCCGCACAACATGATCTACTCGACCACCATTATGGTTACCGCCAAAAAAGAAAAAGAGACGCAAAAAGAAAAGCGTTGACCTGGTCGCCGAGCGCACGAAGTGATCGGCTTGTTTTACAACTTCGTTGCCAAGCGAAGAAAACACATCCCCGACGGCAAACACCGGAAGAGGGGGGTGGGGTGGGGGTGGGGGGGTGTACTCATAGTCGTGCATGCCGTAGTCGTTAGACCATTGACCTCGCATCCCTACAAAGCCGGGACGGAGCACATTGGGTTCTCACCGGACCAGGCTCTCACATCACCAAGCGCGAAGCGCCGTGAGGTATTTGGCGAGTCGCATGAAGGGTGAGCTGCATCCTGCTAAGGGTGTTCGGCATCTTGTGCTTACTTCCTTGCGTGCGGATGACAGCTACGTATGACGTAATTTATTTTCTGGTGCTTTCACTTCCAGAGACAGTTGTAAACACTGTGTAACTGCCTCGAGGATGCTTGACCATTTTAACACAACATGGTGCGATCATCCCCCGTTGCGCGGAGTGAGGGTTCTCCACCCCGCACAACATGATCTACTCGACCACCATTATGGTTACCGCCAAAAAAAAAAACCGGTGGGGGTGGGGGGGGGATTGTTGGTAGGAGGCGAAGTTGGTGACAACTCTTGCCTTTATACGTCAAGCACAGAAACGACCACCACCAGACGATAACAGCCAACGGCGAGAAAATCGGTCCCAAAAGGGCGACGAGATTTCTCAGGAGTTGGCGTCCCTGATTGAGCCCTATCTATGTTGCGGTCGAATCAGCTGGAAACGATAACTCAATAGAAAGGCGCAACCTTGAACTCACTGTTGGAAATGAAATTTCTTGAGCGAGGAAGGACTCGATCTCTTCGGAGTTGGCTCGCCCAGTGAATAGCTTGGTCGCTTCTCCGTGCTCGACGATCTCGGCATAACCCTGACGAGAACAAGAAAAATGACGGCCAACAACAGCTGTTTCAGCGTCGCGTGCACTATTCGAGTCCTTCACGATATGCAGCCGGCTGCAAGTGTTGGGAAGATCGCCTGGTCTGACGACCGACCAATCGTTAAGATTCTTTGCGAAGGCCACCCCCAAAAAAACAATATCGATACGGAAAACGTTGGGAATGCACGAGGGTTATCGGTATCGGTTGTTTTCGGTTAGTAATATTCTTGCTCCCATCTTTGAGACTGCCACCGATCTTCGTTTTCGTCTGATCTTGTCGCCAACGGGCATTCACGGGAATCGCCAAAGTTAGTCTTCCTGCCATTTGTTTTGGCTGTTCTGTTGTCGTTTTCATCACTACCGTTGTTTTTTTGCATTTATTAGCGTTCCATCGACTTCAACAGCGCCCGCCCCTGTCCTCCTGCTAACAAACAGCCCGGGAATAGTGTAGAACAAAAGGCCAACACCCATGGGTTCTTTTCACAACGGGGCGATATTTTCTACGGTTTTTCGCCCTTCTGTCGTGCGAGTTCTGTGTTCGCGAGAACGACTTTGTGCGCTCCTTTGCGTTCTCGAAATATTCTACGGAAAACATCTCCGTTACGTATCCCCGGGTGGTCAGGATAGCCTCGAGAACTATCTAGCGGCGAAGGTGTGAGTTCAAATACCGACGAGGTGTGATTATTTTCGCATTTTCATACCTTCTACTGGAACCACTTCTTCGTAAATGTGCATGAGGGATGGACGGCTGAAGTATCCTCGCGAAAAACGTTCAAGTCACACGCATACATCACGGGATATCTCTAATTGTTCGAAACTGTTCGTTGGCGAGGCAAGGCCATACAGAGGGTACAAACTACGGCAAGAATGTTATATATATTGATGGCCAACTCCCCGACACGCCTTCGCCACAAAATGATTCTTACCACTGGGAGCGAATCTCGTGACCCTCTCTCTGCGGAGTCGCGGATAAAGCTGTCCGAGAGTGCCAGATAGTCGCAAAACTTCTCCTGGGAGGTGTAGGCAGAGGAACGATTGACACATTAGTTCGGCTGGTAACGACTGATTCCCTCGCCATCCATTGCTGTCGCATGACTCACATGCCCCCCCGTCAGAGAAGTCAATGATGTACGATTTTCACCGTTCGGCCAAACGATTCCAACGGCTGGTCTGAAGAAGCAGTGCTCACCACATCTCCCGAGAAGGCGTAGAGGTACCCCAGTATCGTCCACGCCCTTAAAACAAAAAAAACAGGGGCGGGAAAAGATAGCAATGGTGACGTATTGTGAGCGACGTACAGTAGGTGTCTCGATATAGTGCCGGTTGAATAGTGCCAAAGTCCGGTAAATTTTCTTGACACAGACACGGGCCTGAATAGTGCCAAACCGGCACTATTGAGGGCTGTTCGCTATAGTGGCGGTTCAGGCACTATCGAACCCCTCAATAGTGCCGGTTCACACCCCACACACAGCCTTTTTTCGCCTCAAGCCTTCCATGCCAACAGGATTCGGAGACGGTTTCCCTTCGAGCTACAAGTACGCTCGGTTTCTCTCGGTACGCGTTACGTCTTCAAATGTCGCCGTTTACTGATCGACGCAGGTTCCACCAATAGGCTGGGATTTCAGTAGTGAGGCGAGCGAAAAGGAAGATGGTGGTAGTGACAAAGGATATGGAAAGTATAGCGAAGGATAGCAGTGATGATGCAGGAGGAAAATATGGCGTTGAGGGGAACAACAAGAGTTTCGAGCGAGATGATCTTCCTCACAACAAACGCCGCAGGGGCGGAGCATCTAGAGATGAAAGCCCGAAAAATAGTGGAATAATAGTGAAGAGTGTAGTAGTGGTGGTAAATAAAATTCTTCTAAGGAAGGATGAAAACACTCCGAACCGAATGCGTGTTCAAGTAGTAAGCCTTGGCAGTCGCGTAGTTCTCCTCTCTCTGTTGCTACCATTTCTTCTGTCTTTTATCCAGAGAATAGCTCGGCCTCCTCCATGACACCGTCTCACGGCCTTGAGAAACAAATATTTTCTGTTTTTGATCGCACTGAGACTGGCGTCTTTCGGTTGGCCAGTCTTTTTTCTTGCTGCTGAAGGCTTGGTCTTGTCTCCAGCTTTTTATCGAAGGAACAGGGGAGTTCGTTATCTTCTTCGCCCCCTTTTTAGGTTGCATCTGCTTTTGTGTGCTCATGTAAGGAGCACTACATCCATCCATGATTTACCTCCAAATGTACATCGGGTGCGTTCATGAGCGTCTTTCTTTGGCTGTCGAGGGGTGCCTTTGAGGTTGCCTGAATAGTGCTACGGCCTTCTTGCAATACAACACATAATAATTTGATAGCGAGGTAAACTTTTATCGGGCAGCACGGTCTACGGCTAAAAGGCAGCAGCAACGTTTCACCAGCGAGTGCTTGCGCTGAGGTGGGAAGAGAACAACTGCTGTGCAACAAATCGATTTGGTCAATCACGTTAATATTAATGTGACCAATGCCGTGTTTTCGACAGTCCCAGAATCTCACGAAGCTAAATAATGAAGCCCGCCCACGTCGCCCACCTCACGATTGATCCAAATACCGTTCCGTTGGTACTCTGTCATCCCCGCAAAGCGCAAGGGCTGCACTCTGAAGTCGAAAAGTCCTGAATAGTGCCAAGCCGGCACTATAGAGGGATTTTCAGGCCCTGAATAGTGCCGATTGAATAGTGTCAGTGCCCGGTATAGTGCCGGTCAAATCGCCTGGACACATACCGGCATATATCGGGACACCTACTGTAGTCCGTACTCGACCTAACGAGGCTGGCGAGAGGGCAACGCGCTACTTCCTGCAACTTGGTCACAACCCAGGCGCGGACGGTCGTGCACCCTTGGGCCAGTACGAACCTATCCAAATGATGCACCTGCTCGCGGGATATCAGCTCCGGATGCCATTCAACTCACTTTGCAACCTCCATGTTGGTCGGGCCTGTGAAACTTGCTAATGCCGCCTTCGCTCGTCGGAAGTAGTGCGCTACCTGTGTTCATGCGTTGAGGGCAAGCGTTGAGTCGAAAACATCGAAAACATAATATCCGTGCATGACGTGTCCCGGACGTTCATCCGTGGCAAAGATAAGTACCAGGTATAGACAAACCTGCAAGTGTTTACAATTCTATCTGATACTGACAACGTTTTTCAAGACCCCTCCACGGAATTTTCCGGGATTGTGCATGCGCAGGGTAATGCAAGACGAGGAAACACATAGACCTAGCGCGCTGTATGGCACGTAGCTTTGAAACAAACAATAAAAAAGACAACAACCACCAGGGAGAGGGCAGTGTGGGTGCTTGGGGAACGAAATAAACTTTCGATGTGACCCTTACAGTGACATATACCACGAACAAAGCCCGCGTGGATGCATCGTAGGCTGGTGTCCAGCGAAGCACGACAGGGTTATTTTTTCGGGGGAAGGAGCGCGAACTACCATCAGGGCAATTCAGCTTCGCGTGGCCAAAAAAATAACTAGACAGTTGTGCCAAATACTGTTGTCCGCGACGAGCATTTCGTTTCGAGTTTTGTCTCCGCGAACGATTGGTTGTCGGAGTGTTCGAACCCTCGACTCTTCCCTCCTTCGTGGCGAAGTGGGGCCAATTGACGCAGTGTTGGACATGGGCATGGCCGCACTATTGTAGCTGTGGCGAAACCAACACTGTGATGCAGCTGTTCGGATGACCGTTGGGCCTTCAGAATGAGCAAGAAAAAAGGCTTCATTCCCAGTTCTTCTTACACTGCAGAATGCGCTGGAATCCGAACTGCGGGTCGTGCCTACACAATCACCCCCAGCGATTCAGATTCATTTGACATAATTGTCAGCACGCCGTCACTTACCGACTCGATAGGATGGCCCTCCGCGAGTGCCCCGATAGCAACGGCACACCAAAACGTGCAAGTTGAAGGGTCTGCGGGAAGGTCATCTCGTTTCCAGGTATTGCCGACATTGTCTTCCGATACGATCGTGACAAACTTGTTTTCGACGTCGCAGTCTCTCGTGGCGATTGACTGCTGCCGGGTAGGCGACATCATGAGTGTCACCATCACTTCGCGCACATCCCTGCCGTAAAGCACGATGACCGTGTTGCCATGACGGAGGCGACACGAACCGGGGGACGCGGCGAGAAATGAGTGCATGAACCACCGCAGCACATTCACATTCCACCGCAGGGCGGTAGACAGGGGGTTGCACCCCATGTTATCGTACGGGGGAGACATCCTCACCGATACTGAGCCTTGTGCAATCGCTCGGAAATCCCCGACTTTCTGTATGGGGCGGGTCAGTGGCATCGACAACGATGGAGGGCGGTGCCCTCTGGGGCGATTACAAGAGAAGTGATGGGCAAACGGATATCACGTCCTGCGGAACATTGAGCACACCTGTTCTCTTGCTCAACGTTCACTCCTCAGCGCGTGTACTCCGCTACATCCCGCGGCTGGTCCCGAAACAACTGCCCCAGGAGTTTTCTCCATTGGCAGGCCATCCGATCGGTCGTTGTGTCGTTTGTACAATATTCATAGACTACAACCATTGTCCCAGGCGCATAACCGGATCAAACCCTAAATGCCGTTCGCATCCAAACACCACAACTGATTGCATGAAGTTCGGCACACGGCAGAGAAGTGGACGTTCCTCAATATATGGATGAAGGAGCCGGTCGAATACCTTCGGGTTGCGAGCGGAAGAAAACCAACCGAGTCGAAGAAGTTGCTCAGAAACACGTTCTCCTGCATGCCCACCAAGCCGGTCGCCGGAGAAGCGCTGAACCTGTACCTGGTTCCAAGAGACAACGACAGGATGATTCGTTCTCCGTTAGGAGGCTCTCCTTGGGCCGGAGCAGAAGGGCATGGGATGAAGCTTCTCCGTTATGTACGTGGTCAGCACTCTGACTCCCAGCAATGGCAAGAGGCCAACACCCTTGAGAAACTACCAAGAATCTTCGCCCAATCGGCATGGAAAGCTGTCTGCCAACACAGCAGTGGCCTCACCCGGGAGATCAACTAAACACAGGAGCAGAGCAGCATGGGCGTGCGTCGGGAAATATGGTCGGCAGCTCTACGACAGACCGAAAGCACCGTTTCGACTTAACACCCGCCTGCTCCTGGCGGGGAAGATGGAGGCGCTGTTTGCTGTACGGTTGCATGACATGGGCCTCACGTCAAGAACACTACCGGGTGTTGTTGCGGTCGATACACCACCGGTTTTACTGGGAGTTATTGGGTACCAGCGTAAGAAGGGCACCAACCGGCAACTCTCCTACGCCCAGACTCTGAAGAGGGTCGGGTGCCAGAGCGTGGAAGACATAGTTCGACAACCGCGCCTACTGTTTGCGGAAGCATTGGCAAGGCAGCCGGACGGGCGACCTGAACTGGTGGGGGGGGAGAACCCAGGCAAGAGATGCGCGGAGCAGAGCTGGCTGACGTGCCCGAAGGACGATTTCAAGGCGTTCAGGGCTAAACACGGACTCACTGACGAAGAGCCATGTGTGTTAGGAGCCCCAAAATTTGTTTAGACGGAAGCAGCGAATGTGGAGCGGGGTGTACCATGCCATGCGGGGGTACGGCATGGAGCTGAGAGGTTTATGACCGCCTGCCACAAGGATGAAGAGGAGGATGGCCGACGACGAGCGCTGAAACGAGGCAAGGAAACCAGCAACAGCACAGACACGGCAAACACAAGGGAGCGAGAGGGGGCCAGCAGACCGACGAGACGGCGAGGGGACAAAGTGAACGAGAAGAGGCAGGCCGGGCGACTCGATATAGGCCGAACTGAACTCCTTCGCTGATCCCCCCCCCGGTGTTTGCCATCGGGATTGGGTTTTCGTCGCTTGGCAACGACGTTGTAAAACAAGCCAACTCACTTCGTGAACTCGGCAACCAGGTTACCGTTTTTTTTTTTTTACCTCGTTTTTTTTTTTTGGCGGTAACCATAATGGTGGTCGAGTAGATCATGTTGTGCGGGGTCGAGAACCCTCACTCCGCGCAACGGGGGATGATCGCACCACGTTGTGTTAAAATGGTCAAGCTTCCTCGAGGCAGTTACACAGTGCTTTCAACTGTCTCTGGAAGTGAAAGCACCAGAAAATAAATTAAGTCATACGTAGCTGTCATCCGTACGCAAGGAAGTAAGCACAAGATGCCGAACACCCTTAGCAGGATGCAGCTCACCCTTCATGCGACTCGCCAAATACCTCACGGCGCTTCGCGCTTGGTGATGTGAGAGCCTGGTCCGGTGAGAACCCGGCGTGCTCCGTCCCGGCTTTGTAGGGATGCGAGGTCAATGGTCAAACGACTACGGCATGCACGACTATGAGTACACCCCCCCCCCCCCCCTCCCCCGTCATTACACAATTGCATCAACCCCCCACAAGTGATGGCATACCTTCGCTGTTACTGGTGGCCCTTATTGTATTTGTTTGCTTGTGGTTGCGGCGTGTGTCTTGTATTTTCTTGTGTGTCTTTATATGTCATTTCGTTTTTTTCTTGCCGCTTTGTTCTTTTTCTCATTCGTTTTTTTTCTCCTTTGTCCTTCTCAACTTCTTCCCCGAATGGCCTTCTCTCTTTCTCTGTGAAGTTGGTTTGCGGACCCTTCGGGCCCATTTTCTTCAAGTATGCCTATTTTGGGTAAGTTAGCCTGTGACCACGGGAATCGATCGGTCAAGTGTTTGATCAGTACGGACAGATTAAGGTAATGGGTACAATAGAGAGATCGAAACGGTTTTAATACGGAGACAACACACACACATGTACATAGCACAACTGGCAGATCTACGTTCATGACCGCTGAATAAGAGAAGTAACCAAAAATTGTGGAGGACTTTCGCGGACTTCGGCCGCGCCCCCTTGTCTCACCCAAACTTCTTGCGGAAGGCCGCTCTGGGTGTCGTGCCCTATCCTGGAGTGTGGCTGCGGTAGGGGGTCACCTCGTCTTACATTTTCGGGTATGCAGAGATATCTACACGGTTTACCACGTCCTATTTCGCCATGAGATCGCCGACAACGGACTACACATTTTCTCCCATAAGTGCAAGATCTCACCCCAAAAGTGCACCCCTACCGTAGCATCAGTCGCTGGTTGTTTCTCACAAAAGAACATTCTGCTCAAGTGACATATATCCGGTCCGGCCAATCACTTCCGGGGGATGGGTACATGGGCACTAAATTAACCCCGGATAACGGTGATGAGGCGGCTCCGTCGATGTTTTCGTCATTTGGGGCATACGGGCACAGACACGTGCACGCGCTGGTGTTGCTGCTGCCACACCCTAAGTCCATACCCAAAGTCGAGGGTCAAGGGAATCGCGCTCTTCTACTACGGGATGCTGCGACAACGACCACAGCAGGAAAGGTAGCAGAGCGAAAGGGGAGGATTCATGAAACCGTAGGGTCGTTAGCTGTATTCCATTACCTCAGTCACCACTGCAGATTTCATGCCGTACTCCAACCTCTGGCTGACAGAACTCGATGATTGTTCGCCCCAAATCGAAAACGCTCGCGATCAACATGTTGTAATTCAAGGGTGCCTTCAAGTCTTGGTATCAATATGGTATGGTACGTGCACCACAAGAAGATCTGAGAGAAGAGCAAAGTTACAATAATCGCGGTGCCGCTCATTTGTCAAGAACCACATGAAGGGAAAAACGAAAGAACAACATCCTCCTGCCGTTCTTTACCCTTCCTCTTTATCCGGACCAAGTGTACTCATGGACACCTCCGTTGGGCCACAACAGCGAGCGGCCGCCGCCCGTCAGCCGGCGGTCGCCACAAGCGGTTAAGAACCTATGACACACCCTGCTGTATATCTGCAACCGTCTGCAACCGCATGCCCTGTAAGACGTTCGGACGATTTCTCTGTTGTAGTCAACGGCTTTACGTGCTCCAAAATATCTCGCCGGGCTGACCACAAGACTTTCTGGTTCCTGGTCCCAGCCCAGATCCGTAGTCTACAACCCTCACGACGAAATTGCGAGCATTCGGTGGTAACTCGACTGGTTTCTTGACGAAAATCTGTGCTTGCAACCATGCCAGGCGTCGCCCACCACCCACGTGCGGGCTAGCAGGCTTATCGAGAGTATCAACAGCTTCATAGGCCCACATTCTTGAATACGTCGGCCACCTCCGGTGCTTCCATCTTGTTGCAGCATGGCATGGGAGATTTCTTAATGGTTTGGATGATCGCGAAGATTATAGCTCACGGTACCCTCGTGAAGGCAAACAATTGCTCTGATTGTATTGAGCTTCACCTCTTGATAGCCATGTCTTTGGATCCACCATGTCTGATGCCAAGCTTCGTTGCTCCTGCTGCCTCCACAGACGTCCTTGCCTCGATATACGTCCCGCTTTTTTTTCTGTATGGCGTACAGATACGCACTTTTCGCTTTCTGTAGGTGCATCCACCTTCCACGCCCATGTCCACGCAGCGGCTGTAAACGGAGGGCATCGATTTGGGGTGTTAAGAGCAGTTTCGGCGTCTTGTTGAACGAGACAAAAACCTGTCAGTGTTAGCGTGTGTGTCTACATTGCTAGCATATATCGCGCTAAATGGCGGACCAATGAGATACATCAGTGTGGCCAACGGAACACGCGTGCATGTGCGTGGGTGTGTGTTTGCATTGCACTACAAGGGCATCGCAGTTTTGATCCGCTCGTCGTTGAAGAGACATCTCTGTGGCGACGAGAAAAACGTTTTGGCTGCGGGGTCTCCCGACAAATGTCCAAATTGGGTGGCTGGCCTGCTCGCTCGCCAAGGTCGTACAGGAAACGGGTCATCACGTGCCCCCGCAACCTGTCGACAGCGACTAACTCCTGTGAGACGGACTGCCGTTGCTTGTGTCAGGCCCGTACGGCTGGGTTTTGGGCAATGTTGTCGGCCACCGAGGTGAACAGTGGTCACAAACATGTATGTGTGGTCAGAGTCAGGTCTGGCAAGAATTAACTGTTGAGGTTGTTGCCGATCTATGTAGCGCACTCTGCCTCGGTGTCCGTTCGGCGTAAGCATAGTCTGTACGTTTGAAGTCGCTCGCCCGCGTCCCCGCGATGCGGTTGTATGTTTGTGTGTGAAACTCCACCTATGTAAAGGCTTTGCTACCCCTATTGACGCAGGAGTTCGTGTGGTAGCTGTTGTCTGTTGCGAACGGCGGCGGCGGTGGGGTACCGTCATCATCGTTTGCGCTGAAAGAATAAAGGCCAATCAATCCGTTTGACAATTATAGTCACAGCCAGCCAACAATCAATGGATATGCCTCGGGCTTTTCGGCCCTCCCAACTACGGCAGTAATCTCCGGGCCTGGCCCCTCGCCATGCGCTGCTCGAGAAAGAGTGTTGATGAAGCCTAAAAGGTGCCGAAAGTGGGAGGCGAATCAATGACCGATGCAGGCTAGACTGTCCATTGACAAAACAAAGTAGATTTTGCCGAGGCTGGGGTTCCTCTTGTGGGCTACAAACGGCCGCTGCATAGAGGGGTTGTAGGGGTTTGATCGGGTTCAGGAACGGCGCTCAAGTTCTTGTGTTTGATCAACGTTGAGCATCTATCTGTCTCTATAGCCTCTAAACTACAGAAGGATATTACATAGTCTAAATGCGGGCGCTATGGACACAGAACGCATCATGATTCAACATTCAATAACACTACGTACATTAAAGAGATACCCTATTTTTCGTGTCCTCGTCTTTGGAAAATTCGATTGTCTTGTTCGTAATGTGGATATATATATTTTTCTCTAGCATTCGAGTTTTACGAGGAACAGGCTCTCCCTTCCACAAGGGCGAAACCGCTCCCTTCGACGACGAATCATCCAAACCCGGGATAGTCACCACATCAGTCACGGCAGGCCGTAAAGTCGCGCATGTGTGTGTGTGTTTGATAACTCGTTCTGAAAAAAGAAAAAAACGCGATAGCACCAAACATGTTGCACCAGAAAAATGCACACGAGACACACTAGACCGGCCCGAACGCTTCCGGAAAAACAGACATAATCGTTGGTTCTCGAACAGGGCGGCAGGCGGTAAGGTAGAGGCTTCTCAAAATATTCATTGTACAAGTATCATGAGTCTGCCGCCACCCGCCCCCTTTGAAATCAAGATAAAAATCACACGAGTCAACCTTCAAGTTTAGGAGACAGTACCGCCAGAAAAGTACCGCCACATTGAAGTACCGCCCCGCCTGAATCCGCCTAAAAAACTAGTACCGAGGTGTACCCTGTTTTTTACGCCCAGGCAGCCGCGCTCGATTGAGTCTGGTCCAGTCGAGTTCAGTCGGGGGGGTAGAGTCAAGAAAGCCGGTTGCGCAAGATACCAATGCTACCGCCGAACCCAGCCATCGCGTGACCTGACCCCTCCGGTGGATGTCGAAGCCTCTCGACCTGTCGTGATACGCACAACATATGTCATGTACTGTAGCTTCTTGCTTCAGCGCGGGCTCGCATCCACTCTGCTGCTGCTGTGCTGCTGCTGCTGCTCTGTGTCTACATTTTGATTATGATATATATATGTATACACACCTACAAAGAATATGTGAGATGTTACACAGAGTGAGTCCAAATGAGCTATCTGTTCGCCAGTGTCGCTCATCTGTGTCGTGCTTTCGCCTGCCTCTCTCTCGCATCGCATCTGCCTGAGGTCGGTCTCTGCAGCTGCGTGAGTACATACATGCGTACACCACCACCAGGAGCACTTGCTGAAAAGTAGCAAGCTGCGCGCTCGTGTGCACAGACCAAAGGGCTGTTGTATGCAATCTTGTAGACTATAGATTGCCGTGTGCCCACGACTGCTTCCCCAATTGATTTTTTTTACCCCTTGTTTTGCTGAATGAAGTTCTCGTAGTCTATTCGAACAACAACGCCGGCACTGCATACAGGAGTAACAACAGCAACAGATGAGTCGTCATCAAGACAACCTAGCGCGCTTTGCCGGCGACGTGTGGAGCTTCTTGCTCTCCCATTTGTGTATAGCGGCGGGCTGGCACGACTGCAGGTTGTCCGTGCGGCTGAGCAGGAAGCACGGGTGGCAGATCACCTGTTGTCATGTTGTAATCGGTAAAGAATGAATGATGGCACAATTAATTGTGGGTGGTCGAACAACGCGAGGTGATAATGATGTTTGGTCCACCTATTATACCGGAGGAGACGAAGGTTGAATGGTAGTCGGTGCAGAGAATAGGTTGGTAGTACAAGTACACATTTATTGGTAGTATATTATTTGTAGGAGGGCATACTGAGTAGTTTGGAAGAGGAATGAAACATGCGACTTATGACACACCTTTTGGTCTTCAGCCTCGCGGCCGACTGCGTTGACGGTGACACGGTCTACGTCGTCTGCGTTGCACATGCCGCACTTGCGCTTGTCGGCATCGTTTGGGATGCATTCCGTAGCGTTGACGTGGTTATAGCGGCGGTTGCTGCCTTCGTCGTTTCGCGGCCGGCAGGCGGTGTGCGGGGCCATGGGCAGTTGGCATAATTCGCACGTGAGGGGAGCCTTCTCGGGACGTTGCCCTTCCTTGGCCGTTTGAGCTACAAAGAGGTAGCATGGTTTGGGGCACCTGAAGGAGCAGGGACAGGTTATGATGAATGTTAGAGATGGTCGATCCCAACGGGCGCTCTGCTTGTTGCATGTTGATGTATGGATGAAGTCTCCCACCCAAAGGCCGCTTGCCAACGCAGCGTGTGGCATTGTTTTGCGCTTCAAATCTCGAAGGCAACCGTTGCAGATTCGAAGATGGTGAGGGTGCTCGAGTTGAAATCCTTCTCTTGCCAAGACAAGTACATTGAGACAACTTGTCGTGTCCCCGGGGTAGTTCTTGAAGTTGGCCATAATCTCCGGGTGAGCTGAAAGATTTTCTCCCGCGCCCAAAATAGAATGATTAGGAATGCTCTGGGCTGATACCATGGTAATGTCCACACGTCGGCACAGGCAGTCACAAACGGCACACGAAGTGCTGGGAATACAAATGCGGCCGGCATCAAAAATGTTAAGGAAATAATTGTCGAAATGAGGGTATATTGATTTATTTGGGAACGAGTGTCGAATGAAATGGTCTGCTGGTGGGGGTAACAGAGGACAATCGGGGACTAAATAATACGAAATCCAAGTAAACACTTTTCACCTGTGTGGTATGTTGTCGGCCATATGCTTATGGAAGTCAGCAATAGACTTGAACAGCATCGAAGTGCCGAGAACGTTTTCCGTCAACGGGGGGTGATCTTGCCCGTCCAAGATTCCTGCAGGGTGGTCGAAAGCTATTACAGGTGGGTTGGTGACCGTGGGCGCGTACGAGTGCCTGGGACGAAGGGAGCATGCAGACATTGATGCGTCAAGTAGAAGTACTACATACAGATCATCGATGCTAAACGCATTGCATGAACGTTCCAGCTGCTCCGGAGTACTTGATAGACTCACGTGTTGAAAATGGGCTGTTCCTGCCTGGCTTTCTCCCTGGATCGAGCCCTAGCCGCTGCCGACGTCGCTTTTGCTTCCGCGGCTTGTTGATTCTGCTGATAGTTGTGTTGCGAACGAGCTGTAGTAGCCGCTGATTTTTCTCTTGCTTGTCTGATATCCTGCTGGGCTTTTGTGGAACGAGCAGAGGCAGCTGCCGACGTCGCTTTTGCCTCCGCGTCTTTCGCCCTTGCTTGTCTAATCTCTTGCTGGGCCTTTTTGGAACGACCGGAGGCCGCTGCCGACTTTGCTTTTGCCTCCGCGGCACTCGCCCTTGCTTGTCTAGTTTCCTGCTGGGCTTTTGTGGAACGAGCAGAGGCCGCTGCCGGCGTCGCTTTTGCCTCCGCGACTTGTCGGTTCTGCTTCTTGATGTGTCTCGAACGAGCTGTTGCCGCCGCTGATGTCGCTTTCGCTCGTCTATTCTCCTGTTCGGCTCTCTCTTTTGCTTTCGCCGCTTCTCGCGATTGAGCTGCAGGTTCTGTCTCCAACGAGCTGTAGCCACTGCTGATTGCGCTTTTTGCCTCGGCGGCTTGTCGATTCTGCTGTTGGTTTCGTCTTGAACGAGCTTTTCTAGCCGCTGATCATGCTGCTGCTGCTGCTGCTGCTGCCGTCGTCGATGTTGTCTTCGTTGTTTTGGTTTTTTCCCGTAATGCTGCGCTTTTGCTTCCGCCCTTGCGTATTCCGCTGCACCAGTCGCCGCTCTGTGGGCGGCCTTTTGAGCCGTCGCGGAAGGGAAAGTGTTTTTCGTGCTGCGGCTGCGGGCTCGCCGCTGGCATCGTGTGCTGCGCGAGCTTCCGCCGCAATCTCCCCCGTGATTTCTCGATCGGCTTGTTGTTTCCATGTCCATGCTTCTTCCGTGACCTCTTGTGTCTCTAGCGATGCTGCTGCTTTTGAAGCCTTCGCTTTAGCCCTCGCTCTTTCTCGTAGAGCACGGTCATCCGCCCTCTTCCTACCGCGCTTGGCCTTGAAGGCTTGTCGTCTTTGAAATTTAATGTCCCGGACAACTTTAGCATGGTGAGTAGTGTGGAATGTTGTGTCTGGGGCCGGTGCTGCTGTTGTCTTGTCCGAAAAGAGGAAAAACGGGCAGAGCACCCATACATACATACAAGTAGGGCAATTTTTTTGTAAGACACGGAAGAACTTCCAACAATTGTCTATGTTTTAGAGGGGTAGAGCCGGGTAGATGCCTGACTCCCACCAATCACCCGTCGAGTTTGTAAGACATTTTGTAAGGCAGAGACAGATGATTGGGCGATGGGCACGACGCTCTCGGCAGAATCACTGAAATCCTCTCGCACAGCAGCACCATACACATCACGTACATCACGTAGACAACATGCGATACAACCAGCACAGCAGTATATGGACTGCTGTAGGCCAAGGGCAGCCAAAGGCATACATCATGGGAGGCGTTGGGTTGGACTCTTGCGGCCCGTTGCCTGCTGTCGGCAGCACAAGCGAGTGACGACGCAAGTCAACCCGCCGTCCGTCTGCATCACACCCTCAACCACCTACCGATCTTTGGAGCTTCCCGCACAGACGTATCCCCACAACAGAGAAACCGAGGCCTACACACTGCTGTAGACCAAGGCCGGCCAAAGGCACACATCATGGCTGGCGTCGGAAGCTATTTTTAGACCCCGAGGCTTACTGCTGCTATAGCAGCGTAAGCGAGGGAACATGCGAGTGCACACAAGTGAGGTCTTTCTTTGTCTGCTGTCTCTTCGTCTGCCGGCCGATCTTTGCTTCCACAACAGATGCACCCCAGAAACAGAGACAAGTGAGACGTACACAGCGCTGTAAGCCATGGGCGGCCAAATACGCACGTCGTGGGAGGGGTCGGGCCCAATTTTTCGAGCCTGTTGCCCTCTGCTAGTAGCGAAAGCGAAGAAAGCAAGTGCGCACCCGTGCACAGCAGCAGCAAGCAGCAGCGCCGGCAGCAACAACAGCACAAGCAGCAGCAGCAGCAGCAGCAGCTGCTGCACTGCTGTCGCTGAGCTGATGATGATGAGAGCTAAACATCTCTCCCATTCATCCCCTGACTGACTGGTGGTATCTGGTGAGGTGTGAGCGTGCGCACTGGTGACCTACGTGGTGGCGTAGGCTCCATCCATATCTATCTACGCTTGCTTTGATGTCTCTCTCCGACCCTTCTTTTCGCGCTTCGCGCGAAATTATTTAATTTTTTTTGTTGGGCCCCTATCTATCTATGTATGGGAGGTGAGCCGGAAAACGCGAGAAATGACGCTTTTTTTTGTGCATGTTGGCGCAGACAAAAAAAACAAACGGTGAGTTTAGAACGCGTGACACATGAAGGCCGTTGTTGGTGTTGTTTTGCTCCTTGCTGACACCAGCGTGTCGACACCCCAGTGTGTGGCAGCACACAGCAGTCAGTGTGTGAGCACACAGCAGTGTGGGAGCACACAGCACACACAGCTAGCTGTACATTAGTGTGCAATGTTGTTTGTTGTCTGGTGGCAGGCACTGGGGTCGCTGCCATCATCGCGACAAGCTTTCATCCAGACCCACGCCTGCATGTACAGCAGTACTACTGCTGCTGTGTTGCAGCGAGATTGCACGCTACATGGTGGGAGACAGCAGTCAGTGTAGGACGCACGACATCTTGTCGGAGCACATAACAGTGGACACAGTGGACACACGCAGCAGTAGTGGTGAATGTTGTGCCTGGGGCCGGTGCTGCTGTATGTAGTTTTGTCCGAAAAGATTGTGCATGATGTTGGCGCAGACCAAAACGGTGAGTTTAGAACGCGTGACACAGTCGACACCCCAGTGTGTGGCAGCACACAGCAGTCAGTGTGTGAGCACACAGCAGTGTGGGAGCACACAGCACACACAGCTATACATTAGTGTGCAATGTTGTTTGTTCTGGTGGCGGAGGCGCTGGGGTCGCTGCCATCATCGCGACAAGCTTTCATCCAGACCCACGCCTGCATACAGCAGTACTGCTGCTGCTGCTGTGTTGCAGCGAGATTGCACGCTACATGGTGGGAGACAGCAGTCAGTGTAGGACGCACAACATCTTGTGGGAGCACATAACAGCAGTGGACACGCACAGCAGCAGCAGTGGTGAATGTTGTGTCCCAGATGGGCGGCTTGTGTAGTTAGTTCTATCTGAAAAGAGGAAAACGCGAGGAATGACGCTTTTGTGCAAGTTGGCGCAGACCAAAACAGTGAGTTTAGAACGCT
The DNA here is from genome assembly GCA_000310025.1 of Ectocarpus siliculosus. NCBI lineage: Eukaryota > Phaeophyceae > Ectocarpales > Ectocarpaceae > Ectocarpus > Ectocarpus siliculosus. The sequence goes on from FN649757.1 coordinate 576,416, forward strand.
TGACATATACATATATAAACGATTCCAATTCCGTGACCCTCAAGCAAGAAATGTAACATATTTAATTCGAATACAGTATCGACATTTCGGACAGGATTTCTGTATTGCTTTTCTCGTTTTTTTTTGTTTTTGTGCCGTTTGCTCCAGCCGGTGGTCACGCAGCAGGGCCCCTCTCTGTCCTCCCCTCCTGCGGTACTTTGCCTTCGATTTTTGATGCGAGAAGAGTGCAGCACTCTCTTCCCTCTGTGTACACACGAACTAGCGCTATCCACTGGGCCAGGAGAGCGGAAGCGAGAGAAAAACTCACTTTGCAAGAAAAGCTCGCTTACGCCGGGATTCGAACCCCTGACCTGACCTCTTCTAGAAGGTTTTGAGGATACCAACTAGACCACCGGGGCGACCGGCTTGGGATTGCGCTGGCTGAAAACCCAATTATACCCAAGGGGTACGCCAACATACATGTACTGCTGTAGTAGTACTGTCTTTTGCGGTCCCAACCTTCATGTAGGTGGGCTGGAACGCTGAAATCCACATACATCCGGTAGCGGGGGCTTGGATGGACTGTAAGCACAACATGTGTTTACCATCAGTGATCTCACATACACCAGGAAGATCCTAAACTATACTTCGAGGTACGAAGTACTTCTTTTTTTTCTCTGCGGCTGATCCACCAACTGAACCAACCACAGGCACATGATAAGTGCCGACATACCTGCACGGAGTTGCACCATCGCACTTCTTCCTGTGTAAGCTGCACCTGTCGCAGCTCTTTCGTAGATCATACATGGTGGGAAGAAGAGTAATTCTACCTTTGCAGAGCGAGAGAGGCGCGCCCCGCGCGGGCCGCGGATTCCATCGGGGTTGTTCCGACTTCCTGGTCGTTTCGGAGAAACATGTATGGAGGCGTTTTCGAACTCCTGGGTGCTTGTCCTGCATGCGCCACTGTGGGAATACTGGATGCGTGGGTAAGCTTGGGACGCGTGGGAGCACCTGAGTGCCCTGGCGTGCCTTGCAGCGACCGGTCACATGCCTCGCTCAAACGAAGGGACACCGAAATTCAGATTAAACCCTGAGGCAAGTCGTCTCCTGAAGAGGTGCTCAGGAGATGAGATGACTGCATAATAATATATCTCCGTGGTACATACCCCCTCTTTTTTTTTTCACGAACAATGTATTGGTCGTTAGGGCGTGTATTAACGAAGTGCCGAAAATCAAAATCCAAATGGGCGCAAAATCAAAATCAAAATGCGTTATCGTGGAAAACTGAAAAAAGAGGGTCGTGTAGGTTAACGAGGATAGGAGACAGATGAGGCAAAAAATCAAAAAGACCTGGCACCAGGGGAAGAGCCAGCAACGCAGCGGTGATTTTTCTAGGGTGCGTTTTACGCTGTTCTGTTCACGTGTTAGCCGATATCTCGCCAAATACTTAACAAGTTGCCTCAAGAAAGGTATCCGGAAAGAGCTGGAAACATGGGCTGTTGGGCAATGCCAAGGTTTGGGGCCGTGAGGTGCCGAATGCGCCGTAAAAAAAAGGTTGTGTTGAAGCAAAAATGCCAACGGTTGCGAGCGGTCACTTCAAGTTGGGTGTTTTGGGCCGCCACGGGTTGTGATATCCACCAATAACTTCCCGAAGAAGGAAGCAACAGCAACAGCAACGCCACGCGGCAGGAGGTACGTCTCTTCTCCATCTTTCAAGCCCAAGGTCTGCTACCGTGGAGTATCGTGCGTGTAGGGAAAAAAGTTTTGGTTGACCCTAAAAAATCCACGTCAGAGAGCGGATAGTTCAAGTTCGCGCCGAATGTCTGCTCACAGTTTAGTTTTTCAGCGATAACTCTTCGAAGGAGGAAGCAACAGCATTAACAATGCCACGCGACGGGAGGTAGCTTTACCCACCATCTGCCTCGTACAAGGTTAGATGCCTTGGGGTATCGCGAGTGTGGAGAAAAAAGGTTGCAACTACCCTCTCCCGCACGGAACAGCCCGAAAAAGCCGCGCAACCCTGTTCTGATCGTCAGTCCGTTCACCGCTTGTCACGATCGGCATTTTCTCCTCGAGTACCCAACGAGCCGGCCCGTTTTGTGGCTTGCCGGCGAGCAGAGTCTTCTGGCTACAAATAATGGCCATGTTGTCGGTGGTAGGTTGCCGATAGCCCCTCTATAAGCAGTGTGCGGCAGGTCGTGTCGTACACTTGCTTTGCAGCGGCCTCGCGGCAGGTGCTCCAAGCCTTCGAAGTCTTGAACTCCTCTCCTCTTTGATATTGATTTTGATAAAAAAAGTCCCCCGGGGACTTCTTCCCAGACAGAGGAACTTCTCAAAAATCAAAGGGCGTCGTCAGGAGGTAGCAGATATTCGACCAATCAGATCTCGATTTTGATTTTGATATTTTCGATTTTGATTTTCGGCACTTCGTTAATACACGCCCTTATGGGACGGCAATCACTGTGAACCTCGAGAGCAGTCGTATCTCTCCGGCTTCTGTCGCTACCGTCCGTAGCCAGCGCGCCATGTATGATCTGTGCAAGAAAGAGCTGCGAGAGGTGCAGCTCGCAAAAAAAGAAGTGCGACGGTGAAACTCCATGCAGTGATGTCTATGCGGTATGCTAGGCTATGAAGTCTACAGCAGCAAGGTATGTGTGGGGTTACCTAGATTTGGCGAGAGATGCGAGAGATGCGCGAAAGATGCGTCATCTGTCTCTTCAAACCAATCGGATATTAATCGACGTCGTTCCCAGATAGGTCCGCACTGCGGCTGCCTTATGTGATGCTTGGTGTCGAGGACATACCGTGAGAAAGGGCAAGCGTTGTACGATACGGGTTGTGAGAGACGCGAGAGCTGGCCTGCAGTGTATGCATGTGTAAGCGGTTCAGTTTGTTGATGTCCTGGCTCTTCGATAAGCTCACTGACTGGCTCTCCTACTGCTGAAGTCTACGGCACTCCATGTCATTACAGCTTGTGTCTACAAAAAGTCAGACTTCGGTACGTATGGTTTTCCCTGTTGAAAGTGCCCTTGACCGAGGTAAAAGTGTCAGCAGGGGATGATACGTCACCATCCCCGGTGTCAACAGAAGACGTGCAATAATACATACCTCAAACGATGCGCCTTTAACAAGGGAGTACAGGAGCATGAACGTACAGCATGGACAGGCCGCAGAACCGGGGGGTGCCGCCGAAAATGTATTGTATTATTATTCCTCAATATACTGCGCACGAATCAAGCGTTTGCTTGCTCAATGCGAAGACATACTTGCACCACAGTACTTCCCCGCTATCCAACCTACACTACGAGCGGTCAGCTACAACGCAGTCGTGGTCCCGGCTTCGCGGCCCAGGTGTGCTTATTTTTCCTGATTACATGTCAAAAATTGTTATAACCGCTATTGGGGGGGGCATTGACGCTAAACGGATTGGCAGTTTATATATGGTAGTGCGACCACGGAGATGCAGCCGTGTCACGAGATATCGGAACACAAATATATACACTTGGAGCTCTGGAGCCCCCTATGACTGCACGAGAATTGCGATTTTTCGCGGTAACGTTTTGTACGGTAATGGGGAAAGCTCAATTTGTTCGTTAACGGTTTGGGCGTTGTTGGTATTTCTCATTTTTCACGGGATCACGGGAAACGGTAACTACTGTACCGTGGTCTTCCCGCACCAAAATTACCGCGGAGAAGTTAACGAAGACAGCCCTAGAAGTTAGTGACGGCTGCCCATGTTGCTGCCGCCACCAAACGCATGTATGCATTCTTTGCACAGAGCCTGAAGTGGCTCTTCTTTACGTGTTAAGGGTGGCGTACCGATCTTGCTTGGTGACGCTTGCCAGCCTGCCTCGGATCATTCGACGTAACGTTTCGGTGGTGGTGTCTACCACGCCCTACGGGTATGGGCACTCTAACAAACTCGCGCTCTTCCATCTCGGACATGTCTTGGGCGATGGCGTAGAGTGCGAGCACAGAGAGCGTCGTCGGTGGGCCAATCAGTTTCAGTTATTCGGTGCAGGACACACCTGCGGAGGATGTTGACGCCGTGCGCCCAACGGCTCGATATCCGTTGGGCCTGCATTCATTCCCCGAGTACACCTTGACGGTCTGCTTGTGGTTCACGATCTCGGCGATCCCTGACCACATGCATGCGTGTATACGAGAGTTCAGCAGGCGAACTACTGGAACACAATGCAGGGCAAAGCACAAGCGTGGTCGGAGGCGGAAACAACGCGAAACAGTGTTGCTCGTCTCAAATTCATGGAAGCTCCATGGAAATTGAACGGTACAGATTGGTCACACACACCGGAAGTCACCACCGGGTCATTCTGGAGGTGACCAAAAGTTTGGCGGCGTCGGACGGCTGAACCACGTGGCATGAGGAAGTAAGAAGAAGCAACCAGCTCGTGCCTTGATAGGGAGACAAACATCTGGATGGTTGTCCACAACGCTCACAATTCTGCAGATACCAAGCGCATCAATCCACCTGTGAGTGCAATGAGAGTTCTGAGAGGACCTGTCGAGATTATCTCGAACAATGGCCTTGAAGAATCCCACCAACCAATGGTATTCACGTTAGAGGTGGTGCGCTGACCGGACGCAGGACGTAAACGGTCTCAACACAGTGTTGGGATGTCGTTCATGTTTTACGTCTACGCACACAAACTTTCCTGCCCTCAATAACATGTTGTCCCCCAACACGCGGGCAGCTCACACACACACACACACATGCTTCGACCTCAACCCCTGGTCACCTCCAGCAGCGCGGCTACAGCTCACGCCTTCGGCAACCCTGGTACTCTTTCACGCCGGCGTGCCTGAGTTCTTACTCGTGCCGAATACACACACACCCGCACACACAAACACGATCGACACCGATGGGTGGATGGGACCATCGATTCCTGGTGGATCGCGACGGTACCCCGAAACGTGTGTATGTCTGGGTGCCGCTGTGGGTGAGAAACCCATCCATTCTGTCCGCTGATCACGACGGAAACCCGCTGCAACTTGAAGCGTAGCCAATGTTTACCGTCGCGCCCCGCCTACAGAATACAACGCATACGCATACAGGAATGGCAAATCTGTCCTGCGATACTCATTGGTGCAGTGGCGCATTGTACTTGGCAAACCCCAGAGGCATCTTGGTGCTGCTGCTGATGTTTATGGGAAGTGTTGGCGAAGATAGCTAACGGATCTGCGTTCCTGTATATGTCCTCTTCGGGGAGATAGCGGTCGTCGGTTTCATTGAACCAGTTTCGCCGGGCAGGGAAAGGAGCTCTAGCATCAGCTACACTCCAACCGAAGGCAATGGCGTCACACTCACCGCTGGCAGCATGTCGGTTGACCCTTGCTCGATGGCAGCAGTCAAAAGGAGTCTGAAAGCTCCAGGTACTTTAAACTTCCCCCTGCACCAGAGAAATACATTCGTAGACGGCGAAGATTTGACGCAGGTGGGTCAATGGATGATATCCGGTGGGAGTATTCCGTTTCCACACTTTAACGTGTCGTTGACGATAGAAATTTGTCAAGAGATTGGGTCTATCGACAGGCAAGAGAAGCTTCTCCTCGTGTGCATACCCGGGCACACCGAGCAAGGATGCCGTAACTCCCACCGGAGTCGTGCTCACCGTGTCTCCCATGAAACCGTACAAGTATCCCAGGATCGCCCACGCCCTAATTTAATGTTGACGCGAGGACGGGACACGAGATGGGCTAACGATGTGAGGGGTCGAGCGAGAAGCACCACCGTAGGCCGTGTAGGAGCCCATACACTCTGGAGTGAGGTTGAACTCTGGATATGCTCAGAGGTATCACGACTATCAACGACACAAGGGTGGCATCCGAACGGTACGATTTCAGAATTTCCGGACTCGTATCTGTCGGCATTGTTCACGTCACTGATCTGCAGATGCCGAGCCTTACAAAACCAGCGTGTGTGTGTTAGTGTTGGATATCGTATCGAAAAATTCGATATATCGTATCGTAATATCGTATCGTCTATCGTATCGCTGGGTTTAGGGCCTTACGATACGATACGGTATTTCGATACGATACGATAATTCGATAAAACCACCCACGGAACCCCCTGGTATGCAGAACTTACACACGAAACCCCCGCGGCGTGCCTGCGTGCCTGCGCTGCCTTGTGGTCTGCGCTGCAGGAACACAACTAGCTAAACACAACGTACTCACGCGCGCACACACAGCAGTAGCCTTACACAGTACACAACTTGTTTCTGCTGCCCTGCGGTGGCATGAGTAGCACGTTCGGCGGGGCGGCCGCCTCTGCCGCGAACAATGACGCGGTCCCTGCCGCCGGCACCGACAGCCCCACCGTCGTCGACCTCAAAACATGCAAGAAGAAGACGGGAGGGCGATCTTTCGTGTGGAAGGGGGGCCTATTCCTGGTGGACCCGCAACAGCGGCCCGTGTGTTCTGTATGCGAACAAGTGGTTTCGACGCCGCAGGGCAATACATCGAACCTTGTAGCTCACTACAGCTCGCCAAATGTGGTGGACAAAGAGGGGCACGCAACGAAGCTTGCAGCCGCGCAGGGTTTCAAGAAGCCGTCTCCGACCGGCGTGCCCGCTGGCCAAACGACCCTCGATGGCAAAATCCAGTGAGTAAATGAAGCATCACGCTTGCCCGGGTGGTGTCGCTAGTTTGCTAGTTTGGTTCAATCCGCGCAGTTTTGTATTTGTGGCGGTACCTTTTTGCACTGCTATTCCTAGTTCCTGTGTTATTTTTTCTCCTCCTCCTGGTGGTGTGCCATACGATGTACGCTGTTCTTTTCAAATTAGTCTAAGTTTCATTAGTGGCACCGTATAGCAGCTACAGCAGGCTGCGTGTTGAAGCGTGTATTGTAGAGCGTTCAATGTTCACAAAGTACGGAGGATGTGGTCTACCGCTAATTAGACTTGTGTATTTTGTATTTTGTCACACATCACACATCATACATAAATACAATAAATGCCAACAAAGCTCTTTGGAAAAACAACCTTCCTACGGTCAGGCTATCCCGCACCGAAGCGGTCGCCTCGGACCTCCTCGATTGGGTGATCCTCGACAACCAGCCGCTTTCGGTTGTGGACCATCCAGCGCTTGAGAAGGTGCTGCAGACAGCGACTGGCAGCGCTACCTTCGACGCTGGCGGCCGAAAGAAGTTTCGGACGGAGTTGATGAACAAGAAGAGAGTCGCCGTGGAGAACCTCAAGCGCATGCTGGTGGGGAAAAGCCTAGCGGCGACTAGCGACATTTGGACATCCAACACCAACGTAAGTATAACTCTTCTGCTTCCTGCGATATAATAAACATCAAACAGCAGTTGATGACAAATAGCAGTAGAACACTCACGATCTACGAGAACGCTCGGGTGGCATTTGAGGTACGTTGCCTAGTTAGGGACGTTGTTTTGATGCGTGCATTTTCGTGTGCGTATTGTTTCTTGTTCTGCCATATTTCGCCAAATCACCCAGGTGTCCTTCATCTCTCTGACTCTTCACTGGATAGAGACGTCCCGCAGCGAGTGGACCGTCAAGTGCGGCACCGCAGGCTGCGAGATCTTCGAAGGATCCCACACCGGTGTGCCCATCGGGGCGAAGCTCACGAGTATGCTGAAGGCTCTTGGGATCGAGAACCAAGTGATCAGCATGACGACCGACACGGCTGCGAACATGAAGAACGGCGTCATTGTCCACATGGCGCCGCAGATTCAGTGGCTTGGATGTGGATGCCACAAGACTGAGCTCACGGTGCAGAAGTTCGTCAACACTCCCGGCCTGAAGGAGACCCTCAAAAGGTTCACCAAGGTTGCCGGGCACCTGCACAAGTCTGCGCTGTCGCTGGGAGCGTTCTTTGAGGCGCAGAAGGTGAGCAATTACGCTTGTATTTACATTTCTATTTTTCGCACGCTGTTGACACCATCACATCGTCACTGCACCACTGCAGTCTTGCCGCTAGCCGCGCACGCATGTGCAGAGTAAAGAGGCAAACGTTTGCTTGTCGTGCTGTTGGGTTCTCATCGATCCCCGCCCCCTCCTGTGTTTCTCCCCCCTGATCCCCGTATGCATTCAGTTGAGGTTTCCCACCAAAAAACCTGCGAGGATCCCTACAGGCTGTGTCACGCGGTGGTGGTCGTGGCTGTCGATGCTCACTGTGTCCCTGGAGCACAAGAGCAGCGTTCTTTACACCGTCGAGCTCGCCAACGAACGCTCCAAGGTGGACATCGTCCTCCAGGACGTGGACTGGACAAACGCGGCGTCGATGGTGAGGATGTTGGAGCCTTTCGCGTCGGCGGTGGAGACCATGGAGGGTGACTACCTTGGCCTGGCGGAGGTCCCCTGCATCATGAACGTCTTGAACAACCACATCCAGAAGGAGTCGGCGGCGTTCACCCAAGGCCCGTTCCGCGTGGCTGGCAAAGCGATGCTCGTCGACCACGAAGATCGCTGGGAAAATGTCCCCGCGGTGATGAAGATGGCGTCCGCGCTCAGTGCCAGCACGAAAGATCTCGAGTGGCTATCGGACGCGGAGCAGAAGCAGTGGCGCGATCTTCTCGTGGAGGAGCTCAAAGTCCTGTTCACCCAGGACATCGATGCCGAGAAAGCGGCCGACAGCTCGTCGGCTGATAATGGCGGTGCGGGCGGTGGTGCGGGCGGTGGTGCGGGCGGTGGTGCGGGCGGCGGGTCCGTCGACCTTTCCGGCGATGAGCCGCCGGCGAAGAAGCAGCGCCTCAGCTTTCGAACGATGGCCGTCATGGCATCGAGGGGCAAGGGCCCTGGTGGATCAGGCGGCGCCGGACAGGCGCAGCAAACCAGCGCCGCGCGTTCCCCTTCGAGGCTCTCACTTGAAGCAAGAGTGCAGTCTGCAGAGCTGGAGCTTCGGCGCTTTGTTGTTGAGCAAGGCCTTGATCCCGAGCACGAGCAGACCTCAAAGGATGAGCTGAGTTGGTGGTGCCGACACCAATTCTCGTTCCCATCTCTGGTAGGCTGGCAGTCAAGTACTTGGTGATTCCTCCGTCATCGGCGGCGTCTGAACGCGTCTTCTCCATGGCCGGCACCATCGTCACGAAAAAACGCAACCGCCTTGGGGATGACACGGTCGATGCGCTTGTTTTCCTGAACGGTTCGCACGGGTTAACGTGGTCCAGCGGGATTTCGCAGCAGGCTCTCCGTCGGGTAGAAGAGGATTCAGGGTCCTTTGACCAGTTGCTATAGTGTGGTTTTGTGGGAAGTTTGCCGTCGGCCGTGTGCCGTGCAGTAGACTAGAGCTGCTCGTAGAACCGCAGCTGGTCGTAGGTTTTCGTTTTTAGTGTTTAGTTGGCAGCAGCTCGGAAGCCACGTAGCGCCAGGTACAGAGTAGTTGTTTTTCGGGGCACAGGTTGGCAATGAAACGCTCCAAGAAAACCAACATTTGCATTTCTCTAGATGCAGCATTCTGCTTCAACCAAAAACTCTGCTTTCACTATTTTCAAAAGAAAAGATGGGTCAACGGTGGCCTAGAGTAGTGGCCCAATTTACGTCATTATTGATGGGAAATGAAGCGAAAACGCCCCAATTTTCGGGCCTCCGGCGGCGCCTCCAGCGGGGCCCCCTCGCCAGCCGGGGGGGGCCTAGGTGGCTCGCACAGCGAGCTTCGAGCGCCTTCGCGCCTCCGCTCGCTGTGCTCGCCGGGCTCGCTTCGCTCGCGTATACCCAAGCGATATTTATCGTATCGAACGCTTCGCGTTCGATATCGTATCGAAGCGCGCAGCGCTTCGATATCCAACACTAGTGTGTGTGGAATCAATCGTGTATGGCATACAGCACTAAGCCTTCATCACCTGGCCGTACAACTAAGATTGATACGGTCATGTTTGTGAAATGATGCACTTGGCCGAAGAGCAAACATACAATAGCGTGCACCAACATCCGTGACAGATTCGGCCACCTGATGCAGTCGACAAGATTAGGCATGGGTCACGGTACAGCGTGTGCTCGTGTTGCAGTTTTTCGTTGTAACTCACTTTGCCACCTCAGCATCCACAGGACCAGTGTAGGCGTCCAGCGCATCTCTCGCCAGTCGGGAGTAGTTCACGACCTTTTGTGACACGTTGGGGAGGTGTTAATGTGTGGGCGATGTATTGACTGGCACACTATTCTGTACCAGTAGTACAGGAGGTGGCCCGATATAGCGGCATGTAGGGGCAAGCCAACCATATGCCACTGTTCAGGGCAGTGCTGCTGCTACCACCACTGAGGGGGGTCAATGTCGGCAATATTGCCACCATAGCGGAGAAACGGTTTTGATGTGCGCACCAATGACGTGAGAGGAGTAGAGTCTACTCGCTAAACACGTTCCAGCGTGTGTCAGAGATGTATCTGTACACAGCAGTTGTGTATCCACATGAAACACGCTCCGATCTTCGCACATCACATTAAAATATTACCAGCTCGAAGTGACGACCCGACCGTCCCTTCCCACAGCCTACTTCAGTGTGTAGGGAGACTCGAAGAAAAATCCCATAGAGAAGTACCGCACACCAGTAAACTCACCACAAGATGCAAAGACGTTGACAGCAGTGCACTGTAAACGCCGACCATGACCCCCCACGACACATGAACACCTACCGCCAAGCTGTTTTCAACCATGATTGAGTAATCGCTCTGATTATCCCCCAGTTGTGGGAGGTTTGGAAGTTTACACAGTTTTACACGCTGGCATGATATATGCGTGTGGAGCCAACGGTGGTGTGCGGTGTGCGTGTGCGCTTTGGTGTTGAGTTATAGGGGCTCCGACGGTTGGAGTTGACGCTACTGGGGGTGGTAGATACCCCAAAGAACCGCTATAACGGGCTTTGTCCTCAACGGCAAAATGCCGCCATATCGGGTTAAGGTTGTGACAAACGAGATATTAATGTCGCCGTATCGGCAATTCCGCTTTTGAGGTTGCCGCTATATCGGGCCTCCTACTGTAGTTCGAAATTGCGTCGGTTGGTAGCTGCAATTCAACGTGGAACAACGGTTCTATTCCTCATATCGGGTGAGCGAGAAACACGTCATCTTCTCCTCACCGATTCAACAGGGCTGCCCTTCACAAGAGCCCCCAGACCAACGGCACACCAAAATGTGCAAGCGGAGGGTCCCGTCGAAAGCTGATTTCCAGGGGTGATGCCATCCTCGGTGAAGATGGAGCCGAACTGACCTTGCGCGGGGGAGTCGTGCGGAGCGCCCGGCTGATGATGGGGAGTGGAGCTGGTCATCATCCTCACCATCGCTCCGCGGATGTGGCTGGCAGCAACAGTCAATAGCACAAGAATCTTGAATTGGTCGATCCACTTAAGGGTCCCTATTGTCCGAGCGCCCATCGCTCGGACGAATCCATGCCTTCCATAGCCGGTCGCCCCGGTGGTCTAGTTGGTATCCTCGAAACCTTCTAGAGGTCAGGTCAGGGGTTCGAACCCCGGCGCAAGCGAGCTTTTCTTGCAAAGTGAGTTTTTCTCTCGCTTCCGTTCCTGGCCTAGTGGATAGCATTAGTTCGTGTATACACAGAGGGAAGAGAGTGCTGAACTCTTCTCGCATCAAAAATCGAAGGCAAAGTACCGCAGGAGGGGAGGACAGAGAGGGGCTCTTCTGTGTGACCACTGGTTGGAGTAAACGGCACTAGTGCTGTGAGCGCCGATTTGAAGTGAAGACAAAAAAATAAATAAAAAATATTGGTCTGATGACTCACGCTACATAACGTGATCATCTTGGCGGAGGTGCGCCGTGCTGAGTACACCGCCACAGTTTAACTGCACCTTCGGGTGGTGAGCGGCATAAATCCTATGCAGCCGAAGAAGTCACTGAGGCATGCGTTCTCCTGCATGCCCACAAGTCCGGTCGCCGGAGATGCACTCCACCTGAACCTGGTACAGTAAACGCGCGTTTCGACGTGATGAGATCGTTCAAACAGCTCTCTCCCGATACGACACGCAAGACTTGGAGGTTCTCTTCAAATTCTAGAATGCCCTTCATCGTCTTTTAGCTCATACCTGCGGCTCCGGTACACTTCCCACGTCATTCATGTAGTGCTTGGAGGTGCTGCTCGAGGGTGAAGCTCGCTCTAGTGTGGCATACACCAATGGGTAGCATTTTTCAGCTAGGCGTCGTTCTCCTCTTTCCTGTACCAACCATTTCGGCACAATACTAATGTGAGCTTCGCATGAAAACCGGTCTAACGGGAGAGGGAATGGGATCCTGTGACTCAAGCCGAAGATGGCCTTCGAAAAAAATCGATTGGAATCGAAACAACCTACAGGAGCGCAGACGACGGCTCACCTCAAAGGCAGCATGCCGCAGGCCAGGAGTGCGCCTGATGAAGAGTGGTGCAGCAACTCCGTTGACTGCATGCCAGCAGGACCACGTGGACGGCCCTGGTGCTGGTGCCCAGGCTGACGCTGGTGCGGCTTCCGCTTGCTGTACGTGCATTGGACCCCAGCTCCTCGGCATCGACTGCATGAAGTAAGGGGCCAACGTATCGAGAACGACCTTCCAGCACCTACCGTTTGGACCTTTCGTCTTCAATGTTGGATTGCGGCATTTTGGCCGTGCTTTGAGAAGGTGTGTGCAGAGATGGACTGCGTGATACGGATGGAGACAAACCCCACCCGCTGCTCAGCCCGACTGCAAATGGAATTAGTCATGCCCGAAGATTGAGCTGCCCAACGGTAGTGATGTATCTCTGCGTGATTGCTATGGAGGCGATCTTTCGGTTGTATTTAATACCGGGGTGCTTACTACTTGGTCGAAAGCAACGGTTGAAGGAACTGGATACAACTTGTAGAGCGCCAGTATATGCAGTGTCTCGAGGAAACTCTAAGGAGGCCAGGTGGGGCGGCGGTGGCGGACATTTGCCCCGACGGAAATAACGCATCATTTCGAAACTAAAAAATTCTGGTTCGAACCTGGGATGTTGTAGATTTTGCTTGAACCGTTCAAAACCTATAGCCCTAGCCCTATCCCTAACCCCAAACAAACCCGACCCAAACCCTTCATATCGGTAAGAGCTAGGTCACCTGCACGTGTAAGCGTAGCCGCGGCGCAAGAAGTGGTTTAGGTCGCAAAACGCGAGCCTCTGCGGCGGCGCAAAAATGGCGAAGACCTAGTTTGCTGTACAGGTACAGTTAGCTTAAGCCACGGCGTGGGACAGATAGGTGAGACGCTAAGTTGCTGTGCGTGCTAGCCTTATACTGCGGAGCGAGAGGGGTAAATGCTAGGCTCCACGAGCTGCACCTACCCCGGGACGAATGTTCCGAGAAATCGTGTTCCGACATGGAGACCACCACGTTCAGCCGAGTCGTGAGCTCACGGTTGTGTCAAAGTCGATTAGACCGTCTTTCTTGAATCTCTGTTTCTCTCCTTGATATTCGTTGATACAGTAGAACGAGCACAAACGGTGGGGCGGCGCCACCTCTAGCGAGAGCATCATTGCTATAGAATCCTTCAATAGGGAATTACTTGTGCCATTCTTGCGATTGGTATCTAGCAAACCCGAGATACGTGTCGACACTTCCACCAAACATGCAAATCCCAATCAGACGAAAAGGAGCATCATCACTTCCAACAGTAACATCATGGCGAAGGTTCATGTCGACATATCACATATTCCGTACCTACCTGCAAGGTACAGGCCATAGCACTTCCTTTTCTTTCGCCCACATTCACAGCAGCTCTTTCGCATCCCAAGGTTGTTTGTAACAATGCTCCCCTCTTTCGCGTAAATGGAATTCATGGTCACAGTCTTTACTCCGTGTCCCGTATTCCTGCGGGTGTGGGTAAAGGGTTGTGGTTTGCTCTTGGTAAGGGCAAGGTAGGGCTCTCTCACGACTTTGCAAGGACGGTACATGCAAGTAGTACAACTTGATCGATAATTCGGGTGGCTCGGTTCTTTGTGGTTGGAGCTCAAAGCGGGTGGCTCATGGCGGAGCGTGGATGGGTAGGAAACGTGTTGAAAACGTAATGCAAAAGTATTGTTGTATTCTTCGGGGGCGTGCTTGCGCTCGTAAATCTGTCACGGCATCAAGCACGCGTCACGCTCATCACGGTTAAAGTACCAAACAGACCTATCCGAATCTCCATCAAACTCTTCTCACTTCCAAGGAAAATGTCCAGAAAGTTCTGGACCCTTCGTACCCCATCACTGCAATTTCCGTAGGTATGTGTACCAAAGATATCCCGTCATACTATGCTACGAGTACCCCCAATATATCTAATAGCCCCCCTGCTCGTATGCATCGTCATGCTACGGCAAATACCAATCCTCTTCTGTACCACCATCTCCAAAACAAAACAAAATATACTCCAAGACAATCACAAGAAAAAAAAACGCTACCAAAACTCTTACAAAACAAACAAGAAAAATCCCAACACAACCGAAACTCTTACCACCTTCACCAGACTCTCTCTTTCTCTTGTTCGATCTCATCTCTCTCTTTCTCTTTCCATACAGAATACGAATCGACCCCAAAACACCCTCTTTACTGCAAGTTCATCACAAAGTCACGGTGCAGCGCAAAAGACTCCTTGCTAATAGCCTTAGTCAAGAAATCTGCATGCTGAAATTGCGTCGGCACATGAGTAATTGAAATCTCTTTCCTCTCTACCAGCTCCCTGATAAAGTGATGCCGTACATCGATGTGCTTCGAGTTGGAGTTCGTGATTGGGTTGTGCACAATCTGGATCGCTCCCTGATTATCCTCGAACACCGGGATGCACGGCATACCCGCACCTGGCAACATAAAACGCCACACCTGCCTCAAGAACAATACTTCCTTCAAGACGTCAGCAATTGCCACATACTCTGCTTCCGTGGTGGAAAGCGTAACGCACTTCTGCGTCCTCGAAAACCAAGTTACACACCCACCCCCACACATCACTAGCCCCCCGGACACCGATCTACGGTCTGTCGCCTTGCTTGCATAGTCGGCATCCACAAACACCTGCATGCTCATCCCTGTCACTACTCCCCTCTCAAATGTAATCCCCATCCAACTCGTCCTCCTTACGTATCCTAAAATACCGAGTGCTGCCTTCCAGTGCACCATTTTGGGAGATGCACAATACCGCGCTACTGCCCGTACCGCGTTCGCGATGTCCGGCCTTGTTTGGGTGGCCAACCACATCAGAGATCCTACCAACTCGCGAAAAGGGACATCAGCGCACGCTTCGTTCTCGTCAAAGTCGGTAAGCTTCACGCTCACGGGCAAGGGCACACTCCTCCCCCACTCAATGCCGTACTCTGCAGCCAACTCTTCGGCAAACCTCTGCTGCGAAATCTTCAACAACCCTCTCTCTACGTCTCTCTCGTAAAAGCACGCGGAGTACCACCTCAACTCTCCAAGGTTCTTCACGGGGACCATCTCGTTGAGATCCCTGCCAAACTTGTCACACCTCTCCTTCTGCCCTACAGCAAAAATGTCATCCACGTGGACCACGATGATCATGATCACACGTCCCTCCTCCATCAATCGAAAAACACATGCATCCGCCAGACACTGCAAAAAACCTAAAAGTAACAAACACCTCGTCAGGTGCGCATGCCAATGTCGTGATGCCTGCTTCAAACCATACAGACTCTTGCACAGCTTCACGATCAGGCCAGATAACCTACCACACCCCTGCGGTAAGCGCATGAAAACATCCTCATCAAGCTCAGACTGCACAAAAGCCTGCTGAATATCAAAATGGCACAAGTCAAGATTCTGCTCACATGCTAATGCTGCCAACAAGCGCACACTAGACACTGATACGGTGGGTGCAAACAATTCTCCAAAATTAATCGAAGCCCTCTGCATGTCCCCCCGCGCTACAAGTCTTGCCTTGAATTTCGTCGGCCATCCATACTCGTCTGCCTTACAGTTGAATACCCACTTAGCATTGATGGCGTTCTCTACTGGTTGCTACACCGGACTAAAAGTTCCTGCATCCAACAAACCGAAAAACTCTCGACCGACTGCATCATCCCACAACTCTGAGTGCGGGGACCGCATTGCCTCGATGAACGTCTTCGGCTCGCGGAGGTCGCTGGCCATGCAGTGCGGAAGGTCAGGCATCTTGTCAGGAGGACGCTCGGCGCGAAGAGCGGCGTCCACATCCTCGCGGGTGGCGAACATCGTTGCGAACATCTGCGGTCTCCCCCCCCCCCCGGAATCCACGGTCCCCCCATCTCCCACAGCCCCCCCGCTTCCACGGCCTCCAAGACTCGGATCCGGCTGCGGCGGGGGCGGTAGGTCGCGGCGTCCTTGGTCTACGGCCTCCCGGGTGGCGAGCGACGAGATGAGGGTGGCCTTGTCCATCATGTCCAACAGCCCAAGGCGGTGGTGGAGAGCGGTGCCGCCACCTGGTGGCGACGGCGGTTGTTGTTGCTCATCCATGAACCGCACTCCATCGCCGCGCGTGCGGCCGTGAACTCTCGTGTCCTCCCGTCCCAACTCCTTGACGGCTCGTTTCGAAAGCGGCGGGTGCGGAGGAGCTGGGGCGGCGGCGCTGGCGGGCTGCGGCGGCGGCGGCGGCAGGCCCGGGGGCGAACGGGGCGGCGTGGCTGTTGTCGACGGTGGGGCTGACGATGGGGCGACGGAGACCGGCGACGGGGCTGAGGATGCTGTCAACATCGGCGGGGAAGCGGGCGGCGGCAGTGCAGTGGTCGCTGGTGCAGGCGGGGTGAACGTGTATGTCCTTGTTGGCGGGGGCGGCGGCGGTGCGGCATCGGCCGGAGGTGCGGCGGTGGCCGGAGAAGGCGCCGCGGTGACCGAAGACCCCCCCCCCGATGCCCGGCACCGGCGCCGGTGCTCCCGCCCGGCGGTTGACCCACACGACGTTGTTGGTGAGGGCGAGGCGACCGGTGTCAGCGCGAAGAACGACGGCGGTAGACGTGGAGTGGTTGTTGGCGCCGTGCAGGTAGAAGCACCGCGCGGATTGGACGTCCGCCTTGGTGGCCCGCTTCACGCGCATCATACCGTCCTGGAAAAAAGGGACGACGGTCAGGGGCGGCTTCCGGCCGAAGAAGACTTCGAACGGCGACTTCCAGCCCACGTTGGCCTTTGTCGCGGAGCGGTTGAAGCAGGCGGAGGCCCACAGCGCCGACGCAAGCCACAGGCGGTGTCCGTTGGCGCCGACGTGGGGGATGGAGGAGAGGTCGGTGTGTCCCAGGGCGAGGATGTGACGTCGCGCGGCGTGGCCCCCCTTCATGGCGCGCCAGATGGCGCTCTCGACCACCGCGTTTTGCTTGGGGGTGTCGGGGGCGGTGTACTCGCGCCGGATGCCAGCAGCGTCGCAGAACGTGGTGAACGCGGCGCCGGTGAACTCGCCGCCGTTGTCCATGCGGAAACACCCCGGGGTACCCATGCCGTTCATGTCGGCGAGGAACCGCTGCACGAACTTCAGGGTGTCGCTCTTGGCCCGCATCCCGTAACCCCGTTGCCACCGCGAGGCGCTGTCCACGAACATGATCAGGTACCGGGAGCCGTCCAGGGCGTCAGAGAACGGGCCCGTGAGATCGATGTGAACTTTGCCGAACGGTACCGCCGCGCGGGTGCCACGCCGCGGCACCGGGGCACGCCTACCCTTGGCTTCCACACAGCCCACACACGGCTGCATCTCCCCCACCAATCGTACGCCCTGCTGCTTTGCCGTTTCACGCATCAGGAATTCATTGACATGGCCGGTGGAGGCATGGAACCAATTAATGTCGATGGTGGACGTGGATTTTCCTACCGAAAACGGGGAAGCACCGGGGGCGATAATCGCCAAGGCATGCGAGAGGGAGGGGGGGGCTACGATCTGCTGCTCACTGCATTCTGTAAGATAACCTCTCAACACGTCCAACTCCTCATGCTGCATAGCAAATGCAAGGGGGGGGTTCACCGCAGACTCGGGGAATTCCAGCGCATCCGGAAAAAAATCACCAGGGGGAACAGAGTCTTTCGCATCCATCAATCCAACATCCAGAAACATGCTCATGTCCATGATCGGTAAGTCATCCTTGGATACAAGGGGGTTGATATCGATCTCGCGAAAATCAGTCGTGCCTACTGCAGGGGGAGTCACAAGCTCGGACGATTCTACAGCGGCCGTGATGACAGGCTGAAAGTCGTGGATCGTCGTGGGGACTACGTCTACGTCAACGGACTGAAAAGCACAATGCGGTGGCACTACACCGGAAGCGGTGGAGGGGACGCTGGGACTCGAAGGTACTACACCGTCGGATCCGGTGGGCTGGACGCCAGGAGTCGAAGGTACAACGCCGGCCGTTGCGACGGACTGGAAGCCGGTACTCGCAGGTACAACGCCGGCCGCAGCGACGGACTGGAAGCCGGTACTCGCACTCGCACTCGAACTCGTGCCCGCTCCTGCACTCTGGAAAAGGGAGGGGGCGGCCGCAACAAATCCTGTGCCAATGCTAGGCGGGGACGCTTGGGCAGAAACACGGGGAGGGGCATCGGGGCTAGAGGTCACAGCACGACCACTGTAATCCTGGGGCAATCGAGTAGCCCAAAGCGAGCATCCTACATCAGAGTATGCAAAGGAAAGCCTACCATCAAATAGGTGGACGCCGGTCTCGTCTAGAACGATCCGTTGCTTACGCTGCGTGTGGTGCAACGAAAACAAATTGAAGGTGATTCCAGGCACAACGTACACGTCCGACATTTGCACGCAAAAATCACGCTCTCCTCCCTGGTCTTGCATGTGGAAAGCCATGTTTACCTTCCCAACACAATGCACGCGCAAATAGGCACCGTTACCTACTTGGATGTACCCCTTACCGGGCGGCACTGGCCTCAAGTCGAACATTTGATGGCTGCTGCTAACAAACGTGTTGGTCGCGCCGCTGTCGGCCCAAAATTGCTCTCTGCCAAAATGCGAATTCGGGTTTCGTGCAGCCAAGGCAAATCCACTACCACTCTCACGCTCGGTACTCGCTACAACACCACTCGGAACGATCTCGCCTGCAGACACGAAACGTGCCATCAAGAAGTGAAGGGAGCCCGGGGCCGGTGCTGCTGCTCCGGGAGGAGATGAGTAGGGCGGGGCATGGGTCGAGTGCTGCTGCTGTTGCGACGGCTGCTGCTGGAACGTCGGTGGAGGCGGAGGCTGCGGCGGTGGCTGTGGTGGTGGCTGCTGCTGATAGTATGGTGCCGGAGGCGGGTTGTACGGCTGCTGTTGCTGGGTGTAGTCCGGCGGAGGCTGCTGGTATTGTGGCTGCGGCTGCTCCCAACCCCCATACTCGCTACTATTTGCGGGCCCCCCGTAGGGCGTGGCACCGTAATCATGGTGCATCACGTTTGCATGCCCGTGCGGGGGTCGCCATTGCTGCTGCTGCGGGCGAGGGGGGGCTGAGTTTCCATACCTTTGCTGCGCTCCGCGTCCGCCGTGGGGTCCGTGCTGGGGTCCACCACCCCAGCCCCCCCCACCGCGGCCGCCTTGTTGCTGTCGCTGCTGCTGTTGAGGACGAGGATGGTAGTACTGCTGTTGCTGAGGCTGCTGCGGCTGTTGCTGAGGCTGCTGCGGCTGTTGTTGCTGCTGCGGCGGCTGTTGCTGTTGTTGCGATGACTGCTGCTGCCGCTGCTGATGCTGCTGTTGCGATGACTGCTGCTGTCTTCGCTCTTTCTTCCGCTGCTGTTGATAGCACTCCGCGTTGGTGTGGGTTCCATACGGATGAAAGCGACAGTGCCGTTCTCCTCTGGTCTCGTCGCTCCTGTTCCGACCGTCGCCTTTGCCGTCCTGTCCACCGCCGTTCCCACTCGACCCATTTTGGACACGTCCGTCGCCCCGGGGCGCACCGGAAGCGACGAAGGCGTGCCCCACGCCACTCTTTTGTTCCTCCTCCCGTGCGCGCACCAGGTCCGTGTGGGCCTCCTTCACGGAATCCTCTATCTGCTCTAAAGTCAAATCAGGGGTGCGGTCCAACAGTTTCTTCTCTAATTTGTAGTCGGATGACAGGGCGGACACCAAGTGGTCGTTGGCTTCGTTGTCGGGATACACTGTCCCGTGCGACGCTAGCCTACTCCGCAAAATAGAGAACCTTCCGAAGTATTCTTGTAGGTTTTCACTCTCATGCATCGCGAAGCTAATGGTACTCCTTCAAGAGTCTCTTTTTCTCGGCTTTCGCTTGGGGCTCGTAATACTTGAGGAAAATCCTCCATCCCCCACTCGGGCTTCCGTCTGAGACGATTTCCGACAAGATCGGCATGTATGAGATTGACGTGATGAGTAAATTCCACGCCACTACAGCCTTAGCTACCTTCTGCTCGCCATACTCAGTCATCAGGTCTACCATGCTGATTCCTTGCTTCCCTACTGGGATGTCCTGGTGGCCCATCACTACTTCGTGGACATCCTCCTGTGCAAACCGTGCTACCATGCTCGATCTGAAAATCAAAAGCTTCTGCTGCCTACTGTCCCCCGACTTGAACACACCATCCCAAGACTCTATTCGTCTACTCTCAGTCATACGGAGGGTTGCAGGGTGAGGCACTGCACCGATATCCCCTGATGAAGTCTGGAGGCGACCGGCCATGGCAGTTGCAATCGCGTTGGCCAGCTCGTCTGCGGAAGGGTTGGGCGTCGGGCCCCCAGTTTCTTGCTGGTGTGGTACCCCTTGTTCCTCGTTCCCGCTCCGGAGATCTTGTGTCCTCTGCTGCTCGGCTCGATGCCGTACCTCCATCTCGGCCATCTTCTTGGCCAGTTTCTCCTCCATCATCTGCTCCATCCGAGCTGCTACTCTCTCGTTGACCAGTTCTTCGATCCTGGCTTCCTCCGCTGCTTGGCGGGCCTCCGCTGCTTGGCGGGCTTCATCTTCGCGCGTGGAGGTAGGCATCTTGACCCTGCTCTCGATCGCCGCAAAGCGATGCTCCTAAACCAAGCTCGACCGCGAATCTCGTAGACGACGTGTCATACGCTAGCGTGATCGATAATTCGGGTGGCTCGGTTCTTTGTGGTTGGAGCTCAAAGCGGGTGGCTCATGGCGGAGCGTGGATGGGTAGGAAACGTGTTGAAAACGTAATGCAAAAGTATCGTTGTATTCTTCGGGGGCGTGCTTGCGCTCGTAAATCTGTCACGGCATCAAGCACGCGTCACGCTCATCACGGTTAAAGTACCAAACAGACCTATCCGAATCTCCATCAAACTCTTCTCACTTCCAAGGAAAATGTCCAGAAAGTTCTGGACCCTTCGTACCCCATCACTACAACTTCCGTAGGTATGTGTACCAAAGATATCCCGTCATACTATGCTACGAGTACCCCCAATATATCTAATACAACTGTCCTCCCGCAAGTGGCGGGTGTAACGGTTGTCTGTGCCAAGACAAGGTTACCACACGTACCTACCGCATTTCTGGTTGATACTGCTTGGACGCACAGGTCCCTACACCGTACAGCAATGTCCTCCAACACTAGTCTACATGAGGAGATGAGGAAACGAGAGGAAGATGGGCATCGCCAACGGATCCACGAAGGGTGCTTACGACTTGGTCGAACGCAATGGTTGACGGGGAACTCCTGTGTTCAACCTGTACACAGTATCAGCATGTAGTCTACAGCAGTATCCCGAGGCACCTCCAAGGTGTTGCCTGTAGGTGGGGCGGAGGAGGAAGTACATTTGTTTTGGACCGTTCCACCAAGGATACAGCCCTATCCCTAACCCCAACCCAAACAACCCCACCCCAAGCTAACTCCTACTTCTACATTGGGAAGCCTAGGCCGCGGCACGCCGCAGCGCAAGAGCCGTAAAAAGCTGGTACAATTAAGTTGTTGTGCAAGGCTAAAGGTTGAATGGTAAAAAGCGAGGTTGCTGTTGCACGACCTGCACCTACCAAGGCATGTTCCGCGAATGGCATTCCGACATGTCAACCACTGCGTTCCGATCCTACTGGAGCTGGATGGAGGAGGTCCTGCTCTGCAATGGTGTGAAGAGGTATGCAAGCAACCATGTGTGGCAGCTGCAACCAACCTTGGGAAAAGGTCAGCCTGTCTCTACACGAAAAACACACCATCACATCTCACCGTATGTCTTATCAAAGAAGCAGACACCGTTGGACGACCCGATGAGGTGGAACTCGAACACAATGTGGTGAAGTCCTTTGGTGAAGGTGTGGTGAAGACGGTGAAGACGGGACTTGGGGGGACGTGTTGAAGCCCAACGGCAGCAGTGCAGATCAGCGGCGTCGCGACCCAGAACAAAATGGCATGTCCTGCTTTTGTGATGTAGGATCCCCAGCCTTGCCAGCCTGCAAGGCTCCCCGCTGCAGATGAACTGCGAAACTTCGGGAGAGAAGTAAGTCGTCCAGTTCCGGCGTGTGTGGGCCTTTTTCTCAGTACGCTCGAAAAGCACCTCGAGTGTTGCGTGCTGAGCGTGCTGTACTGGTGCACTGACGGTGCGCCAAAAATTGCGGGGTTTTTGCGGAGAAATAATGAATGAGCACCGAGCAACGAGCACTGAGCGCCGAGGGGATTCGGAACCAAATGAGCGAACCGAGGTGACGTGTGCTCATTGAGCCATTTGCACGAGCTGATTTGCACATGGGACCACAGGGGCAATGACCACACGACCGCACAACGGAAAGTACCAGTTGGCCCAGACCCCAGAGAGGGGTGGAAAACATGCTCAGGGAAATGCGCAGGAGCTGTTGTGAATGCGGGCGAAAGAAAAAGAAGTGCGATGGCCTGGCTCCTTGCAGGTGTGTGTGTACCGATCAATTGTGGTGAGCCTACCTTTTGGTGGTCGCATGATCAACATTGCGGTATGGACTGCTGTACAGTAGTAGTAGCGAGATCGAACGCGACAGAGACATAGAAGAGAGAAAGAGAGGGCGCGTGTGAGAGAGAGAGATAGAGGCTTGTCGAACATAGACGTGACCGAAGCTGTGGACAGAGAGATGGTGACGTTGTTGTCCCTCGATAAGGTCCTGGATCTTCAGGGTTAGTAATGGTTGATGTGACATTTTAGAATGGATGTGGTCCAATTTTACTGACATTGATCAACAAGAGAGAGTTATAGCACTGGGCAGTACTGCTACAGCAAAGTTGTGCGCCTTATCATGATGGGCACAGAATGTTGGGTCAAAATCCTTGGCTTGTCCCCGAGATTTTCGCTCCACATCCACGGCGGTGTGTTTGTTGTCCGTGTTGTTCGTCTCCTCTCCTTGAAGCTGTGTCTTCAAGTCAACACTAACGACCACTTTGGTTCACCGAACTAACAAACCACAGGCAGGGTGATGAAACTGAGCATGACGTGCTGCTGTAGTCGCAGAAGGCGTCGTCCCTCCCACACCTGTACAGCCTCAACGCTAGGGGTGGATTTTTTTCTGCGGTAGGCGCCCATCGGGGGTAACAAATTTGACCACACCGGCCACCACCCCTGCCGTAGGCGGAGAAGCTATCATGTTCCATGTTCCATGGATGTTGTATGCACACAATGAAGAGAGTTTCGCTGTCCAACGGCAACACTCGATGCGTGTAGCGGACCAAGACCAAACATCTGTACAAGCAGATTAGGTGTGTGGGGTGAATGGATCAAGAGATGCTGCTGTCGAAGCTCGCATACGACTGAGGAGCTCTGTTGCAAAATGTTCCTCCGGCAACAGAAAATAGAGCAATCGCCCCTCAACACATGTATGTATGTATGTCTAGCTAGTAGAAGTGGAGGATGGGGGCCAGACGACAGAGTCCAATGATGGAAAAAACAAACAAACATGAAGACAACCGTATGTCACCAGCGATATTTTTTTCTTTTTGCTCTTTGGATACATTCATCCCATCTAAGGTTTGGCCTCGAGGAATCATATGTTGAAACGGGTTGTCCGCTCGAAAGTTGGAGATGTGCGCTCTTCGTTGATGGCGCACGCTGCAGAAACCAGGGCAAATACCATTTTTTTTTTCCCATGCCTTGATCGGTTTTCTCCGCTGTCAGCACCCGTGGCGTCGGCACAGTGAAGCCAGGGTGCGTTAGAGGTCTTTACGAGCGTGCCACGTGCAAATTCCATGGCGGTTAGGCCTGTGCTCCGTAGGTGATTTTCTTTTTTTTCGGTGATTTTTTCCGATTACCAAAAAAAAAATCGGTGATTATTCTAGCTGCACGAAAACGTTTTTCGGTGAAAATCGGTGACAAAACAAAAAAAAGGTGAGAACCAAAAAAAACTTTTCCGGTGATTTGGTGATTTTCGGTGATAATTTGAAGTAGTATTGGGGTGAGCTCTGCCGAAAAACGTTCTTCGGAGATTTCCGGTGATGTTTCGGATCGTAGTAAGTAACCCCACGTCAATTATTGTACGAACTCTGGTGGTTATTTTTGTACCGTGTGTATGTCATCGTCAACTCATAACGTCAGATTCAACTGCTGACTACCTGCAGACCTGGTACACAGGCACGCACTACGCATTACATACAGTACTACTACAGACTTCAGCCAGAGCCCGGCTCGCCCACAACGTAGACAATAAACCAAGAAGCTCCATCACAGGTCACCGTCGCCATCCTCGGGGGCATCCTCACTCCCTTGCCTCAGCCCTCTGCTACTTCCCGTTCCCCTATTGTACTTCAGTAATGTGCGAAAGCGCATATATATTATGCGGTCGCTGTACACCGACTCTTGAAGTTCACTAAAGCAACACCGCAAGATGGAAAAAACGTGTTCCATGAATGCTGACGATGGCTCCAGAAGAATAATATCCAACACCAACTCGTGCCACGCAGGGAGTTGTATCTTGTAGTTTGGGTTACGTGCGCTGTGTGCTGTGTGCTCTGCTGCTGTGCTGCTGCGCTTGAGGGGGGGGTATCTGATGGGATTTAGGGGGTATCGCCTGTATACACGGAGCCCCCTAATAAAACGGTGAAAATTGGTGGGCGCCGGCAACAATCGGTGAGGCACCTCCCGTTTTCGGTGATCGGCCGCTTTTTTTTCGGTGATTCCAAAACCTCACTTTTTTCGGTGACCTTTTCAAAATTCGGTGATTTTCGGTGATCACCTACGGAGCACAGGCCTAATGGCGGTATGAACGATACGGTTGACTGACCTTCGTAGTCTCGCCGCACCCACTAGTCCACCAAGAGGTTATTTTCTTATGATTAACTCCGCGAATCCACCACTCTATCCACGGATAAGAGTCTAGGGTAAATTAGCCTGCAGCCAAAGATTTGCGAGCCTGCACCCAAATCAGGGGTCTTGGGCCAACATTCGTTCGAAAGGGCAACTTTTGGGCCCTTGACAAAATTCTTGGCCAATTAATGTGCTACAGAGAGACCACAAATGGTTGTAGCGCATGCACCGCCGGCACCGCTTTGCCGATGTAAAGCCATCCGTTAGTTGGTATCTTCAGCTTCCGCGTGGAGCATTTAGTCTGTCGCTCCACCTTGATGGCGGGCAGCATATCTTCGGAGAAGCGAGTCCGCCGCATCTGTGTCGATGGTTCTGTTGAATCTTGAATTGGTATCTGGGTATGCAGAGCATGCATACTGTAGAGGAAAAGACAAGCTTGATACATGAAAGTTTCGGGCGTTTGGGTCGGTTTCTTGCAGGAACATCTCTCAACCTGACAAAGATTGATACTAGGGCGGGGACGATTCACGAAACGAAACGATTAGAGCGAAAACGGCTGGTGACTCCTCGACAGATGCCGTGCCCGCTTAGTAATACCTGACTGGCCTGACCGACTGTGCAAAACACGACCTCCCTGCCCCCCCCCTCCTCCTGTTGTAGCCGCTGTGTACAAGCGAAGCGGACGTGTATTTATACGATTCGGAAGCCCACCCATCCTTTGCCCCAGTCTCAGCACCTGAATCCGCGTCAGCTAGCCTCCCGTTTTGGCGTGTCTCCCGCACAAGTGCTCCTGGAGACGTCATTCGATGCAAGCGCAGACGGGATGCTACCACTGAAGAGGTCCGTCTTCGTATTGAACGTTGCCGGCGCTGTTGGCAACGCAAACTTGGTGGTATCGGTGCAGTCTACAGAGTGTACAAGCAGTGGGCTTGGGCACCTGTTGAGGGCAGAAGGAGGAGAGGTAGGCTTCTGCGCTCTTCACAGCGAATAGACTCAAGTTCTGCATCAGTCAGAGGGCTCGACGAGCGACTGGTGCGCCCTGACCAGAGAGGACAGGTGGATTTTCCCGAAACCGATCGAACGAATTATCCGGTGCTTCAAGTTCGCTTTTGTGGTATGAGCTGCACCGTCCGGCAACGCCAACAAGTACATGCTCGACGTGGGGAAAAAATTGAGCCAACGGAATTGAACTGATCGAGGATATTCTTCGTTTGGTAAAGTTGCTTCAGGTCTTGTGTGTAATATTGGGTGTGAGCATTTAGGCAATTCGATCTTCTTTCCAACGTGACACTCTGCTGAAACAGGTTCAGATTAAGTGCATCTCCGGCGACGGGTCTCGTGGGAATGCAGGAGAATGGCTTTCTAAGTCACTTCTTCGGCTGCATTGGGTTCCTGCCACTCACCACCCAGAGGTACTGGTGTCTACGCAAGAGGGCATGCGTGCTTTCCAACGCCGACACTCGTCTTGGTTTTGTTCGAGTAGTTTGACGAGCTATGCTGAGGGGATGACGTCGATTCGTCGAGCAAGTGGTGTATCTCGCACCTTGCAGTCAACCGTCCGCTTTGCAATGTATGTGCGATGTGTTGTTGCTGCCAGTCACATCCGCGGGGCGATGGTATCGATGATGACCCGCGCCACTGCCTCACGGCGGCATCACTCTCCGTGTGAAACCCCCGCGCCTGGGCGTCTTGACGCCATTGGCACGGGGGACGGAATCGGCACTTTCCTCGGAGGGACTCAGCTTCCCATGGACCCCTCCACTTGCATATTTTGGTGTGCAGTTGCTCTGGGGGCTCTTGTCAAGGGCAACCCTCTTGAATCGGTGAGATTTGGACAAGTAATATGTTTTGCCTACCCTAATCTGCGCAAGAAGCATAGACACTCCCGCACTGCCGGTGCTGCTGCCCTCCCAACGCGGCATCACCGCTGATGACTTCTCCTCGCCGCCAGTTAGAGCTGCATAGCTATCCGGTTGAGATATGCATACGTCACTCACGAAGACACCACGTCCTCCCCATAATGTGCGATGCACAAGGTGGCGAGCTACTTTCGATGGGCGAGAGTCTCGCTGGATTCCTACACTGGCCCTGCGAACCCCGAGGTTGCAAAGTGAGTCGTAACGAAAAGCAGCACACCCTGTATTTCTAGATGCCCAAGCGCGGGATTACACACCGACGACCGAAAGCACCTTGTTGGCCTGGTCAGATCGCCACGATGCCTTACCTACATCATGAACATCATGACACTTGCAGCACAAACCCATCATCCCCTTTTCCCCGCTGTAACGTCGACTCAGGGCATGGACGATCCTGGGATACCTGTACGGCTTCATGGGAGACATGGTGAGCTCGATTCCCATGAGGGGTACGGCACTGATGCGACTTTTGCCTGACTCATGCATACGTCAAATATCTCCTCTCATTCGCCAGTAGAGCCGACACGCGTGTTTCGGCCAGCACAGGAGGCTTCCCTCCCCCCCCCGCCTGAAAACGTCCGATGGCACGTAGCCCCCCGTTGCATTTTCCCCCTATAATAGGATAAGGTGGCAGCTCCTCAACCGTTGTCGCTGTAAATTGGACCCCGACCTCCTTCAACCATTTTTGTGCTATCCGCGACAACTTCACAACCTTGAAGCGATGTGTTGGGTCCTCCCTCCGCCCAGGCCTGTGCGCCGAAGTTCTAACAGCTTGTCTTCTGTAAATAAATCTGGAGATTATTTTTACATCTCACTAACGATTCACTTCTAAATATTTTGAGGCAGACTGTTCGGTGCGCTCCTGCGACTAGCGTTGTTGGATGGCACGACCGCCTTGCCGCGACCACAATGATCCTGGGACCTTCTGCCCCTAACTGAACCTCTATTGTGAGGACATTGCATGTGCCCGTTTCAAAACAAGAAGCGAGGGCATATTAATTTCGTGCAGATGCAGAGAAGAGAGCAACAGTTTTTGGGTCTGCTGCTGCTAGCGTTGCGAGTTGCAGTTGGTGTGGGAAACGTAGCGGTTACAAAGGTCTTCAATGGCGTGTCAGCTTCAGGAAAACGGAGGGGTCACGGAAAAATCAGTCCTCACACAAGCACCAAATCCTTCGAAACGGGTTTTTCTTTTTGAACAATTTTTATCTAACGTGCGTGCTCCCTGCTACAGGTTTTCTGAGTCAACTGTTCTTGTTTGTAAATGGAGAATAGTCCATTGGCTCTGAACAACATCAATTGACGACAGTTGCCTCCCTTCTTTTGTGTTTCTGCCTGCGCTCCAGGCGAAGTTTGAAGAATACCTGGGATTTGCGGATTCCTTCTTAACTGCTTCCATCAATGAAGGGTCGGCTGATACGCTGCCAGCGGTGAGTGCGTGAGTGTGAACTCACTTCAAATACGAGTGAAGGCGGGTACCGATGACAGACGTCAACTTAACAGAGGCGCCTCAGGAAACCGGTTATATGCAATCATCGACCGCCATCCCTCTGAGGAAGATCGATCAACATTGTTTCTGCACGCCACTAGCACCACCAGCAACACCACCGTGGGATAGATGGCCCGGCAACACCGATCGAGCCAGCCACTGCAAAAATGGCCTCCCCTGTGTTTTCTCCCGCTGTGTTGTGTCTCGGAGTTTGTGCTATGAGTGTAAGATGCAGCGCATTTTCGGTCTTGATCAAAGGCTAGATCAGTACCTCACTCGCAGCAGCGGGCAAGGCTACGCTGGTTCGGGCTGGACGTTGCTAGGTAACAACAGCAGCCGAAAGTCACCTCGTCACGTCACTCGCTTGGAGCATGCGGTTCGTTGCCGTTATCGGGTGGTGGGAAGGAGCCTGTGCTGGTCGAATATTGATGGTCGAATACAACCACTTGTTATTTTCGTCGGTACTCGGCGGAAACCAAAAAGCAAAACACTCAATTGCCTGACTCTGTACTGGCGTCGCCATGGGTTTGGGCACACGATTTGAATGACAACATTGACCAAGTGCTGCTTGACGTGACTCGCCAGAGGTCGACGTGGCGACAGGAAAATACGTCTGACTGACGCGCACACGCGTGATTGTCGCTGTGGTTGGGAACGAAAGTGTCCTACACAGCGTTTGTGAAACCACAGCCCGTTTCCAGCCAACTCTTTTGGGAGCACGAGTTAATCCCGGCAGCTGTTCTATGAGACTTGCGCTTACACGAACGGGTCAAAGCACTTGATGGTCAAAATTTCCAGCGTTGTTGTTGCCATTTCTCTGGTGTTCAGACATTTGTTTATTTTCCTGGCCAGCTTTGCTAGCCCCCACAACGGTTGCCATTTTGTTGTGTCTCACAATGATGCCGACTTTTTGCCATTGCCAGAATGATGTCGCGGGTATATATGATCGTTGTAATTTTGCCGTCTTCTACCGTAGAACCACCATAGTTTGGACTGGAGCAACCATATCTCCCCTCACGCCGTGCTTGGATTCTTGTTCCTGCTTGTTGAACTCTTGAGCACCTCCCGAGCGGTCGTACACCCGCACGTCCCTTGACCAGGGATTCGCCGAGATAGTCCATCGCAAGGACACCGTCAAGGTGTGCTCTGACAACCTGGACCCGGCGGATATGGAGTCATTTTGTGCCCGACATCGAGATGCTCCACGGGTGTGTGCGCGTATTCTACCAAGCTTGATTGAGTCGAGCCTCACAGCTCATCTAGTGAAACCGGAAGGCATAGTATGCTCGTAGCTCATGGCTGCACCCACCAGGTCTCGGCGGGGGAGCTGCCTAATTCCCGTCCTTTCACTTTTGTTCCCTCGATGTACACAAACGCGCCTACACGCCTGAGCGACGTGCTGTGGTTTTCTCTTCGTGAGTGACCTGCGCCAACGCGTTCTTCCCGCTTTGTTTTGTACCACCAGAAAGGGCTGTAGGGTGACCCTTTCATCACTTTTTCTACCTCTCTAACCCTCAAGGTAGCGTGTAGCGCGGAACTTGGCCTCTTTCTGGTTGCAGTACGAGATGTGGACATCTTGGAAAGGGCCTACAACTGCTTTGAATCGAATCGGAGAACAGCCAGCACGATGATAACGCGGCTCAGCAGCTCTTGTGGCAACTCCTTGTAACTTGTGACCGGTCTCGCTTTGGAAGAAGCCAGGGCTTGGATGACCTCGTCAGCTTGAGAGAACGCCTGGTCAGTGATAGCTTGCTTTGTGTAGGCTTGAGGCTTTACATTGATGCGAGGGCAATGGTAAATCTCTTCGACCGCACCTGATCATGCGCGTGCACCCCTGGTGCTTGTTTTGGTCTAGATATGCGAAGCTGTGAACGATGGGGAGCTGTACAGATACGTAACCCAATCGTTCAAGGTATTCCAGCAAGTCGCCTACGCGAAAGCTTGCGCCAAGAGTGCTTCTCGACGACGCTTGAGCGACGACCAGTGTCGCGCCGAGGGTGGAGAAGGCGTTAGTGCTAAAGACTGTGGCCCCCTGGAGGATGACGTGTTGGATGCCATGGCGACTGGGCTGAGAGGCTACGTGATCGAGTTTGACCAGTTGGAAGAGACTGCCAATCGGTGAGCCGATAAAGTCTATTGGACGGGTGTGTATGTCCCACGATGGATAAAAACCTGTGTTCCGCCACATTGGCACCACCTGGGACCATGGTCACCCGTTTGCCTGCGTCTTCCGGGATCTAGGTTGCGTGGTCAATCGCTCTTTCTACTTTCGGACATCCTCACGCGGAGACCCCGCAGATACACAATCACATCTCCCTTTTCGGCGTTCTTCTATTTTGCCCATTTGGTGGCCGGCGTTGATGTGCAGACCAAGAATCCGAGCAGGCGTCGGTGGCCTTATCATCAACGGGTAAGCGGAGTGACCTGTCAGATCACAAATCTCCGTCTTACATGCAGAATACCGTAGCTTTGGCACAGTAGTGCATTGGAATTTTCCCACGATACGGTTTGTGGCGCCTTTGTATGCGGAGTTTCGATTGATGGAGGCATGTACCATCAAACCTCGACCACGACGTCGTCACAAGCTACCATATACCCCGCAATCCCGCGCTGACCATCCGACAGGACTCTAGTGTTTGAGAGGGCAGCAAAAGGGGATGCAGAAGGAACGCTGGAGAGAATACGCCACTGTGTCGAGGTGTTCGAGCGGTATCCGGGTCTGTGTCGCTGTACGATGAGGTGGTGAGTCAATTGCGCACGCGCATAGATACGTACAGCTGACGCTGATACTCTGATGGCGAATCGTGTGAAACTTCATCGCATATCTGTCCGTTGTGCGATGGAAAACAGTGCGTATCATTCATTTGGTAGTCGGCCACGGTTGCCCTTGATTGTAGTGTTCCTCTTGGCAATGCATGACTTGTGGTGCTACCGAGCCCCCCGCCGTCATTCGTTTGAATTGAGGGTAGCATGTAGCATCTCCTGCGGTTTCACCTTTCCCTTCACTCCCTGTCACCCATCAGGTGCCACATTGCACACGCTATGCTAGCAGCCCTTGCGGCCGTCAACGGCTCTCAAGCTCGGCGGTTGTACGACCGGTTGCGGGTGGTCTATAACGTGTCTCGCCCTCCTGAGTTGCGGCCCGTGCCAGCTTTAGAGGACTGGCAGGGGATACCCTCAATCTGCGACGACTTCCTTTGCAGGTGTGTGGGAACTATCATGTCAGTCGATAGGTGCCAATCTGACGGTGAACTTGTGTAATTTTAACCGATGAAGGTGTATATGGAAGAACCAAGCTGATCGTGGAGGCTTTCACCAGGATCGAAGTCTGGAGTAACTTTTTTTGGTTCGTGCCGCAAGCACGCAACACCTCGTAGCGTTAACTCGCGTCGAACTGAGGCAGCCAATCGGTCGGCTAACGTGGAAGAGGTCCTTGGTGTGGGGCTGCTCGTCACATAACATCGATGAACCCAATGGACTCGAAGGTGCCACTTGTGCTCCTTGCCCGTATAGCCGCTGACTGGGTGGTCTAGTGGATAAGCTCATCATGCGCACAAGACCTCCGTATCAACATTCATACCGGTATGACACTATTCTACAAGTACCAAATGTCAGTGTTCCTTGCGCCAGGACGATTGAGGCCCTCATCGCGAGTGAAGGCTTGAGCGTTTTCGCGACCCCGACCACCTGCACCAACGACTGCACGGCTCCAGGAAAGAACTCCGGGGAAGGAGTAGTGCGGAATGTCGGAGAGGAAATCCGGTCTAAAACCGTATCGATCGGCACGGTTTCCAATGAAACCGTCGGATTGATCCCGGCTCCTTCGTGCGGCAGCGAAGCCTGTCTTGCGACGTCTGTTTGCACTTTGGAATCCAAAGAAGAGCAGGAAGAGATTCCGCTCGCCAGATCTGGGCGATCTCCTTCGCATCTTCGATTTGAGTCGAGCGGGGGCTTCAACACTGATGGCCCCGTCGGCAGTGGTACGGTTGGCTTGGTCGACCTTGCTCCCGATGAGCTGCACACATCGCCGGTGTTTCGTGAGGCGGAAGGGGTGATAGACGAGATGGGTGACAACGAAATTGTCGATTGGCTAGACAATCTCTATACCGTGTTGGACTAAGTGGATTACTGTGGTCCGGTGAACAAAGGAAATGCCTGGCGTTAGGCTGCATTGAAAAATTACTACGTTGTTGGGAAAATGACGTGGACAGCGTAGAACCGTAGTCGGGATTGCAATAGTCCATTTCATGAATGAGTAGCCGCATTGAGGCCAATTCGCTTTTCATTGGTGCCTTTAAAGCACGCTTGAAAATGATTTTTATCGTGGCGTTGGCAGGATTTTCAAATCAGCAACAATATTGTCGTCAGATTCAGAGCGATATTTTGCGATGATAGATAGAAGCAGGACCATAGAAGTGTCAAGACATTGGATACGCTTGCCAGGGGAAGGTTTGGTTTAGTGCTATGATAGTTGTACTCGTGTTTGCGTCAATATGACGTTGTAGAAGTATGATATTCCGGTCGCAGTAGCAAGACCGCCCGGGTGGTCTGGGCAGCGCCGAAAACTACCACTGTAGCGGCTACGTTGGGACTCCGACTCCGGTAAAGGTGTGGTTCTTCCGCATTTTCCTGGAAGGAGAACCGCTTGTTCATCGGTGTACTTGGGGAATGCACGGCTGAAACCCACTCCCAAAAGACAAAACGTTGTATTCAGACACAAAAGGGAACCTTCCCTATGGTTCGGCACTCTTCATTGAAGAGGCAAGGCCGAGTCACGTGTAGAAAACTGCCAACAGCGGTCGACTGATAGGATGACAAGCAATGAACCAAGTGGTCAAAGTCCGAGTTCCTCCCTCTGACAAGTCCCACCCTGCAGCGATTCTTACCACTGGGAGCAAATCTCGTGTTCCTCTCTGTTCGGAGTTATGTACGAAGTTGTCCGAGAGTGCCAGATACTCGTAAAACCCATCCTGGGTGATAAGCAGGTGGGCAGAAGGTCAACACACATGAAGCATTGGTTCAGCTGTTAACGACTGATTCGCTCTGCATGTGAAACTCCAGCGTACGACAGAGATTCCCTACCGTAGGTGCAGTCCGTCGCCCAAACGTCAACGAAACACGTTTCGCACGGTTAGGCCACAATTTTCCAACAACTCGTCTGGGAAAACATTGCTCACCAGGTCTCCCGAGAAGGCGTGCAGGTATCCCAATATCGTCCAAGCCCTGAAAACAAGCAAGGAGAGAAATACAGCGATGGTGACGTACTGCGAGCGACACAAGCCAGCGAGGCTGCCGTTGGCAAGGCGCTACATGGTGTAACTTGGTTGCAACCCGGACGCGGACGGCCGCGTACTTCCTAGCCATTCCAAAGCTGGCCACACGATGACACTTACCCAAACGATTTTTGCTCAGGATGCCGTTGAACTCACTCACTTTGCCACCTCGAAGTCTGTCGGGCCTGAGTATCTTGCCATTGCTTCTTTCGCTAGCCGGACGTAGCTCGCCGTCTTTACCACACGTGGGGGACAAGGACGCGTCAATCAAAATAATTCCGTGCATGGCGTGCCCCTGGACTTCATCCATGGGACAGAAATTGCAAATTGTAGAACGCACCGGTCTGAAATCCTACGTATTGTTCGTGACACGCTTGCAACATCCGTCCTTCGAGTGTTCGAGAGTGTGACCACGGGGCGTGATGCTAGACGCAGTCACAAAGCGATCTAGGTCGATGTTTGGCACGCTGTTCTGAAGCCAACGAGAACGAGGAAACGTGGGGGTGCTTATATTAGGGAAAGAAATATGTCCTTGAAGTGACCCTCGAGATAAACTTGCTACGACCGAAGACCGCGCGAATGCGCGGCAGGCTGGTGTCCAGAGTAGGATGTCAGGGGAATTTGTATTTTTTGTGTGGAATCACGAATTTACCATCAGAGCATTTTAGCTCCGCGTTGCCACTAAAACATAGCGGTGTCACAGTAGGTTATCCGCGAGGGTCCGAGATTTCGAGTGTTGGGAGTTTCCGAACGGTCCGCTCTTCACTTCACTCCGTGGTGAAGCGGAGCCGAATGGCGAGGTGCGCCCTGGACATAAACTTATCAGCGCTGTGGGGAAGCAAACACTGCGTAACCTCGGACCCGCTCCCTTGTGGAGCAGCTATTCAGGCGACCGCGGATGCTTTCAGAGTAAGCCAGAAAAAAATGTATCCCCATTCTTCGGCTGTGGAGGGTTCTGGACTCGAAGTTGCGGGCTACACCTACACAACCAACCCAAATGATTCAGACATTTCAAAACTGCTATCAGCAGGTTGCCGTCACTTACAGATTCGATAGGATGGCCCTCCGCGAGTGCCCCGATAGCAACGGCACACCAAAACGTGCAAGTTGAGGGGCGGTCGCCTCCTTCCCAGGTATTGCCAACTTTGTCTTCCGATACGATCGTTTCGACCACCTCTGCTATGCCGTAGTCTCGCGTAAAGGGTGACTGCTGTAGGGAAGGCGACATCATGAGTGTCACCATCACGTCGCGCACATCCCTGCCATCAAGTACGATGATCGTGTTGCATGATGGAGGAGACACACACCGAGGGATGCCGCGAGAAATGAGCGCATGAACCACCGCAGCACATTCACATTCCACCGCGGGCGGTAGAGAGGGGGATACGCGCCATGTTATCCCAGGGGCGACATATCGTGACGGATACTGAGCCTTGGGTGGTGGCTCGGAAGGCCCCTCCTCTCTGTTCGGGATGAAGGGAATCGCCCTCTGGGGTGATTACACGACAAGTGTCGGGAAAAACGGGTATTACACCCTCCGCCCCGTTGATCACACACCTCGTGAGGTTTGCTTGCATGACGTCCATGCCGCCGGGCGTCTACCAATTTGCGTGTTCCGATAACAATGCCCCGGGAGTTTTTCTTATGGGCGGGCCGTCCAGTTGGTCTATGTGTCGTGTACACATTCACAGCACAACCTTTGGCCCACGTGCAGTACCGAATCAAACCACACAAGCCGTTCGCACCTAAACACCAAAACTGATCACATGAAGTACAGCATAGCGGTACACTAGAAAAATGGGTGGAGTGGGCATCGCTCAATATACGGCAGAAGCAGTCCGTCGAACACCTTCGGGTTGTGAGCGGATGAAAACCAACCGAGTCGAAGAAGTGCCCAGAAGCACGTTCTCCTGCATGCCCACCAGGCCGGTCGCCGGAGAGGCGCTGAACCTGTACCTGGTCCCAAGAGACAACGACAGGATGATTCGAGCTCTGTGAGGAGGCTCTCTTTGGGCCGGAGCAGAGAGTCATTTGGGATGAAGCTTCTCCTTTATGTATGCGTTCAGGGCTCTGACTCCCATCATTGGTAAGGGACCAATCCTTGAGTCAAGAATGAGAATCGTTGTCCGATTGGCTTGAACAAGCTGTCTGTGTGCCAAACCATTTGGAACAACTCGAAGTTCTACATTCATGACCGCCCAATGCGAGAAACCGCCCGAAATATTTGTGGACACTCAACGGACGCCGGCCGCGCTCCCATAGTTCACCCACACCCCTTCCGGAAGATTGTTCTTCCCTTGTGCTGTGTTGTTCATAGCAAAGAAAATTCGCGCAAGTGGATTGCCTCCCGTCGGAGCAACGTTGTCCCGGGTGGGCATGGGTACTTTCTTACCCCCCGTATAATGATGACGAATCGAACCGGCTCCGTCCATTTTCTTAGCCATTTTGGGCACACAGGCACACAGGCGCACGCGCAGGTGTTGCTACTGGTACACGCAAAGTACCAACGATAAATACCCACATTTGAGGGACACAGGAATCGCACTCTCCTGCTACGCCGTGAAAATTGAGAAACACCACAGCAGTCAACAGCAGGAGAGCACAGGACTGAAAATGGATTTGAAGCACGAAGGCGTCGTTTCGTTTTGATTTACACAACCGCCCCAGATTTCATTCAGCACTGAAACCTGTCGTTGACGGACTTGATCAATAATCGCCCAAAATCGAAAATGCGCCTGATCAACATGTTGCTTATCCGGACCAAGGCATAGCCGTTGGAGGCCACCGCCTGCGCGCCTGCAGGCGTCACACGCCGAAAGAACTTCTGATTCACAAAGTTGTTCTCCTGAAACCGCAGGCCCAACAATACGGTCGGGTTTGATCTTTATGTATTGGCCCAGCATATTTCCGTATTCCATTATGTCTCGCCGGGTTGACAACAAGCATGCTAACGCAGTTCCCAGTCGAGGTGCGTCAGTCTACATGCAGCAAAATGCGAATCATTGGAGCCAATGGTCTCTTGATAAACACCATCTTTTCAACCATGCCAGGTGCTGCCCACCACCCGCGTGCGGGCTAGCAGGTTTGTCCAGAGGACCAACAGCTTCATAGGTCCGCACTCTTGAATGTGCCGGCGGTTGTGATCCTAACCAACATGCTTGTTGCAGCGTGGAA
This sequence comes from Ectocarpus siliculosus, assembly GCA_000310025.1. Classification (NCBI taxonomy): domain Eukaryota; class Phaeophyceae; order Ectocarpales; family Ectocarpaceae; genus Ectocarpus; species Ectocarpus siliculosus. The sequence continues at coordinate 613,296 of FN649757.1, forward strand.
AGGGGATTTCGTCTTTTTTCATGACCACCAACAAGACTGTACATTCGATCGAATCCCTTTGCTTCTATGAGAAAGGGAAACGATTGCTCCAAGAATATTGAGCACCAACAACGTCACCTCTTCATTACAACGTGTTCGGATCCGTCATGTCTGGCGCCCAGCTTCGCTGCTCCTGCTGCCTGCACAGACGAGGTCCGTTTGCCGTAGGGCGCACAGGTGCGTACTCTCCGCTTGGTATAGGCGCATCCACCTTCCACACCTTTCCTCACGCAACGCCTGAACAAGGAGGGCATTGTTTGGGGCGTTAGACAGTAGTTTCGGTGCCATGTTGAACGACGGAAACGTCTGTTGGTGTGCGATTTTGCGTCTTTCTTGTTAGCATCGACCGCCCTAACCGGCTGACCAATGAAAACACGTCAGTCTCAGTGAGGGTGAAAGGAGAAACCGCTGCTAAGGGCCGCATGGGACCCCGTGAGGGGGCCTCATTGGAGAGTATACGCTATTGTCCGGACTGAAGACAGGAACGGTAGTAGAGCAAATCCAGAAAGTGCTGGATTGGCTCCCGCCGAATGTCATTGCTGATTTTTCATGTCCCTTGCGTTAACCACTCTATTCCCTCACACTTCTACCACTACTTTCGCCCAGTTTCTATTTCTCCGGGGCTGGTGTGGAGAAGACCAGCTGGGTCAAAATTGTGACTCTCTTCCATATAATCTCTTCCTTCTTCGTTCTTTTTTCCAACCGTCTCTCTTCTTCCTTTCCTCATGTATGTTGCTGTTGAAACAAAATTCTCCCTCGAACCACAATGAGCCTCCTTTTAGCCAGCACGATTTTTCCCTGCGTTCGGCGACACCCCTTCGAACTCTCCCTCTCTCGTTCATGTCCATGCGTCAATACCGAACCAATTGCTTTGATTTGGTCGATCGTTAACCCATGACTTTGGACGACGTCGGAAACGGATAGAAAACTAAGTATAAACCGTTTCCGAACCCTGCTCGCGTAGAACACCTGTCGTCGGAAGATGGCTGACTCGTCATCAGTGTGTGGGATTTTCGTATCTACTAGTTGCGGGCGGCTGAACCGATATCTATCTCTGGAGCCACTAAATGAACGGATGATTTTCGGAACACAACACTTGTCTGCGGGGTCCCCCGATAAAAGTCTAATCAGCACGTGCTGCGGCGACCATTCGACCGCCATTCTTGCCGGCAGAATTGCTGCTGTTGCTTGTGTCTGGCCCGTACGGCTTGGTTGTGGGCTATGTTGTCGGCCGCCTAGGTTAACGGTAGACTAACATGTCATGTGGTTGGGTCCGGTCTGGCGAGAACTCCAGACTAATTGCTACGCTCTACCTGCGGATTGAGGTGTACGACGATATTGCGTGTCCTACCTCGGTGTGTCTTCAGGCGTAAGCATGTGTCTTGTTCGCACTTTCGAAATCGCTATTCCATTCCTTCCCACCCGCGAGGCCGTTGTACAGAGCAAGCCCGAAGATAAAAAACGCCAAGTTCGGGTTGAGCCTCAATATCTTATTTTGGTCAGAAGGACCAGCCGAAGTCGGCCTATTTCTTAAAACGGATTTAATTTTCCTTGAGGCTTTCGCATCCTGCTAACTCTCTTGCCTCATTATTTTCTCATTTCTGGCGAGGAAAACAACGACACACCAAGCCTCCACACAGTATTAACCGACCGCTCGGTGTGGCGAACATTGGGGGTTGTGGAAGTATATATAGCACAACAGCAGCAGTGGGTAGAGCAACCCGCGGGCGGTGCTGGGGCGCGGGGGGCGCGGGGGCGCCGGGCGCGCCGCGAAGATAACCACTCTCTCCCCCCTACCAAAATATTACATGAGCTAGGTATGGGGTGGGAGCATTCCAGCAGAATCAGTGGGACGTTTCTTATTCGACACACGCCTACCCTTGTTTCCGATGTCTTGGGGGTATCGCACGATCATGTTTCTTTTTGGGACGTTTGTTCAGGTGTGGCCGAGATTGAGCTGTGTTTGGTAGCCCTTTTTTCTTATTTTTCGTAACATCATTTGAGCTCATTTCTTCACAAAATTCTGCCTTTGCTAATCGTGAGACAGCAGCAGTAGGCGTTCGTGCTGGCTAGGTTGCGAGATTCAGCACCTTCGACACGCCCATAAATACCTACTGGTACTTCGAAGGACATAGAACCCCGTAGGCTCTCCTTCGATTCGTCTCGGGAACCACGGACGCACCTACCTGTCGTGCTACATCTTCTTCAGAGTCATAGCGCCATTCTATTTTCTGCTCGCTGTAGGTGGGCCCGCTATCGCTCGTGGACTCTATTTTGTGCAGAGTATACTGTGTGTGCCTGTTGCTGCTGCTTGTTTTTTGCACGTCAGACATAGGCAAAGGCTACACACATAGTCACATGATTATACGCAAACAAAGAGTGTAGAGACGCCGGTAGAGGGAACGCCCAAGCTTATGCCATGACGCGGCTGGTATGCCATATGCTCTTGTCGGCCTCCCTTGGACCCATCATCAATCATCAATCATCAGTCGTGGGCACAATACGTACGTATCGGTATGTTTTGCCTTGTCATCCGCAGAGAGCGAGAGAGAGAGAGAGAGAGAGAGAGAGAGAGAGAGAGAGAGAGAGAGAGAGAGAGAGAGAGAGAGAGAGAGAGAGAGAGAACGAGATAGAGAGAGAGACAGAGAGAGAGAGAGAGAGAGAGAGAGTGTGTGTCTGTGTGAGAGAGAGAGGCGATATCTTTCCATGCACGTATGGTTACCTTGTACTGTATGTAAATAGTCTACACACAGAGCAGCGTCGAAAAGCACGCATGACTCTGGAGATTTCCATCCACAGCAGCAGTCGCGATGTTGTCCATATGTAGCTGACTACAAGCACCACCGTATGCATACCTGCACGGAGTTGCACCGTCGCACTTCCTTTTTATTTAGCAAGCTGCACCTTTCGCAGCTCTTTCGTAGATCATACATGGCGGGATAACTAACGTGTTGAGCGAGACCGGAGAGAGGAGGGAGGGGAGACTGCCAGACCGCACGTGTGGCACGTATGCATACCACATTTCGTACCACACAGAGGCCGGAAACGAAGGATTCGGTATAGCCGTGAATCCGTGGTTTGTGGAAGCGTACCGGAAATTTCGTGAAAGAGCGGCGAGAGACAAAAAAGGGTACACGGGGGTATAGCTATGTACAGGGTTGTTGTTGTTGTTGTTGTCTTCGCATTAAAAACCGTTCCGATCTCTCTCTACCCAGTACCTTCGTATGTCCGTACTGATCCAACATTTGACGCGGTCGATTCCCGTGGTCACAGGTTAACTTACCCTAAAAAGGTACATTCAAATAAACTGGCCCCGAGGGGTCCGCAAGTCAATAGAAATCAACGACAGATATTCTGGGATCCTCCGCTCCCTCTTCACGCTATGCGGGGTATCCACCGAGATTAGCAGTCGCTATCTATCATGGGCCGGAGAGAAAGAGGCACACTCCCTTGGTTCAATCTTGGTACTTCACAACGCAAGCAGAGACAAGTCCATCTGGCACAGAAAAAGAGAGAAAGAAAGAGAGAAAAAAAAGGACAAAGAGAAAAAAAGGAGAAAAAATAAAAATGAAAACCGTAAGGAGAAGAGAAAATAAATGAAAATAAAATGAAAATGAAAAAAAGGGCGAGGACAAAGAGGACAAAGAGGGACCAGGCCGAAAATAACAGGAAGTATGAGGCAGAACAAGGCACACGGTGGAGAGACCACTAACGAACAAGCAAACACGCAAACATGGCCACCAACCAGCGATACATTGTAATGGTACGAAATCACTACTACTACTGGGGGGTTGGTGCAATGGTGCAGCGTTGGGGGGGGGGGAATTGGCGAAAAGAAATTCAATCCGGCACGTGTCGTGCCACTCGGTCCGTCTCTTCTCGTTTGCTTTCTTCCCTCGCCGTCTCGTCCGTCTCCTGCCCCCCTCCCGCCCCATTGGTTGTTGGCTTGTGCTTTCGTTTGAGCGCTCGTTTTCGGCTGGCCTCTTCTTCCTTCTCGTGCCAGAAGGTCATGAACCTCTCAGCTCCCTGCAGCACCGCCGCATGCCAGGGTACTCTCCCCTCCACCTTCGCGGCTTCCGTCCACCTTGACTTCGGTGCCGTGTCTTTCGGTACGGGGATTCCGAGACAACTTGGGTCGGTTTTCGTAGATCCGTGGTCGGCCCCGAAGGCCTTCAGGTCGTCGAGCACACACTTCGGCCAGTTCTGTTCCTGTCCCCCCCTACGTGGCTTCTCCCCCCCCGCCAGCTCGCCGAGCATCAGTCGTTTCGGGAGTCGCCCGTCCGGCTGCCTTGCCAGTGCTCCCGCGAACAGTAGGCGTCGTTGTCGGATCGTGGCTTCAACGCTCTGGCATTCGACCCTCTTCAGCGTCTCGGCGTACGAGAGCTGCCGGTAGGTGTCTTTCTTGCGCTTGTACCCGATAACTCGAAGGAGCAGTCGGTGGTGTGTCGACCGCAGCGTCTGATAGTGGCCGCTGAGTGGTGACCATGTCATGCAGCCGTACAGCAGTGCCTCCATCGCCTCCGCCTGGAGGAGGCGGATCTTGAGTCGGAATGGCGCTTTCGGTCTGTCGAAGAGCTCCTGGCCATATCGCCTGAGGCACGCCCACGCTCCTCTGCTCCTGTAGCTGATCTCCCGGATGAGGTCGCCATGTTCGTTGACGAGGCCACCGAGGTACCGGAACTCGGTCGTCTGGGCGTATTTCTGTCCCGCGGCTTCGATAGTCAGTGGTGGAGGAGGGGGCGGGGGGGACTGTGATGTTGCAGTCGGCTTGTCCTTCGCGCGCATCAGGAGCGTCTCCGTCTTCTTCTCCGACACCGTTAGCCCGAACTCTCCGAACACCTCAACGATGATGGTCATCATTCTCGCCAGTCCTTCTGCAGACCTCGATACGACGCCGGCATCATCGGCATACAGCATCCCCCATACTGCCCTCCGTACTCGGTCAAGGGGTGTCTCCTCCCCCCCCCCCGCTTCCGTCTTCCCCTCCTCCAAGCACACCAGATTCCGCAGAACAACATCATCCTCGCTGAATCGGATAACGACGACCTCGAGGACCTCGGCGAAGAAGATGTTGAACAGCAGTGGGGATAGTACACATCCTTGTCGCACACCCTGTGTGACGAAGAACCAGTCCGATAGTTCTCCGTCGTCCATGCGCACCCGGGCCCGCATTCCATCGTGGAATTGGCGGATGACTTTGATTAGCTTCGCGGGAATCCCGGCCCTGGCCAGCACCTTCCATAGCATCTCTCGGTCCACCGAATCATACGCCTTCTTCAAGTCGACGAAGCACATGTAGAGCGGTATTTTCTTTCTCCGCCCCAGCTCCTGGAGGCGACGCACGACAAACAGCATGTCGACGGTGGATCGCCCGGGTCGGAATCCGCACTGTTCCTCCGGGAGGATGTTGTTGGCTTCGCAGAAGGCGCTTAGACGGTTGGTGATGATCTTGATGGGAACCTTGCCTACGTGAGATAGTAGCGAAATCCCCCTGTAGTTGTTACAGTTGGACCGGTCACCCTTCTTGTACAGCACCTTGATGGTTGCGTCCTTCCACTCTTGGGGGATATCTCCTCCGTTCCACACCTTGACGAGGATGGTATGGAGGTGTCTCAGGACAACGGGTTCGTCGTCATCGATCTTGAGCAATTCGGCAGGGAGGGAGTCATGGCCGGGTGCCTTCCAGTTGTTGAGGCCTTTCGCTGCCCGTGCCACCTCCTCGAGATCTGGCACCTCTCCCAACCGTTGACTGTCACGTGTCGCTGGCCGCTGCGTCACTCGTTCGATGATGTCTGGGTTCAGGGTGGGGGATTTGGTGTTGAGTAGGGTGCTGAAGAATCTCGCCCACCGTTGGAGGATGTCGTCCCTGTTCCGGAGCAACACGCCGTTCTCATCCGCGACGAACTGCTGTCCCCCCGCTTGTCTCCCGCTGAGGCCCACTGATCTCTTGAGGTGTTGGTACAGTCCTCTCATGTCGCGATCTTTGTAGATTGCTTCGAGTTCAGTCACATATCCGTCCAGGTGGGCATAAATGCCCGTTTCGACTGCTGTAGCCACTCCCTTACACGCTGCTTTGAGAGTTCTCCACGTTGCTGAGTTCCAGTTGCCCCTCATCGCCCGGCGCGCTTCCCGCCGTGTGGTAAGGGCCTCCTCCAGCGCTGCTCTCGTCTCTGGGGTCTCACACCACCCCTGCGTGCGACGTCTCCGCGGTTCCTCCCCTAGGGTCGTCCGTGCTGCTTCGAGGAGAGCATTGGTAAAGTCAGTCACCAATTCCGCGGCGGTGGTTGTTCGTTCGTCCAATCGTGTGTCGAGGTTGAGGAGGAACCGATCAGTCACCGCACCTCGTGCTGTTTCGAACTGCAATTCCCGTCGGTTGAAATGCTGCTGTTTCGGTTTAGTCCGGACTGCACGGTTGTGGGCAAGCCTGCCACCGAGGTTGACGGTGGCTACTACCATGTTGTGGTCTGAGTCTGCTTTGACTGGGCGAACCGGCTGGGGGGTGACAACCACGTTAGAAACTCGGCCGTGATGTGCCTGCCTTGTCAGGATGTAGTCAAGTCGCTTGCAATCGTTTCCCGACACACCGTTGTATGTGTGCCGTATTCCGCCCTTGCGTGTCTCGAAGAACGTGTTCGTGAGAGCTGGCCTGTTTTCCGTTGCGAAATTCAAAAGTAGCATGCCATTGTCGTTGAGCTCATCACGCCCGTACATTCCTATTACCCTTCCGTCCCCTCCGTCCAACCTATCTCCCGTCCGCGCGTTGGCATCCAATAGAACATACACACATTCTTTGGAAGGGATCCTCCGCACGAGACTGTCAAGTTTTCCCCAGAACGCGCGCTTGCTGTCGGCGGTTGAAGGTTCGGTTGGAGCATACGCGGCTACGAAGTTGACCGCTCCACGGTGGCCTGCCAACAGAAACCTCATGGCCATAAGGCGTTCGTCGATAAACTCCGTAGTGAACGTGGATGTCTTGCACAGTGACTCTTTGACGGCTATCCCCACACCATGGACTCCACCAGTCTCCGTGCCACAGCAGAACACCCGGAAACCCGCTGCTGCAAATTCTGTTCGACCTGCCCTCCGTGTCTCCTGCATTCCTACCACCGATACGTTTTGTCTCGCTGCCTCGTGTAGAATGCTGTAGGCTCGCCCGTATCCATTGGCCCCGTTTACAGCCAAAGTCCGCACATTCCAGGTTGCTACCCTAAGAAGTTGACCCTGCTGTCTCTTTCGCGCGGCGCGCGCTGCTCTCTTAACTAGCCTACGCGCCGCCCGACCCCTCCTTCTCCTCCATCTCCCCCTCTTTTTTTGTTTTTTTGCTATTTTTTTGCGAACACTCGGGCTAATGTAATAGTTATCCCGGTTCTTGCATTGTTTCCCATAGAGTTGTCTTCTTGTCCCGGAGCGGTGTGGCCTTCCATCTCAGGACTCTGTCCTTTCCTCTCTCTGGGGGTACAGAGAAGAGAGAGAGGTTGGCAGAAGCTTTTGGGATCCTTGGGAAGCCGAGGACCTCGAAGGGAAAAACGCTGCATCGCCCGCAAAGGCAGTGCAGCAAAGCAGCAGCGAGAGAAAAGAGTTTTCGTTTGGGACTTGATCGAATCTGCGGCGGAATAAAAATATTTACTGGTCTAACTTTTTACGGTGGTACACAGTCCCGTGTGGCTTGCCAAGAAAAAAAAGGAGGCGTTTCGACTCCAACTACAGCAGTGAAGACTTTGCACGTGGAATCGCAGCCAACTCTGAGCACCTTGACACCTTGGCATGCGTTACAGCGACCGGGTACCTACCCCGCGCACAAATAGGGGCACCAAGGCGGAATAGATTTTCTCAGATACAGGACAGCTCTCTGCTGAAAAGGGGGCTCGCAACTGTACATACATGTACGACAGCAGCAGCAGTGTACCGTGTCCAAGGGCTCCGGACTTCGGGCGCAGAGGCGCCCTCGCCCTCAGTAGTAGGCTTAAAGGGAAGGTGTGAAGGCTGTGCACAGCATACCAAGGGCATGAAGCCGCAGGGTGACCGAATGAACGGTGTGAAGATGTTCGCGTTGTATTCGAGAAATGTGTCGTTCCCGGTGTACACATGAAGCCAAAAAAGTCCCATGTACGTGAATTTTTGTCTAGCTTCGCCCGGTGCGGACGAAAAGGAGATGTAAGCTACGGTCGCTTCCCTATTCTTGCGCTGGTAAGAACGTAGTCGCACTCTCAGGCAACATTCTCTGGTGGCTTTGCGGTGGCCAATATCCTCCCCAAAGGGGCCAAAGAAAGAACGAACACTGTAATTGTTCGACGGTATTGCCGGCAGTTGATGGTGTGTTGCCGCCTAGCTCTCATATTCAAACTTCTTCAGTGTCGCGCCTTCCTCTAATATCCCCCTCTAATGTTCTGGGGCTATTATTCTAACTTTTTCAGTGTCGTCCCGCTCGAATGGTCATATTCTAACTTCTTCAGTGTCGATCCGCTCTAATGTCGCGCCCTTCTCTAATGGCCCCCTCTAATGACGCCGATATGCGGTATCCCTCACATTGTGAAAGGAGTCGAACACCTACAACATTCAGACAAAGTGGACGCTAGTTGACGGTGAAAGAGTTGACGCCTCCCGCCTCGGGTCATCGTTGCCCCTTACTGCCCTGGTGGTTTTTGCCGATTACCACTGCGGAAGGTATGGTTTCGTCTGCAGCCTTGTGCGCAGGTCTCGAGCTTCTTAATGTTGAAGCGCGACGGTGATGGCGGTGATGATGTCGGTGATGGTGCAGGCGGTAGGGTGCCTGCGCTGGCGGCAGAATGCAATTATTGGGGAGATGGATGTAAGAGCGTGTACGTGTCATAATGCCTAGATGATACCGTATAATGTAAATTTAAAGCAGAAGAAAGAGGTTGTTGGGGAGGAGGTAATGTGGAGGCATTGAAGTGGATGTTTATCTTAGCATCAAAAATTCGTTTAGCTGCGATGATTTCTTCGACACAGAATAGTTCTCCTAATGTTGTTGGAGGTCAAATATGCGGTGGTAAGCACGTCCATGCAAGGTAAGCATTGAAGGGTCTGGCGGTTCAGTCCATGTCTTTTTTTGAATACCGCCTGCGCCTAATGCAGTAAATCCGAAAAGCCCGTTGTACCTTCTTTGAGCAGAAATCAATTTAGTAGTTTCAAACAGTGCCATAAGATGGTGGGGGATGGATTTGAGAGGATGGATACACGACTTGCCTTTGTTACAACAATTTAATCCCTTTTCTTCTTTCCAAAGTTGAGCATTGCAGTGAGAACATGTGATAATTTGTGGATCATCCAAATCCGTGTGTTTTACCTCGAAAGGTGCCAAGGGGAAGTCGAATGATTGCGAGTCAATGTCTTGCACTCCAAGGCGGATTTGGTTATTAGCATCACCGCGAAGGCTATCTAGACTGGGTGCCGGTAACCTTGGTGCTCGATTCCTCATTTGGCTAAAATGTTGACGTATCATATCGAGTTCAGGGTCTGAGTCGTGTGGTGTGTTATTGTTTGCATTACGACGTCGACGTTCCGTTAGTATTTCAGCACGTCTTCGTCTGCGAGATCTTGCTAGTTCTGCGTGTTGCGCGTTATCCGGACAGGTTTGTGGTGTTCGAGTTTCAGGCGTCGTTCGTGGTTGGGTGAGCGATCTTCGTTGGGTATTTCGACGAGCTGAAGGTGGTCGTCGAGTTGGAATTGTTTGTACGTTCCTTGAGGGAGTGTTACTCTGGCTGGGTGTAGAACTTTGGTGTGGATTGTGACGTGCAGTATGTGATCGTGTTTGGCGATATTCGAGATGCGGCTGCTGAACGAGTTACCCGATTATTTGGCGTCGGCCGACATCGATGATTGTCAGACATGGGGTGATATCTTTACTCAACTGATAGTTGGCGAAAGTCAGTTGAAGGTGGCAAAAATGTGCCTTCAATAACTTGAGACGTTTACTTTTTTCTGAAATGGAAACACGCGTCTTACTTTAGAGGTCGGCGAGGGCGGCCGGGACGGTGGCAGAGGGCTGGTAAGACTCCTTGTCGTGGGCAGTTCCCAGGTCGCGGTGCTCGTCGGTCTTGTTGAGGATCTCGTTGATGGTCTGGTCCCACAGGCGGCGGGTGCACTGGTAGTGCAGCGGCGGGAAGTCTCAATCCTTGATGATCAGGTCGTCCTCGACGATCTCGCCAGTGCACCCGTCGGCCAGGTCTTCCTCGTTAGTCGCTGCGTCGGAACACTCGCAGTGCACCTTTGCAGTGGATATCGGATGGGTGACAGGGGAAAATATAAGGAGTAAATTTCACATGGTTTTACTACATAAAGAAATGATATTTTATTTTATGACGTCGACGGTTAAACTCGGTGTACTGACAGGGGAAAATATAAGGAAAAAATGTCACATGGTTTTCCCATACTAAAAAATGTTAATTTTTTCATGACGTCGACCGGTGAACACGGTGTACTTTTGTGACTTATGGGAAACTAATTTACAGCAACAGTCGGATGCATCCGCGCACCCATATCTAGGTAACTACGCACACACACGACTGTTCACTACACAATCACGTTCCGATGTAAACGGGTGTACACATGATTTACCCCGATAAGGCTGGCGGGGGCGACGGTGACGTGCTTGAGCTTCTTGCCGTCCAAAGACTTGGCACCAGCGCAAAGACGCCACACCGCGTGGATATTATTCCACTCTGACAACAACAGCAAGCAAAAAGGGCATTGTTGTGGCATCTTCCTTACTACAGCTGTAGAATATGTGCATCTTGGAGGTGTGTGGCATATACGTAGTACGTAACCATCCGCGCGGTGACAATACGCGATGCACATACTCCAGTTCGCGTTGCTTACGCTAGAGAAGGCGACAGGATGCTACTGTACCTACAACGCATACCACATAATAATAATAGATAGTACAGTCTGTCGATATCTATCTTTAGATGAGACCATGCGGCAAAAAAAAGTCTGTGCGAGGTCTATACATGTAGCTTGTACTTCAAGTATGTGTCATGATTTATGAGTTGACGTTCTCCGAAATCTCGTCCAATGAGCTTCGTGATTCTTTAGAGATCACAGTCCCTTGAAGTCCCTTGCGTAGACGCGCCCGGATGCACGATATTTACCCGTACTTCACGGTGCTGTAACTCGGCTCACCCTTGGAGTCTAGAGCTCGCGACAGGGGCGCTGTGATCGTGAGAGTGGCACGCCCACGTCGGCGAAGACGGCCGAAAAAATTATTTGAACCCCATTTAAAAACAATTAAAACCGATTTATCGCACCGCAACGTCTAGCTCAATGACTGAAAAAAAAGTGGTTGCGTGCATTCACCGTGCTGTAACTCTGCTCGCCTTTGGAGTTTCGAGCTCGCGACAGGGGCGATGCGATCCAGAGACTGGCCCGCTTCAGCGGGCAACAGCCGGCGAAAAAAAAGTCTCAAGGCGACCGCGAACTGATGCACCGAAAAAAAACGTCTTGCTTTTAGAGTGCAACAATGGTTGAACTCTTGCGTCTCAGGCCTCCGACATAATTGTAGTTAAGTCTATACAAGTAACAGTTATAGATGCCGAAGGGGGACGGGGCCAACAATGCAGCAGCAGCACCACCAAGCGGTCACCGTGGCAGTAGCAGTGCTGAGCACAGGGATTGTCACATCGATCGTTGTTCATGGCTTCCCTCCCAAGACTCGGCAGAGGCAATTTGCGAGCCGCGGCCTGGATTGCGAGGGGGCACGCAATGCGTACTGCGGACACCCACACCCCGACGCGGGCGGAGATGTGGATGTACTCAGGCTGAGGCTGACTCTTTGGGTGCCGGG
>FN649757.1:632954-692112 GCA_000310025.1 Ectocarpus siliculosus
CCTACAGGTGTGGTGCGTACAGCCTTCAAGTTCCGGTGACGATCCGACAATCATGGAGGGAGAACTCTGTGGTGATGTGGTGAGAGGTCTGTCTTTTGGTGGAATCCGTGGCAAATCAGGGGGGGGGGGGTATGCCCGTCCAAAAAAATCCGTCGGGCCAACTTTCGGGAGCCATAAGAGTCAGCGTCTCACAGCGTTGACAGATTATTGCAAACAACCGTGATGGAGCGGGGAATTTTGGGGGTTCTGCAGTTGTGATAAAATTAGGGGAAATCGTGGTACCATCTTTGCCACATATTTTTGTTTTCTGGGTATGCGTGTCTACAACGGTGTTGGCCACGTGCCCATCATGGATAATTCATCTTCCTTCTTCCCGGCTTTCACGCCCTGGGCTATCACGCCCGCGTCTATACTACATATCCACCAGCAACCACGCTGCCAGGCTGTCACGCCTCCAGGCTATCACACCATTATCAAGCTATCACACAGCCAGCGTCAACAGGTCAGAGCTATCACGCTCCGAAACATCACAGATGCGGGTTACCACACCCGTGGGCAGTTTTCTGTATGTATTGTATCGTTGCCGGCAAACTCGCCGCACGGTTCTTTTACTTTTGCCGTCTACAACTGCGCCGGGCGCACCAAGCTATCCGACAGGGTAGATGCACCAAATCCTCCATCATGAACGCTGCTCACAAGCTCCAACCTCCAACCCCCCATTATCACATCGGCGTCCACTCATATCGAACGGGCTCACACCAATGTTATTGTAGGTTCGCGCACGCACACATCTCGGAAGCTTGTTGCAGCCGAGGTACATGTGGCGAGAATCTAGTATAGGTAGAGGCACTACCAAAACATAACCGTCAACGTTGACAGATAGCTCTAACATCCAACCTCCAGCTCTCTCCAAGCATCGGCGTGCACGAACATCGAACGGGCAACAGAACATCAAGTTACACATTGTAAGATCGCACACGCACGCATCTCAGAAACTTGTTTTCAGTCGAGGTATCTAGAGGTCGAACCTCTCGATGAAAGTAGAAGCGCCAAATCTTCAACCAATCAATAACGCTGTCACGCTCTAAACCCCAACCTCCAACTCTCTATAATCAAGCATCGGGATGAACGCCTATCGAACAAGTGGACATCAGCAGTATTCTTGCAAGTTCGCACACGCACACATCTCTGAAGGTTTGCTCCGAAGCCGAGGGCGTTTTTTTTTTTCGGTGGAGGCACCAAATCTTCAATCACAAACACGGGCCAGCTTCTAAACCTCCAATCTCCAAATCTCGCCGAGCTTTGGCGTACACGCACATCGAACGCACTACAGCCGATCAGGGGGTTATCGTCGAACACAAATATTTTTAGCCGTCGGGTCTGCATATCCTGGGTTCACCACTATTTGCGTCTCCCACATGTATGCTTTGCTTGAAAACATCACGCCCTTCATTTGTAGGAACGAGACGCTCGAGACGCTGTTGATCACGGTTGATGGTGAACGCTAGATACCGTATACGACACAAGATAACACACACCCTGGACCAGTTTTCAAAGCTCGATTGCGCCACGACGAAGAACATGCATAAACGAAACGATACATTTTCGGAAAGCTCTCGACAAGGCGGCTTCAACGACACCGTTTTCGGTGCTTTGACTCGCTCTGCGGTCGAGAAATCGAGCTTTGAAAATCGGTCTAGGGGGTGTGTTATCTTGTGTCGTATACGGTACCCAGGCAGGTCGACAGGGCGTCACTAACCGGTCTTCTCCATATCAGGGCGATTCTAGTGTGGCGTGTGCTACGTCCAACCAGTCTTCCGCAGCAATGAACTCGTCCTGTGCACCTGCATCTGCCGGATGGGCATGACAAGGCGTTGAAGCCAACACCTGTGCAGCTTGAGCCACCGTGTGTGCGACAACTTCCGCGTGCTGTTGGCGTGCATCGTCGCGCGTGCGGTCATCACAACCGCCGACTGGCTCAGCTCCAGACGTACCCGCACCGCCTTCCGAGGACACCATAGACGAGAAGTCCAAGTTCCGTCCAGAGCAAAGTCTTTCCGTTGTCCTGACCAATGAAATGGTGCGTGTGGGGGCGTACGTGTCACCAGGTGATTGGTAAAACGTACAGAGTTGCCCCTTCTTGAAGGATGCTACTGCAATTGCCATCGGTGGGTAAGTCCTGATGCAACACAGGCGAGCAGTTGACTATGCGTAGAACGCTTTCACAGCTATCTCAAAAATACTTCATAATGCACTCATGACAGGTGGGAAGAAAGCTTCGGGCACCCATGCGGCTTAAGAAACCAATCCACTGATGAACTTTCCTCAACAGGAGTAGGGATGAAGCACGCACACCACAGTCCCAAGCTGAACAAACCTGCACAGGCCGTTGTCACAAATCCCAGATAAGCCGTCCCACTCCTCAAACGGCGGAATGGCCAACGAGCCTGCGGGCCGCGTGCTATTGCAAGCGTTCCGGAGCTTGCCGTACAGCCCATAAGCACTGGGGTGATCCATGCTTGCTACCATCGATAACGATAGGTGCGCTATGTGTTCTCTTCACCACAACGAAAAATCGAACAAGCGAAAATATCAAGCATCGGGCAAACGAGAGAGGTCAGAAAGCCCATAGAACGCCTCGGGGCGACCAAGACAGAAAAAACTTTTTCGTCCGTCAGCGAAATGACCCTCAGCCGAGAACACAAGGCGAACGAGTGAAGAGGAAAGGTTCACATCGGTTTCGACATTTCTCGCTGGTCTCTATCCTGCCCAACGCTGCCCAGAAAAACACACGCATACCTGCCATATTGAACGTGGTGCCATAGAAGCTACTGGAAGGGTACCCAGTTGCGGCGCCATTTTGAGCAATACCAGCTAACGATTTGGGGAATATGTTTCTTGCTTCTTCTGCGGAGTTGCCCAACAGCAACATGTACAATCAAGTACTTGGGAATACCAGTATGTGTAGGATTCTTGGCATCTATTTCAATGTTCATTTTCTGAAACTTGTGTTTTGGGGTTCCGTAGCCCAGGCTCGTAATGGGAGCGTGTTCCGCATGTCACTCACCCCATGAAGAAGCGGGAAAGTCCAGGGTATCGGTCGAAGATCTCGACGCAGCGTCGTAGCTTCTCCAGCGCTGCATTGGAATCCCCCTGGACGGCCTTAGCAAATACTAGGGCCCTGTGATGCGACATGGTTCATTTCAGACAAAGAATGCGCTCCAATTTTCACTTGGACATTCTTCAATAGCGTGAGCTGGTTGTATCCTCAGTTTTCCTCTCTATTCTATTCGTACACGCAAGCCGAAATACCAGTTTGAACCCGAACACACCATAGCGCCCAATGGAGCGGCAGGAGTCCGTTGTTGCAGAACGATATTGTCATTGTCGACATGCTGACAGGCAAAGGAATACGGTCTCACCCGTTGATGATCAGGCTGCCAATACCCGCGCGAACGTTGGGTCTTCCATCCCCAGTTGAATTCCGTCATTCAATACCCGTCGTGACGGCAAGCAGCGAATGAACAAGCCGTTGGGAGAGGCGAGGGCCGATAGTAAGAGGAGGTTACACGCTGTTGCGGGTGGGTCAGATAGAGGCCGACGCCAGCGGTGTCGCACAACGACAAATTACGTCCTCTAGCTGCGAGCTACAGATGGTATGTTAATTAGCTAAACGTCGTCATGTCGAGCTAGCCTAGACGCAATCTTCACCTCTCCGCCGCGTCTTCACAGGCTCCAAAGTCAGGCATAATTCCCATCATTGTTGATTGCATTACACTGGCGCAATCAGAGGCAGCGGAGCGGGAAAGAGCGCTGCCGAAACCACCGCCGATGCCTCGTATGTTCGACGCATCGTCGTCGCTGGGTTCACCGTCACCCCCGCCTGCCCACGCTGCCCCTGCCCCTGCCCCTTGCTTGCGCAGGGCTCGGTTCATGGTTACTACGGAGGATTGCAGGACAAACTGAGATACTTGCGCCTCGGTTGCAACTTGGGATATCTGTATTGGGCGAGTAGCAGAAAGACGCAAAACGCACACGGAATGCACCGGGGGGGCGGGGGGGGGGGGGTACTCATAATCCTTCATGCCCTAATCCTTACACCATTTACCTCGCATCTATACAAAGCCGGGACGGAACACATTGGGTTCTCACCCGACCAGGCTCTCACATCACCAAGCGAGAAGCACCGTGAGGTATTCGGGGAGTCGCATGAAGGGTGCACTGCATCCTGCTAAGGGTGTTCGGCATCTCGTGCTTACCCCCTTTTTTTTTTTTGTCTTCCCTTCAAATCAGCGCCTACAGCACTAGTGCCGTTTACTCCAACCCGTGGTCACACAGAAGAGCCCTTCTCTACCCTCCCCTCCTGCGGTACTTTGCCTTCCCCCTTGCGTACGAATGACAGCTGCGTATGACACAATTTATATTCTGGTGCTTTCACTTCCAGAGACAGCTGTAAGCACTGTGTAACTGCCTCGAGGGTGCTTTACCAATTTATCACAGTGTGGTGCGATCATCCCCTTTGCACGCAGTGAGGGTTCTCGATCCCGCACAACATGATGTACTCGACCACCATTATGGTTACCACAAAAAAGAAAAAAAGTGACGCAAAAAAAAAAAGCGTTGACCTGGTCGCCGAGCGCACGAAGTGATCGGCTTGTTTTACAACTTCGTTGCCAAGCGAACAACACCCATCCCCGACGGCAAACACCGAGGGGGGGGTGGGGGGGGATTGTTGGTAGGGGGCGAAGTTGGTGACAACGCTTGCCTTCATACGTCAAGCACAGAAACGCCCACCACCAGACGATAACGGCAAACGGTGAGAAGATCGGTCCCAAAAGGGCGACGAGATTTCTCAGGATTTGGCGTCCCTAGTTGAGCCCTATCTACGTTGCGGTCGAATCAGCTGGAAACGATAACTCAATAGAAAGGCGCACCCTTGAACTCACTGTTGGAAATGAAATTTCTTGGGCGAGGAACGACTCGACCTCTTCGGAGTTGGCTCTCCCAGTGAACAGCTTGGTCGCTTCTCCGTGCTCGACGACCTCGGCATAACCCTGACGAGAACAAGAAAGGTGACGGCCAACAACAGCTGTTTCAGCGTCGCGTGCACTATCCGAGTCCTTCACGATATGCAGCCGGCTGCAAGTGTTGGGAAGATCGCCTGGTCTGACGACCGACCAATCGTTAAGATTCTTTGCGAAGGCCACCCCCAAAAAACCAATATCGATACGGAAAACGTTGGGAATGCACGAGGGTTATCGTTATCGGTTGTTTTCGGTTAGTAATATTCTTGCTCCCATCTTTGAGACTGCCACCGATCTTCGTTTTCGTCTGATCTTGTTGCCAACGGGGATTCACGGGAATCGCCAAAGTTAGTATTCCTGCCATTTTTTTTCGCTGTTCTGTTGTCGTTTTCATCACTACCGTTGTTTTTTTGCATTTATTAGCGTTCCATCGACTTCAACAGTGCCCGCCCCTGTCCTCCTGCTAACAAACAGCCCGGGAATAGTGTAGAACAAAAGGTCAACACCCATGGATTGGTTTCACAACGGGGCGATATTTTCTACGGTTTTTCGCCCTTCTGTCGTGAGAGTTCTGTGTTCGCGACAACGACTTTGTGCGCTCCTTTGCGTCCTCGAAATATTCTACGGAAAACAGCTCCGTTACGTATCCCCGGGTGGTCAGGAGAGCCTCGAGAACTATCTAGCGTCGAAGGTGTGAGTTCAAATACCGACGAGGTGTGATGATTTTCGCATTTTCATACCTGCTACTTGAACCACTTCTTCGCAAGTGTGCATGAGGGATGGACGGCTGAAGTATCTTCGCGAAAAACGTTCAAGTCACACGCATACATCACGGGATATCTCTAATGGTTCGAAACTGTTCGTTGGCGAGGCAAGGCCATGCGAAGGGTACAAACTGCGGCAAGAATGTTATATATATTGATGGCCAACTCCCGGACACGCCTTCGTCACAAAATTATTCTTACCACTGGGAGCGAATCTCGTGACCCTCTCTCTGCGGAGTCGCGGATAAAGCTGTCCGAGAGTGCCAGATAGTCGCAAAACTTCTCCTGGGAGGCGTAGGCAGAGGAACGATTGACACATTAGTTCGGCTGACAACGACTGATTCCCTCGCCATGCATTGCCGTAGCATGACTCACATGCCCCCCCGTCAGAGAAGTCAATGATGTACGATTTTCACCGTTCGGCCAAACGATTCCAACGGCTGGTCTGAAGAAACAGTGCTCACCACATCTCCCGAGAAGGCGTAGAGGTACCCCAGTATCGTCCACGCCCTTAAAACAAAAAAAAACAGGGGTGGGAAAAGATAGCAATGGTGACGTATTGTGAGCGACGTACAGTAGGTGTCCCGATATAGTGCCGGTTGAATAGTGCCAAACCGGCACTATTGAGGGCTGCCCGCTATAGTTGCGGTTCAGGCACTATCGGACCCCTCAATAGTGCTGGTTCACACCCCACACACAGCCTTTTTTCGCCTCAAGCCTTCCATGCCAACAGGCTTCGGAGACGGTTTCCCTTCGAGCTACAAGTAAGCTCGGTTTCTCTCGGTACGCGTTGCGTCTTCAAATGTCACGTTTTACCGATCGACGCAGGTTCCACCAATAGGCCGGGATTTCAGTAGTGAGGCGAGCGAAAAGGAAGATGGTGGTAGTGACAAAGGATATGGAAAATATAGCGAAGGATAGCAGTGATGGTGCAGGAGGAAAATATGGTGTTCAGGGGAACAACAAAGAGTTTCGAGCGAGATGACCTTCCAGGGGCGCATAATCTAGAGATGAAAGCCCGATAGTGGAATATTAGTGAAGAGTGTAGTAGTGGTGGTAAATAAAATTCTTCTAAGGAAGGATGAAAACAATCCGAACCGAATGCGTGTTCAAGTAGTAAGCCTTGGCAGTCGCGTAGTTCTCCTCTCTCTGTTGCTACCATTTCTTTTGTCTTTTATCCAGAGAACAGCTCAGCCTCCTCCATGACACCCTCTCACGGCCTTGAGAAACAAATATTTTCTGTTTTTGACCGCACTGAGACTGGCGTCTTTCGGTTGGCCAGTCTTTTTTCTTGCTGCTGAAGGCTTGGTCTTGTCTCCAGCTTTTTATCGAAGGAACAGGGGAGTTCGTTATCTTCTTCGCCCCCTTTTTAGGTTGCATCTGCTTTTGTGTGCTCATGTAAGGAGCACTACATCCATCCATGATTTACCTCCAAATGTACATCGGGTGCGTTCATGAGCGTCTTTCTTTGGCTGTCGAGGGGTGCCTTTGAGGTTGCCTGAATAGTGCTACGGCCTTCTTGCAATACAACACATAATAATTTGATAGCGAGGTAAACTTTTTATCGGGCAGCACGGTCTACGGCTAAAAGGCAGCAGCAACGTTTCACCAGCGAGTGCTTGCGCTGAGGTGGGAAGAGAACAACTGCTGTGCAACAAATCTATCTGGTCAATCAAGTTAATTTTAATGTGACCAATGCCGTGTTTTCGACACTCCAAGAGTCTCACGAAACTTAATAAAGAAGCCCGCCCACGTCGCCCACCTCACGATTGATCCAAATACCGTTCGTTTGGCACTCTGTCATCCCCGCAAAGCGCAAGCGCTGCACTCTGAAGTCGAAAAGTCCTGAATAGCGCCAAGCCGGCACTATAGAGGGATTTTCAGGCCCTGAATAGTGCCGATTGAATAGTGTCAGTGCCCGGTATAGTGCCGGTCAAATCGCCTGGACACATACCGGCATATATCGGGACACCTACTGTAGTCCGTACTCGACCTAACGAGGCTGGCGAGAGGGCAACGCGCTACTTCATGCAACTTGGTCACAACCCAGGCGCGGACGGCCGTGCACCCTTGGGCCAGTACGAAGCTATCCAAATGATGCACCTGCTCGCGGGATATCAGCTCCGGATGCCATTCAACTCACTTTGCAACCTCCATGTTGGTCGGGCCTGTGAAACTTGCTAATGCCGCCTTCGCTCGTCGGAAGTAGTGCGCTACCTGTGTTCATGCGTTGAGGGCAAGCGTTGAGTCGAAAACATCGAAAACATAATTTCCGTGCATGACGTGTCCCGGACGTTCATCCGTGGCAAAGATAAGTACCAGGTATAGACAAACCTGCAAGTGTCTACAATTCTATCTGATACTGACAACGTTTTTCAAGACCCCTCCACGGAATTTTCCGGGATTGTGCATGCGCAGGGTGATGCAAGACGAGGAAACACATAGACCTAGCGCGCTGTATGGCACGTAGCTTTGAAACAAACAATAAAAAAGACAACAACCACCAGGGAGAGGGCAGTGTGGGCGCTTGGGGAACGAAATAAACTTTCGATGTGACCCTTGAGGTGACATATACCACGAACAAAGCCCGCGTGGATGCATCGTAGGCTGGTTTCCAGCGAAGCACGACAGGGTTATTTTTTCGGGGGAAGGAGCGCGAACTACCATCAGGGCAATTCAGCTTCGCGTGGCCAAAAAAATAACTAGACAGTTGTGCCAAATACTGTTGTCCGCGACGAGCATTTCGTTTCGAGTTTTGTCTCCGCGAACGATTGGTTGTCGGAGTGTTCGAACCCTCGACTCTTCCCTCCTTCGTGGCGAAGTGGGGCCAATTGACGCAGTGTCGGACATGGGCATGGCCGCACTATTGTAGCTGTGGCGAAACCAACACTGTGATGCAGCTGTTCGGATGACCGTTGGGCCTTCAGAATGAGCAAGAAAAAACGCTTCATTCCCAGTTCTTACACTGCAGAATGCGCTAGAATCCGAACTGCGGGTCGCGCCTACACAATCACCCCCAGCGATTCAGATTCATTTGACATAACTGTCAGCACGCCGTCACTTACCGACTCGATAGGATGGCCCTCCGCGAGTGCCCCGATAGCAACGGCACACCAAAACGTGCAAGTTGAAGGGTCTGCGGGAAGGTCATCTCGTTTCCAGGTATTGCCGACATTGTCTTCCGATACGATCGTGACAAACTTGTTTTCGACGTCGCAGTCTCTCGTGGCGATTGACTGCTGCCGGGTAGGCGACATCATGAGTGTCACCATCACTTCGCGCACATCCCTGCCGTAAAGCACGATGACCGTGTTGCCATGACGGAGGCGACACGAACCGGGGGACGCGGCGAGAAATGAGTGCATGAACCACTGCAGCACATTCACATTCCACCGCAGGGCGGTAGACAGGGGGTTGCACCCCATGTTATCGCGGGGGAGACAACGTCACCGACACTGAGCCTTGTGCAATCGCTCGGAAATCCCCGACTTTCTGTGTGGGGCGGGTCAGTGGCATCGACAACGATGGAGGGCGGTGCCCTCTGGGGCGATTACAAGAGAAGTGATGGGCAAACGGGTATCACGTCCTGCGGAACATTGAGCACACCTGTTCTCTTGCTCAACGTTCACGCCTCAGCGCGTGTACTTCAGTACATTCCGCGGCTGATCCCGAAACAATTGCCCCAGGAGTTTTCTCCATTGGCGGGCCATCCGATCGGTCGTTGTGTCGTTTGTACAATATTCATAGACTACAACCATTGTCCCAGGCGCATAACCGGATCAAACCCTAAATGCCGTTCGCATCCAAACACCACAACTGATTGCATGAAGTTCGGCACACGGCAGAGAAGTCGACGTTCCTCAATATATGGATGAAGGAGCCGGTCGAATACCTTCGGGTTGCGAGCGGAAGAAAACCAACCGAGTCGAAGAAGCTGCTCAGAAACACGTTCTCCTGCATGCCCACCAGGCCGGTCGCCGGAGAAGCGCTGAACCTGTACCTGGTCCCCAAGAGACAACGACAGGATGATTTGTTCTCCGTTAGGAGGCTCTCTTTGGGCCGGAGCAGAAGGGCATGGGATGAAGCTTCTCCTTTATGTACGTGGTCAGCACTCTGACTCCCAGCAATGGCAAGAGGCCAACACCCTTGAGAAACTACCAAGAATCTTCGCCCAATCGGCATGGAAAGCTGTCTGCCAACACAGCAGTGGCCTCACCCGGGAGATCAACTAAACACAGGAGCAGAGCAGCATGGGCGTGCGTCGGGAAATATGGTCGGCAGCTCTACGACAGACCGAAAGCACCGTTTCGACTTAACACCCGCCTGCTCCTGGCGGGGAAGATGGAGGCGCTGTTTGCTGTACGGTTGCATGACATGGGCCTCACGTCAAGAACACTACCGGGTGTTGCGGTCGATACACCACCGGTTTTACTGGGAGTTATTGGGTACCAGCGTAAGAAGGGCACCAACCGGCAACTCTCCTACGCCCAGACTCTGAAGAGGGTCGGGTGCCAGAGCGTGGAAGACATAGTTCGACAACGGCGCCTACTGTTTGCGGAAGCATTGGCAAGGCAGCCGGACGGGCGACCTGAACTGGTGGGGGGGGAGAACCCAGGCAAGAGATGCGCGGAGCAGAGCTGGCTGACGTGCCCGAAGGACGATTTCAAGGCGTTCAGGGCTAAACACGGACTCACTGACGAAGAGCCATGTGTGTTAGGAGCCCCAAAATTTGTTTGGACGGAAGCAGCGAATGTGGAGCGGGGTGTACCATGCCATGCGGGGGTACGGCATGGAGCTGAGAGGTTTATGACCGCCTGCCACAAGGATGAAG
Source organism: Ectocarpus siliculosus (assembly GCA_000310025.1). NCBI lineage: Eukaryota > Phaeophyceae > Ectocarpales > Ectocarpaceae > Ectocarpus > Ectocarpus siliculosus. The sequence goes on from FN649757.1 coordinate 643,574, forward strand.
AGGAGGATAGCCGACGATGAGCGCTGAAACGAGACAAGGAAACCAGCAACAGCACAGACACGGCAAACACAAGGGAGCCAAAGGGGGCCAGCAGACCGGCGAGACGGCGAGGGGAGAAAGTGAACGAGAAGAGGCAGGCCGGGCGACTCGATATAGGCCGAACTGAACTCCTTCGCTGATCCCCCCCCCGGTGTTTGCCATCGGGGTTTGGGTTTTCGTCGCTTGGCAACGACGTTGTAAAACAAGCCCCCCACTCGGTGTTTGCCATCGGGATTGGGTTTTCGTCGCTTGGCAACGACGTTGTAAAACAAGCCAACTCACTTCGTGAACTCGGCAACCAGGTTACCGTTTTTTTTTTTTACCTAGGTTTTTTTTTTGGCGGTAACCATAATGGTGGTCGAGTAGATCATGTTGTGCGGGGTCGAGAACCCTCACTCCGCGCAACGGGGGATGATCGCACCACGTTGTGTTAAAATGGTCAAGCTTCCTCGAGGCAGTTACACAGTGCTTTCAACTGTCTCTGGAAGTGAAAGCACCAGAAAATAAATTAAGCCATACGTAGCTGTCATCCGTACGCAAGGAAGTAAGCACAAGATGCCGAACACCCTTAGCAGGATGCAGCTCACCCTTCATGCGACTCGCCAAATACCTCACGGCGCTTCGCGCTTGGTGATGTGAGAGCCTGGTCCGGTGAGAACCCGGCGTGCTCCGTCCCGGCTTTGTAGGGATACGAGGTCAATGGTCAAACGACTACGGCATGCACGACTATGAATACACACACCCCCCCCCCCTCCCCGTCATTACACAATTGCATCAACCCCCCACAAGTGATGGCATACCTTCGCTGTTACTGGTGGCCCTTATTGTATTTGTTTGCTTGTGGTTGCGGCGTGTGTCTTGTATTTTCTTGTGTGTCTTTATATGTCATTTCGTTTTTTTCTTGCCGCTTGTTCTTTTTCTCATTCGTTTTTTTTCTCCTTTGTCCTTCTCAACTTCTTCCCCGAATGGCCTTCTCTCTTTCTCTGTGAAGTTGGTTTGCGGACCCTTCGGGCCCATTTTATTCAAGTATGCCTATTTTGGGTAAGTTAGCCTGTGACCACGGGAATCGATCGGTCAAGTGTTTGATCAGTACGGACAGATGAAGGTAATGGGTACAATAGAGAGATCGAAACGGTTTTAATACGGAGACAACACACACACATATACATAGCACAACTGGCAGATCTACGTTCATGACCGCTGAATAAGAGAAGTAACCAAAAATTGTGGAGGACTTTCGCGGACTTCGGCCGCGCCCCCTTGTCTCACCCAAACTTCTTGCGGAAGGCCGCTCTGGGTGTCGTGCCCTATCCTGGAGTGTGGCTGCGGTAGGGGGGTCACCTCGTCTTACATTTTCGGGTATGCAGAGATATCTACACGGTTTACCACGTCCTATTTCGCCATGAGATTGCCGACAACGGACTACACATTTTCTCCCATAAGTGCAAGATCTCACCCCAAAAGTGCACCCCTACCGTAGCATCAGTCGCTGGTTGTTTCTCACAAAAGAACATTCTGCTCAAGTGACATATATCCGGTCCGGCCAATCACTTCCGGGGGATGGGTACATGGGCACTAAATTAACCCCGGATAACGGTGATGAGGCGACTCCGTCGATGTTTTCGTCATTTGGGGCATACGGGCACAGACACGTGCACGCGCTGGTGTTGCTGTTGCCACACCCTAAGTCCATACCCAAAGTCGAGGGTCAAGGGAATCGCGCTCTTCTACTACGGGATGCCGCGACAACGACCACAGCAGGAAAGGTAGCAGAGCGAAAGGGGAGGATTCATGAAACCGTAGGGTCGTTAGCTGTATTCCATTACCTCAGTCACCACTGCAGATTTCGTGCCGTACTCCAACCTCTGGCTGACAGAACTCGATGATTGTTCGCCCCAAATCGAAAACGCTCGCGATCAACATGTTGTAATTCAAGGGTGCCTTCAAGTCTTGGTATCAATATGGTATGGTACGTGCACCACAAGAAGATCTGAGAGAAGAGCAAAGTTACAATAATCGCGGTGCCGCTCATTTGTCAAGAACCACATGAAGGGAAAAATGAAAGAACAACATCCTCCTGCCGTTCTTCACCCTTCCTCTTTATCCGGACCAAGTGTACTCATGGACACCTCCGTTGGGCCACAACAGCGAGCGGCCGCCGCCCGTCAGCCGGCGGTCGCCACAAGCGGTTAAGAACCTATGACACACCCTGCTGTATATCTGCAACCGTCTGCAACCGCATGCCCTGTAAGACGTTCGGACGATTTCTCTGTTGTCGTCAACGGCTTTACGTGCTCCAAAATATCTCGCCGGGCTGACCACAAGACTTTCTGGTTCCTGGTCCCAGCCCAGATCCGTAGTCTACAACCCTCACGACGAAATTGCGAGCATTCGGTGGTAACTCGACTGGTTTGTTGACGAAAATCTGTGCTTGCAACCATGCCAGGCGCCGCCCACCACCCACGTGCGGGCTAGCAGGCTTATCGAGAGTATCAACAGCTTCATAGGCCCACATTCTTGAATACGTCGGCCACCTCCGGTGCTTCCATCTTGTTGCAGCATGGCATGGGAGATTTCTTATTGGTTTGGATGATCGCGAAGATTATAGCTCACGGTACCCTCGTGAAGGCAAACAATTGCTCTGATTGTATTGAGCTTCACCTCTTGATAACCATGTCTTTGGTTCCACCATGTCTGACGCCAAGCTTCGTTGCTCCTGCTGCCTCCACAGACGTCCTTGCCTCGATATACGTCCCGCTTTTTTTTCTGTATGGCGTACAGATACGCACTTTTCGCTTTCTGTAGGTGCATCCACCTTCCACGCCCATGTCCACGCAGCGGCTGTAAACGGAGGGCATCGATTTGGGGTGTTAAGAGCAGTTTCGGCGTCTTGTTGAACGAGACAAAAGCCTGTCAGTGTTAGCGTGTGTGTCTACATTGCTAGCATATATCGCGCTAAATGGCGGACCAATGAGATACATCAGTGTGGCCAACGGAACACGCGTGCATGTGCGTGGTGTGTGTTTGCGTTGCACTACAAGGGCATCGCAGCTCTGATTCGCTAGTCGTTGAAGAGACATCTCTGTGGCGACGAGAAAAACGTTTCGGCTGCGGAGTCCCCCTACAAATCAGGTGGCTGGCCTGTTCGCTCGCCAAGGTCGTACAGGAAACGGCTGATCACGTGCCCCCGCAACCTCTCGACCGCGACTAACTCCTGCGAGACGGACTGCCGTTGCTTGTGTTAGGCCCATACGGCTCGGTTTTGGGCTATGTTGTCGGTCACCGAGACCAACAGCGGTCACAAACACGTATTTGTGGTCAGAGTCAGGTATGGCAAGAATTAACCGCGGGTTGGGGTTGTATGTCGATATATGTAGCGCACTCTGCCTCGGTGTCCTTCCGGCGAAAGCATAGTCTGTACGTTTGAAGTCTCTCGCCCGCGTCCCCGCGATACCGTTATATATTTGTGTGTGAAACTCCACCTATGTAAAGGCTTTGCTAACCCTATGGACGAAGGAGTTCGTGAGGTAGCTGTTGTCTATTGCGAACGGCGGCGGTGGGGTACCGTCATCATCGTTTGCGCTGATAGAATAAAGGCCAATCAATCCGTTTGACAATACAGTCACAGCCAGCCAACAATCAATCGACATGCCTCGGGTTTTCGGCCCTCCCAACTACGGCAGTAATCTCCGGGCCTGGCCCCTCGCCATGCTCTGCTGGAAAAAAAGTGTTGATGAAGCCTAAGAAGTGCCGTAGATGGGAGTCGAATCAATGACCGATGCAGGCTAGACTGTCCATTGACAAAATAACAAAATAAAGCAAATTTTGCCGAGGCTGGGGCTCCTCTTGTGGGCTACAAATGGCCGCTACATAGGTTGTAGGGGTTTAGTCGGGTTCAGGAACGGCGCTCAAGTTCTTGTGTTTAATCAACGTTGAGCATCTATCTGTCTCTAGTCTCTAAACTACCGAAGGATATTACATAAATGCGGATCATGATTCTACATTCAATAACACTCCGTACATTAAAGAGATACCCTATGTTGATAACTCGTTTTGAAAAAAGAAAAAAACGCAACAGCACCATGTAGCACCAGAAAGATGCACACGAGACACACTTATAGACCGGCCCGAAAGCTTCCGGAAAAACAGACATTATCGTTGGTTCTCGAACAGGGCGGCAGGCGGGAAGAGGCTTCATTGTATCATGAGTCTGCCGCCACCCGCCCCATTTGAAATCAAGATAAAAATCATACGAGTCAACTTCCAAGTTCAGGAGAGCTAGAACGGGAGGCACCCAAACAAGGTCAGTTTCAGCCTTGATGTACTGATGTCCATACGGTAGATATGGACATGGCTAGAAATCCTGTGGATCACCGTATCGTGTACCACTCTGTCCGGGAATATAGTACCGATTTGGGGTTAGGGCTATGGTTAGCAACAACGCCTTAGAATTAGAAGGTCGTGAGTTCGACTCTCACTCCGAGCAATTTTGTTTTTTGGTTTTCCCGATTTTTTTGTTTTTTCCATCTTCCCTCTGACTTTGCCCTCTCAAGTTGCTCACTTTTCCAAAAAAAAGTATTTTCACCGGTTGACAGCAAAGAAGCAACCGAAGTACTTGAATGTGTGGGTTTACAGGTAGCATAAGCTGTCAAGATTACAAAGCAAAAAAAAAACATGAAACAAATCTTTTTGAGCCCGTACGAGAGAAAAACGGGACCTACTGCCCGTTGTCTCGGGAGATCCACATGCGGGGAATTTTGTCTCAGATGGGGGGATGAAACTTATCCATCCCCTGTTTATGAGTTTATTTCGTACACTCTACCTTGTCCGAGCATGCCGCAAAGGAAAGTATGCTATAAAAACGTGTCGAACACCCCAAACTACAAATCGGTACTATATTGCCGGATAGCCAAATCGGTACTATGTTCCCGAACAGAGTATACTGCTGTAGGTCTTCTTGTATGCATAGTCTATACATACCCGGTATGCATAGTCTATACATACCCGGGCAGGTGCGCGCTCTCTCTGTAACCAACCTCAAGAGAGCCGGGTGAAAGGGTTACCCGGGCTGAGGTGGAGGGGCGGGCAAAAAAATGTATGTGGCTGCAGCACCGCAGCATAGACATTCAGTTCTGCCCGTCCGCCTGTCTTGCAAACATGTGTTAATATATTTGAAATGTGGTACACACAGCTTGACGGTGACATGGCACACGGGCGGTCTAGCTATGTTTTTTATTTTTTACACCCAGGCAGCAGCCGCCCTTGATTGAGTTAGCTGGTTCAGTCAAGTTCAGTCGGGGGGGTAGAGTCAAGAAAGCCGGTTGCGCAAGATACCTATGCTACCGCCGAACCCAGCCGTCGCTTGACCTGAACCCCCCGTTGGATGTCGAAGCCCTGTCGTGATACGCATAACAATGTACTGCTTTGTAGGTTCTTGCTTCAGGGCGGGCTAACATCCACGCTGCTGCTGCTGATGCTGCTGCTGCTGCTGCTGCTGCTGCTGCTGCTGCTGCTGCTGCTGCTGCTCTGTGTCTACATATTGATTATGATATAGTCTATGAACACCTACGAATATTATGTGAGAAGTTACACAGAGTGAGTCCAAATGAGCTATCTGTACGCCAGTGTCGCTCATCTGTGTCGTGCTTTCGCCTGCCTCTCTCTCGCATCGCATCTGCCTGAAGTCGGTCTCTGCAGCTGCGTGAGTACATCCATGCATACACCACCACCAGGAGCACTTACTGAAAAGTAGCAGCAAGCTGCGCGCTGGTGTGCACAGACTAAAGGGCTGTTGGATGCAATCTTGTACACTATACCCAAGGGGTATGCCTACATGTACTGTAGTACTGCTGTATAGATCTTTTGCGGTATCATCCTTCATGTGGGTGGGCTGGAACGCTTGAACCCACATACATCCGGTAGGGAGGCCTTGCATGGACTGTTAACCACATCGGTGATTTGACTGACACCCAGGAAGATCCTAAAATAACTAGACTTCGAGGTGTACGAAGTCTTTCTCTGCGGCTGATCCACCAACTGAACCACAGGCACATCATAGATGCCGACATACCTGCACGGAGTAGCACCATCGCACTTCTTTCTGTGTAAGCTGCACCTTTCGCAGCTCTTTCGTAGATCATACATGGTGGGAAGAAGAATAGTTCTACCTTTGCAAAGCGAGAGAGGCGCGTGGCCCGCGGATTCCATCGGGTTGAAGTTGATCGGTCCGTCGGCCTGATTTTTTTTTTTTTCTTTACTTTAAATCAGCGCTCACAGACAATAAATATTAGTGCCGTTTACTCCCACCCGTGGTCACACAGAAGAGCCCCTCTCTACCCTCCCCTCCTGCGGTACTTTGCCTTCGATAAGAGTTCAGCACTCTCTTCCCTCTGTGTACACACGAACTAGCGCTATCCACTAAGCCAGGAGCGGAAGCGAGAGAAAAACTCACTTTGCAAGAAAAGCTCGCTTTCGCCGAGAATCGAACATTCGAACCCCTGACCTGACCTCTAGAAGGTTTCGAGAATACCAACTAGACCGGCATTACCTTATCCCGTAGTGTTCCGAATTCCTGTTTGTTTGTTTCGGAGAAACCTGTTGGGAGGCGTTTTCGAACTCCTGGGTGCTTGTCCTGCATACGCCTGCGGGAATACTGAATGCGTGGGTAAGCTTGGGGCGCGTGGGAGCACCTGAGTGCCCTGGCGTGCCTTGCAGCGACCGGTCACGTGCCTCGCTCAAAGGAAGGGACACCGAAACTCAGATTAAGCCCTCAGGCAGTCGTCTCCTGAAGAGGTGCTCAGGGGATGACCGTGTATATATCCCCGTGGTAGATACTTTTTTTTTTCCCGAACAAATTTGTTGGTCGTTATGGGACTGTGAACCTCGAGAGCAGTGGAATAATATAACAGACTCTTATCTATGATAGAAGAGATGGATTCGTTGTGTCATATTAAGGAAAAAAAACACACACACACACACACACACACAGAAAGACCATTCGAGATATACCCACAGCAGCAGTCGAACGGGATGTGGTAGAGTCTTTTTTTTCATAAAATATCTCTCCGGCTTCTCTTCTCGCTACCGTCCGTCGCCAGCGCCATCATGTATGTGATCTCTACGCAAGAAGAGCTGCGAAAGGTGCAGCTCGCAAAAAAAGAAGTGCGACGGTGAAACTCCATGCAGGTAGGTATGTTACCGGAGCTAGGCTATTATGTATAGTTACAGCACAGCAAGTAAGTGCGTGGGGTTACCTATAGTATGGCGAGAGATGCGAGCGACGCGTCATCTATTTATTATCGATCTCTTCAAAAAAATCGTATATTACTTCGACGTGTAGATAGAGGTCGACCGTTCCCAGACGGTCTCACTCGCGGTAGGTTCGCCCTGCGGCTGCCTTATTATGTGATGCTTTTTTTGGTGTAGAGGACATACATACCGTGAGAAAGGGCAAGCGTTGTTGTACGATACGGGTTGTTGTGAGAGATGCGGTTGGCCTGTGTGTATGTATGTGCGTGTGTGAGTGGTTCTTCAGCTTGTTGTTCATGTCTTCTTGGCTCTTCGGTAAGCTCACTGACTGGCTCTCTCTCTTCGCTCCTGCTGCTGAAGTCTACGGCACTCCGTGTCGTTATAGACTAGACCCGATCTGGGAACAAAATCTTGTCGATAACTCTTGATCTTGGCCAAGATCTGTCTGCCAGTTTCACGATTTTTGGGAGCGGAATTAATCTTCCGATATATCTTGGCCAAGATTTCTCGAGGCCCGAAATCTGCCCTTTCGAACAAATCTTGACCCAAGATCTGTCGAAACGAGCCTTCCGACATATCTGGAGGCGGCGAAACAAATCTTGCCTGGGTCCGGCGCGATCACCGAAGGTCAGTCAACCTAATCGTCCATAATGCCATGAAATCTGCACGTGGCACACTCGCAAGGGTCTCAAGCGCACCCTGGCGTCACTGTGTGGGCGCCACGGGCGCCGACAGCGAACGAAAACGACCAAGGCGCGCGAAAAAAATGCGTATTTGCCCTGGCTCGTTCCACGTGCGTCATCACCAGTCTGTCGAGGGACCGTTCAAAGAATACTTTATTTTGAAGTGTAGAAAAATAGAGGAGGAGGAACGTTTTGCCAACCCTGCTCTGTCGTGTGCGACGCTTCTATCTCTTCATCGAATCACCCCACACCCAACCCGTTTGCACCCGAGCCAAATCCGTGGGTGCAGATGACAGCGCCGGGGGTTTGACCTCGGTACGCCTGCTACATCGTGAGATACGTGCATGGGTGTCATCGGCCTCGGGTTGATGCACTTTCTTGTCAGTTGGACAGCAATGGAACAGTTTTGTTTCTCCGCTTGACATGAGCTCCTGGGCAACGGGTTCACGCACAGAAAGACTACCCATTCGAGATATACCCACAGTCGAACGGGATGTGGTGGAGTCTTCTCAGTGAGTGGAGGGAAACCGGCTGGGTACTGGACTTATTATTTCGAGTCTTTTTAAGTCTATACACTGCGGACTGATGATTTATACCAGTGATGATGCCAGCTGGTGCTAAGTACATAAACATCTGTATAGGTAACTTACATTTTACAATACATCCCCTGTAGTTCTCTACTGGGTCGTCAACGACAAAATATCGGGGAGAATCCCTCCGTTGTGTCGTGTATTATTGTAAAATGTAACCTTCACAGCACGGCGCATTGTCTATTGACTATTGACAGCTTGCTGGTTTATTAGACATATTAGGAATAATATTATTGTAAAAATCATGGAAGGTGGATTCAATTTTGCACCCCCAGGTAGGCGCCCATCGGTAGTATCCACCCACATGGGGGAGCGATGCCCCTTCTACAACTAACTGCGTCATGCTCACTTTTCGCCACACCTTGGCATTTTCTGTGGACCAAGTGGCCGTTGTGCCTTTTTCAACTTCAAGCAGAAGAGAGGAACAACAGGCACGCCGCTTTTTCAACATTCAAGATATTTCCCCCATAAATCGCGATACACTGCAAATCTTCGCGGAGATATATTGTGAGCAAATCTTGGGTCAAAATGCCAAGATATATAATTGCAAGATTATGTTTCCATGAAGGGTCCTCCGAAAATAAATGTGTTGTTCCTCAATAAACTGCGCACGAGTCAAGCGTTTTCTTGCTCAATGCGAATACTTGTACTACAGCAGCAGTAGTAGTACCCGCTATCCAACCTACACGACGAGCGGTCAGCTACAACACGGTCGTGGTCCCGGTTTAGCGGCCCAATAGTGTTTTATCTTTCCTTGATAGCAATTGATAGTGTCAAAAATTGCTACCACCGCTATTGGGCGGGGCATCGCCGCTACAAACGGATTGGCAGTTTATATCATGGTAGTTTGACCACCGAGATGCAGCCGTGTCACGAGATTTCGGAACTAACTGCTGTCGAGGGCAAACAGGGAACCTCTCAACTGGGACCACGACTGACTGTAAGGCTATAGATTGCCCCAAACCACAGCGACACCGCTCAATACTACCTGCTGGTGGTGTTGAAGCAGGAAGACACTTTTTCGTCGTCTATACCTACCTGTGGTATTCCATGGCGCAGAGAGTTGTTGCACCGTACCCCCCTCCTTCGTTGTATGTACAATATGCATACGCTTTGAGCTGTTCGCTTTGCCTGGGTTTTGTGAGTGAACGACTGCGTAGAAAAAATAGAGGAGTTCCTCATTACGCCATGCCACCTTCTCTCCAGCAGCATTGTTTATACATGTACGGTGGTACGGGCCCGCCCGCAGATAGGAAACAAACGTCAAAATTGGGTCGAGCCTCAATTCCTTTTTTTGGGTCCAAGGGCCAGACGAAGTCGTCCATTCTGTTAAAAAGTCATTTCTTATTCCTTTCGACTGTCGCGGACTCCTGATTGATTCTCGTATTTCTTATTTATTCTGCCTATCTATTGATTTCTGAGGACAATCCACTTCTTCTTCAAGCCCTCAAGAGAGGCGGTGGGAATGCCGTCAAACCCGTACAGCGAACAGCATGTGGTGGTCCACGATGTGTGGCAGTATTACAGGAACAGCAGCAGGGGGGCGTGGGGGGCGCCGCGAAACTAGCCACTCTCCCCCCTACAAAAAAAATGCACTGCTACTGTTCGTCTATCTACATGCAGCCGGCCGCCGCGGTGGTCTAGTGGGTACCCTCGCAGCCTTCTAAGGGCCAGATCATGGGTTCGAGTCCCGGCAAAGTGAGTGTTTTTGTTACTACATAAATCCTGGTCTAAGTTGGAAGCGACGCGCTCCGAAGCTCGTTGTTCGTATACTTGATCGACTTCATAAGTCGCGAGGGAAGGGATTGCTGTATACCCTTCTCGCGATAAAAATATCTAAGGTAGGAACCGCAGGAGGGGGTCCAACCCCCCCTCCTATGTGACCCCGGTTGGGTCGTCTAGCTAGTAGAAGTGGAGGATAGTGGCTAAGGGGCAGACGAGAGAGTCCAATGATGGGAGAAGAAAAACAAATTGCAGCTTGGTAGGACATCCTTCTACATGTCAATGTAGCTAAATAGGTAGGAGGACGTTTCTTATTGGACACGCTTCCCCACCTACCCCTTGTTTCTTATGTCTTGGGGGTATCGCATCATTATGTTTCTTATTGGGATGGTTCTTATGTTGTGGCCGAGATTGAGCTGTGTTTCTTCGCCCTTTTTTCTTATTTTTCGCAAAACTTGACCCTTTTTTCTCAACAGATTTTTTCTTAACTGCGGGCCCGTATTGTATTATTAACGCTCCTAGTACCCAGTCCCTCCGCAACAAAGTGCGTCGCAACAGTGTTTGTCAGTCATTGGTCGAGGGGCTACAGTCCCTCCAAACAATCTGAGCTCCTTGCCAAACAAAGGGGTGACTTGGCTTCAGTATGGAAATTGTCCCCAAAACACGTGGGGACACTTTTCATTCTGAAGCAAATCAGCAACATTTTCCAGTATCAGGCGATGTGCAGTTTTTCGACCTAGAAGGCACGCGGCTTGGGAGTGTTGCGAAAACAAGCCCACCAACCACGGCCGCCACACACTATTTATGTGTGTGGTTCCGGCATTTACACTTTCTGTTTTCATGCGTGAATCGCCCACAGGCAACAACCCGGGCAAGTCGCGCTGGTGGGAAAACAAGCCCACCAACCACGGCCGCCATACGCTATTTATGTGTGTGGTTCCGGCATTTTTACTTTCTCTTTTCATGCCGGAATCGCCCACACGCAACGACCCGGGGAAGTCGCGCTGGTGGGAAAACAAGCCCACAAACCACGGCCGCCACACACTATTTATTATGTGTGTGGTTCCGGCATTTATACTTCCTGTATTTATGCGTGAATCGCCACACAGGCAACAACTCTGGTAAGTCGCGCTGGTGGGAAAAAAAGCCCACCAACCACGGCCGCCGCACACTCTTTATGTGTGTGGTTCCGGCATTTACACTTTCTGTTTTCATGCCGGAATCGCCCACAGGCAACAACCCTGGTAAGTAGCGCTGTTGCGAAAACACGCCCTCTAACCACGGCCGCCATACGCTATTTATGTGTTTGGTTCCGGCATTTACGCTTTCTCTTTTCATGCCGGAATCGCCCACAGGCAACAACCCGGGGAAGTCGCGCTGGTGGGAAAACAAGCCCACAAACCACGGCCGCCACACACTATTTATGTGTGTGGTTCCGGCATTTATACTTTCTGTATTCATGCGTGAATCGCCACACAGGCAACAACTCTGGTAAGTCGCGCTGTTGGGAAAAAAAGCCCACCAACCACGGCCGCCGCACACTCTTTATGTGTGTGGTTCCGGCATTTACACTTTCTGTTTTCATGCCGGAATCGCCCACAGGCAACAACTCTGGTAAGTCGCGCTGTTGGGAAAAAATGCCCACCAACCACGGCCGCCATACGCTATTTATGTGTTTGGTTCCGGCATTTACGCTTTCTCTTTTCATGCCGGAATCGCCCACAGGCAACAACCCTGGTAAGTCGCGCTGGTGGGAAAACAAGCCCACAAACCACGGCCGCCACACGCTATTTATGTGTGTGGTTCCGGCATTTATACTTTCTGTATTTATGCGTCAATCGCCCACAGGCAACAACCCGGGCAAGTCGCGCTGGTGGGAAAAAAAGCCCACCAACCACGGCCGCCATACGCTATTTATGTGTGAGGTTCCGGCATTTATGCTTTCTCTTTTCATGCGTGAATCGCCCACAGGCAACAACCCGGGGAAGTCGCGCTGGTGGGAAAACAAGACCACCAATCACGGCCGCCACACGCTATTTATGTGTGTGGTTCCGGCATTTACACTTTCTGTATTCATGCGTGAATTGCCCAAAGGCAACAACCCTGGTAAGTAGCGCTGTTGCGAAAACACGCCCACTAACCACGGCCGCCACACGCTATTTATGTGTGTGGTTCCGGCATTTATACTTTCTGTTTTTATGCGTGAATCGCCACACAGGCAACAACCCTGGTAAGTCGCGCTGGTGGGAAAAAAAGCCCACCAACCACGGCCGCCGCACACTCTTTATGTGTGTGGTTCCGGCATTTACGCTTTTTCTTTTCATGCCGGAATCGCCCACAGGCAACAACCCGGGGAAGTCGCGCTGGTGGGAAAACAAGACCACCAATCACGGCCGCCACACGCTATTTATGTGTGTGGTTCCGGCATTTACACTTTCTGTATTCATGCGTGAATTGCCCAAAGGCAACAACCCTGGTAAGTAGCGCTGTTGCGAAAACACGCCCACTAACGACGGCCGCCACACGCTATTTATGTGTGTGGTTCCGGCATTTATACTTTCTGTTTTTATGCGTGAATCGCCACACAGGCAACAACCCTGGTAAGTCGCGCTGGTGGGAAAAAAAGCCCACCAACCACGGCCGCCGCACACTCTTTATGTGTGTGGTTCCGGCATTTACGCTTTCTCTTTTCATGCCGGAATCGCCCACAGGCAACAACCCGGGGAAGTCGCGCTGGTGGGAAAACAAGACCACCAACCACGGCCGCCACACACTCTTTATGTGTGTGGTTCCGGCATTTACGCTTTCTGTATTCATGCCGGAATCGCCCACAGGCAACAACCCGGGGAAGTCGCGCTGGTGGGAAAACAAGCCCACAAACCACGGCCGCCACACGCTATTTATGTGTGTGGTTCCGGCATTTACACTTTCTGTTTTCATGCGTGAATCGCCCACAGGCAACAACCCGGGGAAGTCGCGCTGGTGGGAAAACAAGCCCACAAACCACGGCCGCCACACGCTATTTATGTGTGTGGTTCCGGCATTTAGGAGGTGGTGTAGCAAATTAGAGGCCGAGGAGAGGTATCACGCAGGATATCACGCAGCGCACCACCTCAGCCAAGCATGATTGACCAAGGGTCCTCACGTGCGTTGAACACAGCGGAGCCTAGGATGACGACGGTGCGGAAAATAGGCAATTTGAGTGCTGTGTCCCCAAAGTGTCTCCATTAGGTCTTCCACTACTAGGAGGGTTAAGTGGCTCTTGAGGTTCGCGTTGCGGCTCAAGGTTCTTTGTGTCATGTGTGGTGCGGACACACCGGAGTTAATTGGCCTCTCGCGAGATGCTCCTAGCGAAGAACAAGGTATGCGGTGTGTAATGTGGCTGCTGCTGCTGCGCGTAGCTAGCTGGTGTCGCTCACGCTTGGTTGGTCATTCGAAGCTTCGGAGAGATAGATAGATGTGCTCATATGCCTGCCCAAAACTACCCGCATACTGCATAGAATTCTTCGGGATGAGGGGGATTCTAGGCATTGACGGACGTGATGAGCTAACGATGACACAAACGCATTGCTGACTTTCGCAACCAACAAATTGTGCATCCGTCATACACCCACCTTCTGTCAAATACGTGTAGGGTCAGCAAGAAAGGCAAGTAAGTGCCGAGTGTTACACACGTCCCAACGATATTACGGGGACCCGCGAGCGATCTGCTTCACAACGTACAGACAAAATGCTCACGCGGGCAGGCACACCGAGGCAAAGTACGTAATATGGTCGAACAACCCGCAGTCAGTTAGTTCTTGCCAGACCTGACCGGACCACATGACATGTTTGCACAGACTACTGCTTAACTAACCTCGGTGGTCGACAACATATCCTACAACCGAGCCGTACGCGCCAAGGAGCGGTGCGTTCGCTAACCGGCGTTCGTTACAGTCGAACGGTCGCGGTGGCACGTGATCAGCCGTTACGACCATGGCGAAGCAAACAAGCCGAATTTTTTTACTTCGAAGCACACGATACCATTGTTTTCTTACGAATGAATAACACAACAAATCCATCTCTTCGACAAGGGCGTTTGTGAACGGGTCTTTGATTTTGGTCTTGGAAGTTGGGAGCAAGTTCGAAATAGCTATCTGGATTTTATTTCAAAACTGCTTGCCAAGACCGGATTGCCTCTGCTGTTTATTTGGACGTTTTTCAATTGTAACTTGCATAATGTGACGTCACCAACGTGGCCGTTTACCCTTATTGTTCTGCTCATGACGCCCAGACATACACCGAGAAACTCACGTGTCCCCCGTGATGCGCAGCACCACCAGACTACTCTACGCTGTCAGACCTTCTTCCATAAGCCATCGAACTGGAGATCTCTATGGCTGCACGCTTGCTATAGTTGGCTAGTCTACCGCGCGCAAAGAATACGAAAGAGGCACCACACACAGCTGCATTCCACGCCCTTTGCTTGCATGTGGCTCCTATGACAAATAGCTGTGGGCACACGCCCCACACAACACTCAGATCACCCGGATGCAAATTCTGATCGCCACGGAACATTTTGGATGCGTATCTACTCTGAGCTGTTGTCTCTGAAATTTGTTTGCCTCGTAGGCTGGCCCTGAGAGGCGTAGGTGCTGCGCAACGCGTGAGCTTTTTCCTTCCGAGGGGTGTTGTTTGTTGTTTGTTATTTGTCTGTCGTGTGTGAAAAATTCAACCGCCATCACCACAGGGAGAGCGTGGTATTGTGAGGTGCTGTCCAACGAGCAGCACTTACGTGCGCAAACGAAGCTCCTTTCACCCTCCACTTGCCAATCTGTTTTTGCCACGTGTTCGGGTTCCTCTGGCGAACACACAAGGTTTTTTGTGTCGTTTGCAGAGTCCTCATGGAGCACACACGGAGTATCACACGGGGCGCAATTGGACTCGAAAGATAAAAATAAATGGTGCAATTGCACCACGTTCGCAGCATGCATGTGCACCGGGTCTGGCGTGCAGTGACGGTTGTCTAACTGCCTTGCGGTACTGCAGTAGTGGTTCGCCATGGTATCGTGTCTAGCGGCGAAGGTGTTAAGTGTGTAGCCACCTTCACGGGATATATATGTCGGGAGGACGTTGGCAGCATCTCGGGGAGTGTTGGCCGAAATGGAATCCCGCCACTTGAAAGACAAAACTGAGAAACGGAGCAAGAAAGAAACGGATCTTTTCTCGGGTCTTTGGGGGCAATTCGCGTAAGCAACAGACCAGATCCCTAGAGATCCATCGGGGTTCGGTGCTCGGCGGGATAAAAAAGACCAAAACAAAACCAGAATTTGATCTTCGCATACACGGTACACAGATATAAGAATTCGTGGTAGGTTAGCAATCGTGTTGTACGGTAACCAGCTACACCCGTGGCCATTGTGCCCTGCGCCTACAGAAAGCGAAGAGTTCATATCTGTACGCCCTACAGAAGAAAACGGGGGGCGTCTTTGGAGGCAGCAGGAGCAACGCAGCTTGGCACCGGACATGGTGAATCCAAAGACATCGTTCTCAAGAGGTGAAAACACTCAACGCAAGCAGAGTAATCGTTTGCCTTTGCAAATGAAACGAGGGTATTGTATGCAATGAACAGCAGTCTTGTTGGTGGAAGTAGAAAAAAGATGAAATCCCCGCCCCCGTGCTGCAACAAGCATGCTGATCAGGATTAAAACACAGGAGATCATCACCTAGATGCCTGCCGATGTCAAGTTAGACCTATGAAGCTGTTGATACTCCTGCTGAACCTGCCAGCCCTCGTTAGTTGTGGGCAGTATCTGGCATGACTGCGAATATGGTGGTCGTCTAGAATTCGTTGGGTTTATTGATTCGCAATTGTGAAGGCTGCACGTGGACTACACGGATCTCGGCTGGGAGCAACTGCAGGAACAAAACACTCTTGGGGTCAGCCCGGCGAGACAATCTGGAGCACGCAAATCTGTTGACCACAACAGATAAATGCCCCCAACGGAGGTGGAGAACAGCAGGGTGTCGAGCGGCGGCCTCCAACTGCTGTGGCCCTACGGTGGCGTCCATGGTCACACCTTGGCCCTGAAAACCAACCAATTCATCGTTCTTGTTGTCGATTATGGGCGAACAATCACCGAGTGCTGTCAACCAGAGGTTGGAATACGGCATGCAATCTGCAGTGTTGAGCGCGATTCCCTTGACCCTCGACTATGGGTGTGGATTTAGGGTGTGGCAGCAGCAACACCAGCGCGTGCACGTGTAGGTTGGCCTGTGGGCCCCAAACGACACAGAAATCGAGGAATTCGGTTCATCACCGTTATCCAGGATTATTTGCACATGTACCTATCCCGCGGAATGATTGCTCCGACCGCATGTATTCCTCTCGAACGGAGTTTCAATTGTTTTTGTGAGCAACAGCGAGCAAAAGGCAAGACACCCAGAGCGTCCTTCCACAACAAGTTTGGGTGAGACAAGGGGGCGCGACCGAAGTCCGCGAAAGCCCTCCTTACTTTTGGGCGATTTCTCTCATTCGGTGGTCATGAACGTAGAACTGCCAGATGTGCCACGTTTGTTGGTGTACAGTTTTTCATGCCGATTGGGCGAAGATTCTTGGTACTTTCTCAAGGGTGTTGGTCCCTTACCATTGCTGGGAGTCAGCGTCCTGAGCTCGTACATGAAGGAGAATCTCCATCCCATATTGACGTTCTGCTCCGGCCCAAAGAGAACATCCTCACAGAGAACGAATCATCCTGTCGTTGTCTCTTGGGAACAGGTACAGGTTCAGCGCTTCTCCGGCGACCGGCCTGGTGGGAATGCAGGAGAACGTGTTTCTTAACAACTTCTTCGGCTCGGTTGGTTTTCTTCCGCTCGCAACCCGAAGGTATTCGACCGGCTCCTTCTACCGTATGTTGAGGAACGTCGATTTCTCTACTGTGTGCCGAACTTCATGCAATTGTGGTGTTTGGATTCGAACGGCATTTAGGGTTTGATTCGGTTGTGGGCCTGGGACAATGGTTGTAGTCTATGAATATTGTACAAACGACACAACGACCGATCGGATGGCCCGCCAATGGAGAAAACTCCTGGGGCAGTTGTTTCGGGATGAGTCGCGGAATGTAGTGGAGTACACGCGCTGAGACCGCAGAATGTGCAGCAAACGAACCCGGTGAGGTTGTGTGCACGAACGGGCTGGAGAATGTACTACGTGGTATGTAGGTGGTAAGTGCTCCTGCGCCGTTGGCGTTTCCCCAACGCTTGTCTTGGAATCGCTCCAGACGCCCTTTCCCCCATCCTTTTTCGATGTCAGTTGGGCGACCCCGAACTCTTAGTCGGGGCTTTCCGAGTCACCGCCCACGACCAATATCTGTCATGATGACTCCCGTACGTGACCGTGGTGTGTAACCCCTTCTCTAAAGCCCTGCGGTGGAAGGTGGTGGGGTGATTGATGCACGCACTCTCTCGCCGCGTCCCTCACTACGTGTCGTCTCCTTCACGGGCATCGTATTTTACGGCAGAGATGTGCGCGGAGTGATGGTAGCACTCATGATGTCGCCTACCCGGCAGCAAGCAACGGCCACGCGAGACTGCGACGTCGAAAACGAGTTTGACACCGTCGTATCGGAAGACAAAGTCGGCAATACCTGGGAAGGAGACGACCTCACGAAGACCTGCACGTTTTGGTGTGCCGTTGCTATCGGGGCACTCGCTAAGGGCCATCCTATCGAGTCTGTAAGTGATGGTGTGCTGGCAATGTTGTCAATCAATCTGAATCGTTTGAGTTGATCGTGGAGGCCCAGCCCGCACACTTTAAAGCCCAGCGCCCTCCGCAGCTAAAAGAAGAAATGGGAGTGATGGTTTTCCCTGGCAAATTCTGAAACCCTCAACGTTCGCCCGAACAGGTAGGTTTGTCACAGAAAAACAGAAAAACCAGTTCGGCTTGGCGCAGATGTTTTTTCGCCCTCCGAACTTGAACTACAAAGAAAGATGATGTTTTTTGCTCTCTCATTCTGAAAACCTCATCGGTTGTCCGAATACCTTCGTTACGGAAAGACCTGTTCGAGTTGAGTTGACGCCGCTGTTTTTCGCCCTATTTGGGAACCTTTCGTCTGTGGGGCACACTTCGCCAATCGACTCCAATTTGGCGATCATGGAGCAACCGAGGGTAGACAGAGCTATAATAGGAACGCAGTTAACGTACACCTACCCTCGCACGGGGGGGTGCCATGCTTGCAAACATGCAACCCTCCCGAAAAGCGGACTTCAACACAGCTGGTTGTTCGCTGGCAACGCGGAGTTGAATGTTAAATGTTCTGAAGGTAATTCCTGGCCGAAATTTCACGTCCTGAAAACGACGGTCGTGGGGTATGGCTACCGGCAACGCGGTTGGGGGGCTACAGTCCTTGGTACCCCTCTGGCCTGCGTGCTTCACGTGAACAGTATTCAAAGTTGTGACGAAGGATTCACGATTCTTGCGCGACAATGGCTGCTGTACCTTGGTCCGGGTAGCATGACTTCAGGGATGCCCTAGAGGGTAACGATATGTTTGGAAATCCGTTATGAAGACACCTCGTCGAAGGACAGTGGAATATGATGTTCACGCCTTTCTGCGGATTTTTCTCAAGTTGTTCCTCACGTATGCAAGCAAGTCCGGAACATTTACGGATCGTCCCCTGCAGCAGTAGATCCTTCTGCAGGTACCTATGGCGATTGACATGCCCTTGTCCCCCACTTGTATCTGAAGACGGCCAGCTACTTCCAGCTGGCCCGACAAACTTCGGACTGGCAAAGTGAGCTACGTGGCATGGCGAGCAGATATTTCACGACAAGGTTCATGGTTTGGCCAGCTTCTTGATGGCTCAGAGTATGTGCCCGTCCGTTTCTGGGTTGTGACCAAGTGCATGAAGTAGTGTTTTCCCCACGCCAGCCTCGTAGGTTGAATAGAGCTTGCGTCGCTCAAAGTACCGCGCTTGTAGCTGTCGATCATTTCCCGTTCACGTTTGTTTTCAGGGCATGGACGATACTGGCGTACCTGCACGGCTTCGTAGGAGACATGGTGAGCCGTGTTTCTTCGAACGTGCAGTTGAACTATTGTAGCCGAATCTGTGCGAAACTCTTACGAATCACGTTGCCCACGGCACATTGTACCTGCGGCAGGGAGTCTTAGTCGTACAGCTTCACGCTCTAAGTGCGTCGCAAATTTTGAGCCCAACCGTGGCTTCATGCGTGTTGACCTCTCCCCACCTGCCAACCTGCTCATCACCCAGGATGGTTTTTACGAGTATCTGACACTCTCGGACAACTTCGTACGTGACTCCGAACAGAGAGGGTCGCTAGATTCGCTCCCAGTGGTGAGAAACGCTGGGTGGGTGGGACTTGTCAGCGGGGGGCAAATTTGTCTCTGCTCGCTCATGCACGAACGGATGCCTGAGTGAACCGTCGGGCCAAGCGTTCTTGCCAATACGTGCAGTCAATCTTGTACCTTGAACGGCCCGGTTAAATAGTTTGTGAGATGACCAAACGGCTGCTGTTGGCCGTGACGTTTCTTATTCTCGCCAGGGGTTCTCCGAGGTTGTCAAGCACGGAGAAACGGTCAAGCTCTTCACTGGGGCTGTAGAAGAGGAAGAGGTCGAGTCGATCCTCGCCCAAGAAATTTCATTTCCGAAGGTATATTGAATGTCAAGCCTTGCGAATTCCCAATTCCAGCTGATTGCATTGCAACATTGATCGGGCTTACAGCAGTAGTGTGGCGCAACTCGTGGGAAAGCCAATTACTGTTTGAAAGCACAAGGTACTGCTGTGTAGGGACCGATGCCCACCACTGCCTGGTGCTGGCTGGACCTCTCCGCGTTTGGCGCATCGAGGCAGAGGGTGCCGCGGTATGACCAAGTTCACCAAAAACGTCCTGCGTACTCTTGCCCTACTGCGTGTGTTCTCTCCACCTTTCGCACATCTCAGATAAGGGTAGTTGCACCCGAGGCGCACATCTGTCGATACCTGAAGCAATATCAAAGGGCGACTGAATTGAGCGTCCAACAAGCTGTACGCAAGACGGGGGGTACAACTCAAGTTGGCGCGCATGATGCGGAGCTCACCGACGATGGTGTTGTGAAGGGGTCGAAGGCGGCGATGAAATGGGCGGAACTTGTTCCTCCGGCAGCGTTCCCAAGTGTTCTGAGACGGGTTATTCGGACTGGGATCAGATGCCGATGCCAGTGTTCCGCCTTGAAGACGCGGCGGAGAGGTGAGAATCTTCTGGGTTGAAAATTGTCTAGCTTGAGGCGTGCACTTAATTTTTTTCTCTTCCATCGAAACCACACGCGCCGACCTCTCGCACACGGTATGGCATGGTGCACCTTCACCCCACCCACATCGGCATGCGCTTATCCTTGACTTCCAGCCTACGGCCATCGCAACCGTTCCCCCCCGCGCTCTGTTTGTCGACCTATCCCGGGTATTGGACCGCGGAACCCAACCGCGGATGGAGACAGAACTAGTATTCGCGCGGGTTTTGGTGGCCTCATCATCAACGGGTGAGAACAAGCATTTGTCCCATTATTGATTGTTGAACTTGAAATGTACTTCGTGTGTCCACGGGCCTCTACCGTCTTACAACGTGGACCAGTTCTGAAGCCAAAGATGTGGATGCAGCTAGGGGTGTACTCTTGCGGAAACGGATGTGTTGGGTCGCTTGGAGTGTCTTTGGCAGTGGCCATCACACCACGTGAGGATAACAATTAAACCGTACAGCCGCCGATGGAATGAAGGCTTGCAACTGAAACCTGTCCAACTGATGATAGAACGTATTTCCCTTGTTTCTGAACTGAGCCATTCCCGCATCACGCAGGATCCTGTTCTTTGATCGCGCACTAAAGGGGGATTTCAAGGGCGCACTGGAAAGAATAGGATGATGTGTGGACATCTTCGAGGTGTTCCCTGGACTTGCTCGCTTCGGGGTGGCGTGAGTAACATCCCTATCGTTCTCCCTGTATGTATCTTATGTGCCTGGCTCACACGCTGCAAATGCATACTGTTAACTCTGTGCATGTTTGGGCAGCGAGGGAACAGCGAAACGCAGTATTTTGACGTTCTGTGACTACTGAATTATATACCCTTCACGCTTCCCTCGCTACCTGAGTATATTTCCTCTACAACGAACACAGGGCTCTTACTTTCGCGTTGGACGCCCGAAAAAATGTGCAGAGGGTTGTGACCTATTCGTTTGCCCCCACCCTTGATCTGCCCTTTCGCCCTCTTTTCATCGCGGAAAGAAAACACATTGCACATATTATGTTGTCGATGGCTGCAAGCATGGATGACCCTAGGGATGGTGGGCTGTACGATCGGCTCCGGAACGCTTGCAATCTCACGCGGCCCCCAGGCTCGTTGGCGTTTCCACCATTGGACGAATGGCAAGGGATATCAGCGTTTTGTGACAATTACGCTTGCAGGTTTGTTCAGCTTGAGACGCGGCGGTGTGCATACTCTACATGAAACTGAGTCATTTCGAGGTGGTGCATCGTTGTAACTTTGGGTCCTCCCGGAAAGGGGGGGGCTGTGGTTCATGCACAACAACTTGTCAGTTAGTTCCTCAACAAGCACCAAGGTGCACATTTCTCGGGGTAGGAGTGCTTGTTCCGCAATCCGAAAACACCGGCAAAGGCCCTGTCTCCAGACGTAGATCGCTTTTGATGAACGTTTTATGTTTTTCTTCGTTGTCTGTTTTGTCTTGAATATGGGGTAAACCTTGACGGCTTCCGTTTGGGTGGTGTTTGCCGATTTCGAGCATCTCAACGGATTTGAATAGATGTCGGCATTTGGCTTGGAGTTTTTTTGTTTACATTCGAAATTTGATGGAGTTATCAAACAATAACCGGATCTGGGAGGCCATCTTGTTTGCGTTCGTATACGGGTTCCAACAGCACGCATTTCAAATAGAGTGCGGCAAGTGATTTCTCTCATCAATCCCCGCACGCCTGTGTGTTGTTTTTCCAAGTAATAATATTTTTCGTGAGAGATATCCAACTTTTTGCGAAAGCACACGTGACAGAACACATAAAACCGGATCGGCTACCACACACAAACCCGCGCGCATACACACACTGCTGAGGTTGCCTAGAACGCCAATAGCATAATGGTTCTCATTTTTAGCCGAACGCCGCGAACCAGCGCGCTTCATGCGCCCCAGCGGAGCCGCAGCACACGTTTTTCTGCATATGTACAAGTGATATGCATGGGGGGGAATTCAGATGGGGCTCCGTGGTGGTGTGGGGGCCGTGAGGTGGGTAGTGGTGACACAGGGTTTCGTGCATCAGTTCTGCCACAACATGTCGTATTTTCTCGAAACGACCAAACAAGAACTCTGCAGCTACCGACGTGCAGCTCGACAAGGCGATCGCGAGTATCGTTGTTTCACCTCAATTATTTGCTTTATTTAGTCATGGCGAAAACGTGAAGGACATCCTGTTGTGCATGGGCCATGCTGTAGCTCAATACACCACCATATTCCCCGATGCCTGCCTGCATCCATTACAATGGTCAGGTCGACTGAAGCCCTTCTCTCTGGACAAAACGTAGACCTACTGTCCCTGCAAGCCTCCGAAGCCATCAAGACGATCAGAGATGAGAACCCAGACAGCATTAGCACTCTGAAGGGACGCCAAGCCTCTTCGACTACACCGAGTGCTTTGAGCACCCCTTCTGCAATCGACACAGTTCCGGCAGTGGTGGGAGAAGCTTCACCACCAGGATGCGATGGAGCCATGGACACCCTGTCTGAAGACGACGTCTTTCAGTCAGAAGCTACAGCATCCCCGTGTCGAGTTGAAACGATCGGTGGTGCTGAGAGCCCTCCTCCCAGCGATGAAGGTGTACAGTGCGAAGAATGTTTCCCTTACTCATCTGCTCAAGCCGCAGAGGTTTCACTCTCTTTGAGTCATCCCTCAAACGCGATTGATGAAGATGCACAGGACCACGTCATTGCGGCGGAAGACTGGTTCGACGTGATCAACGCAATGGGCGCTGCTGACACGAACAACGGGACCTAGGGTTGACCCTGTGTTGTCAAAGACGGACCCGCGTACCAAAGGGTCGATTCCCTGCCCCACCCCGGTAAGGCGTTGGTAAGGCGGGGTTATGCGGATACTTGTTCTGGAGAGAGGGCGTTGTCACAAGCATCCTCGCATGCAACCCAGTATCCTACGTATGTTGCCATTCGATACCTTCCTTTACATTCTTGCGCCGAGCTGGAATGTTGGGCTCACTAACCGTGGTTTGAGCCCCACTGAACCTTGGGTGTACCCGCTCGCTGCGGCCGCGCCTTCTTCGACCCCGCCTATTCAAAGTTAGAGTACGCTTAATCTTGGTTGTACCCGTTGTGATCCCCATGGTGGTGATCGTCATTATGGTCCCTCGTGGGTACCCATGGGCTACATGACCCATGGGTACCCATGGGCACGAATTACGATAGTATATATGATTGGATGAGAGTTAGTGGTCCTCGTCCGCCCAGACCCCATCGTAGACGAATCTATGTGCAGTTTAGATGGGGTGTTCCTTGTCCGCATGTATACCGATTGCTGAAGGCATGTGCGTTGTTCGGTAAATCTGTATTCTAGAGAGTTTCACCGCACAAGGCGCGAGGAAGCTCAAGATGTCCGATGGAAGATGAAATACACCGGGCGTCGCGCATACTGGAATTGTGGTGTGTTTTCTTTTACTTGATTGCGCCCAGAGGACGAGCACGGGGAAACAATTTTGTTTGTGTCATTTGGTGTTCGTTCCATTTGCTGTGTTCTTCATGGTGCAGAGGTTCGTTGATTTTTGTTCGTGGACCACTAGAAAGGGGGTGATAGGCATGGGCCATAGGCCCCCTGCGATGTGCACCTGCTGTTGTGCTTCTTGTAGTATGTATGTTTTTTGCGAAGCACCGGAAAGAGCTGCATTCGCTTGAGTTCTTCACGATTGACGTTGGTGGTGTGAACCCGTGTCGCCACCTCTCTCTTGTGTCCGTAGATAATGTATGGCGTGATGTGTCGTGCTCAATTTTACAGAATGCATGGGAGAGAGTCTGGCAGAGGGCATGCAAATCGTTACTATCGTTATAAGTTTAGTTCTTTGATGTGTGTGGTGGAAGCACGCCCCCTATGCTGTGCTGTGGGTATAGGGCTGTTGCGGATTGACACGTCAACCTATAGAGAGAAACTAGTGAAACGATTATGCCTGAACTCTTCGCCGTGTCCGCTGGCATGGCTCTGTTGGTTCCAAACGCAACCGCAAACCACTTGAGAACGCTCCATAGGGATGCTAAACTGTTTGGCGCATATACGTACTACAGTATTTTTGCATCATAGAGCCGCACAGCGTGCTATCCTTCTGCCATGAACAACGCTGCTAGCAAGCGAGTGGGTGCCCGTCCTAGATGATGAATTTTCGGGGCTGTCTTCGTTTAATTTCTGCGCGGTAATTACTGTTTCCCGTGGCCCCAGGAAAAATGAGAATTACCATTAGTAACGCCCAAATGAACGAACAAATTGAGTTTTCCCATTACCGTACAGAAAATTACCGCGAAAACCCGCAATTAATTCCCGTGCTTCCGAGTTACCGCAGAGTACATCACCATAAGAACAGTAAGACCCCGTCTATCGCACAGAAACACCAAGTGGATTCCTGTTGTTTTGATGTCGAGTACCTCGGTTGATGCAGCCATCGCGTTGCGTGTCTGCTAATGGATCAACAACAGTTGTATCAGTTAGAAATTCCGTGACGTTCCATTCATATTCCGCGTGGACGGCTGAGATCTTCGGTAGCACACGAAGCCTTTTGCAAGGAGAATTTCGACGATGAAACAGCCTTGCTTCGCCTGAAGGAATATCACACCAACAGGAATCGGAGGCGGTTTGCCTTCAAGCTGGCTCGTTTTCTGTCAGTACGAACTCGTGATGTTATTAAACGTCGTGGACTGCTGATTGACCAATTCCCACCACGGCGGATAGGTTGGAATCGCAGTAGTAGTTCAGACTATGATGATGGCAATGGGGGGAATTCATTTGGTAGCGACGAAGGAGGAGGAGAGGGAACGGAAGGACGAAGGGACGGCCAAAACAACAACGATGCAGGAGGGAATCATGGAGTGAGTGTGGAAGAGACCAAGAGTTTCGAGCCAGACGACCTTGCCCACAACCAGCGACGCAGGAGGACTAGAAGCGAAGAACTGCCCAAGAATAACTGTAAAAGAGGCGATGAGAGTTATGGTGGTGGAAGCACTCCATAACGAACTCGAGTGCAAGGTAGCAGCCTTGGTACACGTGCAGTTCTCTTCTGTTGCTAACGTTTGTTTTTGTCTCTTTCACCCTGAGAATAGTTTAGCCTCCCCCATGCCGCTCCCTCACGGGTCCCAGTTATTATTATGTTTGTTTACTGACGCACTGAGACTGGCGTCTTTTCTTTTGTGAGCCGGTTAGCGCGGTCGATGTCGTCAATAATCAAAACATACACACACAGACAGACAGGCGCTTAGCGGCGCGGTCGATGCTACTAGTAAAGACACACACACAAAGAAAGACAGCCGACAGACGCAGCACAGGAAAGAGGGTACACGTTCTGCTGCAGACAGACAGACCCGAACGCGAAGATATGATGTCGATGATCGCAACGTATTCCGCTAAGTAAGCGGGTGCGCCAGACAGACAAGAGAAAGAATTTGTCCCGACGTCGTGAGGGCGGTACACGTCACATATCTATGGATGTAAGTTGTTTTTTCTTGCGGTGTGCTTCCTGTTGTCAGGCCATTTCTTACGGTTCTTTTTTGGAGCTGTCTTTTTTCTTTTTTTGTGGAGACCACCTTGATAAAGGTACAATCTCCCCAACGTCTGTCGAGGACGAAACCCTCTTTTCCACAATGGCGTCGACGAAGAGATCATCTGTGGTGAAGTTAAGCGGCGTTCGGTCAGGCTAATACTACGGTGGGGGACCCCCCGTATCACAGCCACCACACACGTTCGTAACACACACACACACAGTACTCGAACTCGAAACTTCTGACAACGCGTGGCGGAAGTGGTGCATGCAGCACCCGCACACACGCACAGAAGATTGTTGGAAAAAAGGTGGTTCTACTCGCCGCCAGCCGGTCGGGTTCTGGTTACCCCAAGAAGACTTCTCTTGCCTAGCAAACAAGAAGAAGTCTCGAAAAAGGGGGGGGTAATGTGGAGACCACCTTGATAAAGGTACAATCTCCCCAACGTTTGTCGAGGACGAAACCCTCTTTTCCACATTATTTTCCGTTTTTTCGGGCTCTCACAGAACGTATTTTCCAATTGTTCAGGCCCTCTCACAATCATCGTTTGACCCTTTTCTCACTTCGATTCAATTTCGTTCCACTCACCTTCTCTCCCACGCACCTTCTCGGCGTTTGGTTGTCTCTCGCCCTGTCACTGTCTCCGTCTGTCTCTCTTTCTCTCTCTCTCCTCTCTCTCTCTCTCTCTCTCTCTCTCTCTCTCTCTCTCTCTCTCTCTCTCTCTCTCTCTCTCTCTCTCTCTCTCTCTCTCTCTCTCTCTCTCTCTCTCTCTCTCTCTCTCTCTCTCTCTCTCTCTCTCTCTCTCTCTCTCTCTCTCTCTCTTTGTCTCTCTCTTTCATATCTCCCAGCTCAGCTCTGGATCGTAATTCCACACAGCGGACTCTTTTCAGATAGAAGACTGGATGCTTCCGCTTCTTTTCCGATCACACATGGGCTGTCGTTCTGTCCGTTCGCTCGCTGTCTGTCTGGAACTCACGCACTCCTTTGCGGTTCTTCCCGTTACACGAGGTCCATCGCTCAGTCGCTTCACTCTTTGACTGGATCTCACGCACTCCTTGCGATCACACGGGATCTCTGCTCGGTAACTGTCTGTATCTCACACCCGCGACCATCAAGTACGGACGGACGTCAGGGATTTGTCCGCTTCGCCGCTTTTCTGACATCTATCCATAATGTGGGAATAGGCGGTAGTTAAAAAGTCACTCTGTGCAAGACCTCCACTTTCACCATAAACTATGTTTACGAACGCCTCATCGCCATGAGGTTTGAGATGACGGGCTACCGCGGAGCTGTCAACTTCGTTGCTGCGTATGCCCCAAGCGAGGTCGCCGCTGACGACAGCAAGACAGAGTTCTGGAGAACACTTGACAGCAGTCTCGTGCGGAGGATTCCCTCCAAAGAGTGCGTGTATATTATCATCCTGGTATAAATCATCAGTGTATAGACTTTAAAAGACTCGAAATACGTCCAGTACCCAGCCGGTTTCCCTCCACTCACTGAAAAGACTCCACCACATCCCGTTCGACTGTGGGTACATCTCGAATGGGTAGTCTTTCTGTGTGTGTTTTCATTACTGATCGATGCCAATGCTCGGACGGGAGAGAGGATGGACGAGGAGGACGAAGGTGTCATGGGGATACACGGGCATAATGTTTTCTCGTTTAGCTCATAACACCGTGGCGCGTCTGGTTTTCACTCTTCGCTTTATGCGACCGTTTGTTGACGGACGTGACGCCCGGTGAATGTATGTGTCGTGTATGTTTGTTGTGCGGTGACAACACTTCAACGAAAGCAAACCGAAACAAGGCCCGACGTCGGTTAATACCGTCCGTGGCGACCAGTTACCGTAAAACAATGCACATTTCTGTGCATTACCGCCGTGCGTGGTGGCTGGTTATCGTACAAGAGAATTACCGTAGTGACCCAGTTACCGTACGTACGAAATTTACCGTGGTGGCCAGGTACCGCCCAAAAAATACTGTACTCTGTGCCGTGGTGGCCAACTACCGCCCAAAAAATACAGTATTGTTCCGTGGTTTCTTAAACGCGGGAAATAAATGATGCCGACATGAAAAACCGTTACCACCGAAGACAACCAGCCCTGGATTTTTTCGAAAGAGGATGTGCAAGGGCATCACCAAGGCGGCGAAAGTGTCGATCACATTGTGCCCCCCGCCCTGGATCTACAACATCGAAAACTGTTGTTGGACGGTACCCCACCTGCTTGAATACGCTCTACCTTGCAGCCACCGCCTGTCTTTTGGGGTTGCGCTCTTATCTGTAGAGGTATCTGTATGCGCATCGGTACACCACAAAGAAGGTGGAACTGAGAAATCTGTCCTGATCGCAAAGCTGGCTGTGTTGCCCCAACCGTGAAACGGTGACGCAGACCCACGGAAGCGTATTGTTCGGGCGAGACAAAGGGCCGGCTCAAAACTGTACGCTGCGCATGACTCCATCTCATCTCACCAATTTATACATGAGCCGAAACAAGGTTCGATATCATTAATTCGCACAATTTCTCCAAGCAAGCACCGGATCCAGGTTACCCAGGTTTTTCGTCTCCCATCCACGTGGAAAAGAGGACCGGGAGTGCATCCAATGAAGCAGGTGGGTTAATTCACAGAATTTTTGTTTCGCTTTGCCCACACACATGTCGGATCCAGCTTCCTCCTGCCTTCAGGGAGAAAACCTGCCACAAATGTTGATGACCCCTAAAGCGAAGAACGTACAAGCTTTAGCTCTCAGCAAGTCGGAATTCGCGCAAACAAGGACCCCCCTCCCAAATCCTGGCTATCGTCGTACAATGAGATTCATTGGCCGTTCGGTCCGGGCGGACGAGCACCACCATTTAACTACCTCTCTCCTACATACCTATGTAATAATGTGACAACGTGCTCCGCTCGCGTTACAAGGTTTAAACAGGGAATCGACCCTGCGGTGCGCCGACCCGTCCGTCAACCAAAATTGAGAATGGAAACAAGGCAGATTAACCGCAGGTCCCGTTGTTCGCGTCACTAGACGCCAACATAGCGTGTATTACGTCGAACCAGTCTTCCGCCGCAATGACATGGTCCTGTGCGTCTTCATCAATCGCGTGCGAGGGTAGCACCTCTTCAGCTTCAGCCGGCCATACGCCTTCATCGCTGCAGGTAGGGTCCTCAGCAGCATCACCGACCGCTTCAAGTCGAGAATTGACGAGCGACGGGGATGTTGAACCTTCTGCCAGCAAGACGTCTTCCTCAAACAGAGTGTCCATGGCTCCATCACATCCTTGTGGAGCCTCTCCCACAACTGCCAGGAACGTTTCGATTGCCGAAGGGGTGCGCAACGCACTTGGTGAAGTCGAAGAGGCTTGGTATTCCTTCACATTGCCAATGCTCTGTAAGCTCTCCGGTCTGAGCACCTTGATGTCTTCCAAGGGCGCCGTAGGCGGTAAGTCTGCTTTTCGTCTTGCGAAAAGAGCTTCAATTGACCTGAACAAAGTGACGCATGGAAGAAGGCATGGGGGGTTACGGAACTAGAGGTGAACACGATTCCTCCTTCCGGGAGGGTTCTTAAGGCATCATCGGTCGGCCATCGCCTCAGTAAGCGAAACAAAACGGCTTGCGATAGCCTGACCTTATTGACCAATGTTTTTACGTCACCGCAGGTGGACAATGCCAAGACCTCTACAGCATTGACCAATCAGCCCACCGACAACTGTGTGCCACTCAGATTCATATACGCATACCTGCACGGGACATTGTCGCAAAACGCTGATATCCCTTGCCATTCCTCCAAGGGCGGAAACGCCAACGAGCCTGGGGGCCGCGTAAGATTGCAAGCGTTCCGGAGCCGATCGTACAGCCCGCCATCCCTAGAGTCGCCGATGCTTGCAGCCACCGACAACATGACATGTGCCATGTGATTTCTTACCGCGATGAAGAGGGTAGATCAAGGGTGGGGGCAAACGAATAGGTCAACATTCTCGCGGAATGCTTTCGAGGGTCCAACACAAAAGAAAGAGCCCTCTGCTCATTTTAGAGAAAATACACGCAAGAAGCGACGGACGCGTGAAGGATATCAAGTATAACAGTCACAGAACGTCAAAAGACTGTGTTTCACTGGTCCCTCGCCAACCAAAATGCACATGAACAGCACGCATTTGCAGTATGTGTATTAGGCACATATGATACAAGGAGAATGGTAGGGATGCTACTCACCCCATCGCGAAGCGAGTTAATCCAGGGAATCCCTCAAAGACCTCCACACAGCGTTCTAGTCTCTCCAGTGCGCCCTTGGTATCCCCGCTAACCGTTTTGTCAAAGAACAGGGTCCTGATTGATGCGGAACGGTTGAAGAAAGATAGAAGTTCAACAACAGTTAGACAGGTTTTAGTGTCATGCCTCCATTCCATCCGCTGCAGTTCTGTTGACTGAAGCGGCCACGGCGGTTGCTATGTTCGTGTTCCGTGATGGCCAATGCCAAAGATAACTCTAAGCGATCCAAATCATCCATTTCCGCAGGAGTACACCCCAAGCTCCGTCCATGTTTTGGGCATCAGAACTGATCCACCTCCTGAAGCGGTAGAGGCCCACGAACACGCGAAATTAGCAAGAGAGGCATTCTGATACATTCCCATAAGAATGCGGGTCTTGGCACGGGTCCGTACATCGCACAGGCCGGGGTCTTGCAGGGGGTGCGGAAAAAATTCAGGGTTCCAAGGGACTGAATTGATTGTCGCACAAGTATAGTTCACTTCGCACAGGGGTGTGCGGAGACCCCGATACCTCTAGCGGGGTACCTGTCGCGGGCCACTACTGTGCCAAGGTAGCTTGAATCATGGGCTCCACTGCTGTACTTTGGAATCGTAACGTTGCTCATGTGCAAGTGATGTTTTAGTATTTCTAGAACCGCCTTTTTGTTCAACGATGTGATTATTGTCGGAATCAGCAAACGGTTTCCACTCAATCAACCAAGAACGCGTACAAACCATATGAGACCAAAGGGTCATAACCAATTGCGGTACTACTCAAAGAATAGGTAGGATACCTGGAAACAACACGAATACCTGGCCAAGGACTGGCAGGAAAAATGGTACATCTCCCGTAGGCCACTACGTACTTGTTCGTTCGTGGCACCGAACCAAACCTCTCCTCCACTGGCCAATACCCCGCTGCAGCCAAAATGTTCTAGCGCCAGCCTACCAACTGGTCCTGGTGTGCTGGTGTGCTGTTGTGTCTGTGTTCGTTATGTTATGGTCCTGATGCTGCAGTACTGCACACGAAGTGCTGGTGTGTGTGTGTTGTGATTTGTTCAGGATCGCACTCATCGGAGTCTTGGCACGGGGTTGCGTGTTCAAAACAACCCACATCGCCGCTTTGTATATATTCAGAATACAGCACTGGTGGGGGTCATCGCACGGGGTGTGCGTCATACTTTCAGGACAAAAAAAATATTTCATGTTCCGCACAGGAATCGGGTACATGGCACGTATCGGCGTCTTGGCACCTCTGTGCGATAGAAACCCGAGAAAGAAAACATTTTAACAGACGGCCGCACACTGTGCCAAGACCCGCATTCTTACGGTACTTGTCTCACCCGTTGATGATGAGGCCGCCAACACCCGGGCGAATATCGGGTCTGGTGGAATCACCGTTTTTTTTCCGCGGTCCAATACCCCGGGTAGGTTGACAAACCCCACGGTTCGGGCAATAAACCGTTGGGAAAGACGACAGCAGGCAACAAGTACAGGATAACGCATGCCATTGTGAGTGAATGGAAAATATCATACCGTGTAGGGAGTGGCCGGCGGGCAGAGGTTACAAAAGAAAGTACCAGCCTCAAGCTAGACATGTTTCATGAGCCGACAAAAAAAAAAAAAAAAGTTCCTCACCTCTCCACCGCGTCTTCAAGATGTGCGAACCCTGGGAATTGAAGCTGGATCCCTTCCACAACGTCACAGATAAGCTCGCCGCCATGTGGAAGGCGGGCGAGGGAACAAATTCCGCCTACTCTATCGCCGAAGTTCGACCCCTTCGCAGCACCATCGTCGGTATGACGCGCGTCATCCGCTCCAACATACGCTGTGTCGTCCGTCGTGCGTACAAGTTGTTGGATGCTAATTTCAATCGCCCTGTGATATTGCATGATATATCGACAGATGTGCGCCTCGGTTGCGACTTCGCACGCCTGTAACGTGCGAGAGTGGCAGCAAGTGTGCACCCGGTGGGACAAACGTGCGCAGACATTGCTGGGTTGAGGTGAACTTGGTCATACCGCGAGCCCCTTTACCCCGATGCGCGAAACGCGGAGAGGCTCAGCCAGCACCAGACAGTGATATAAAGCGGCCCGTAACTCGTGCTCAAAACTCAATAGAGTGATTGATTTGCCCATGAGTTGTAGCACACTACACTACTGTAAGCTCGATCTGTGTTGCAGTACATATGTACATATGCAATCAGTTGGAAATGGGGACTCTTAAGGCTGCACACGCATCAACGTACCCCCGGAAAAGAAACTTCTTGGGCAAGGAGCGACTCGACCTCTTCGGCTTCTGCAGTCCCAGTGAAGAGTTTGATCGTTTCTCCATGCTTGACAACCTCGGGGAACCCCTGGCGAGAAGAAGAAACGTCACGGCCAACAACAGCAAAAGACGTTTGGTCATCGCGCCAACTGTTTATCGGAGCGGTCGAGGCACAAGCCGGCTGCATGTGATGCAAGGGCCCGCCGGTTCACTTAAGGCATCCGTTCGTGTATGAGCGAGGAAAGGGCAAATTGCCTTCCTCTGACAGGTCCCACCCATCCAACGATTCTCACCACTGGGAGCGAATCTCGTGACCCTCTGGCGGAGTCATGTACGAAGCTGTCCGAGAGTGCCAGATACTCGTGAAACGTTTCCTGGGTGGTCGGCAGGTTGGCAGGTGGGGAAGGTCAACATTCACCAAGCTGTGTTTCGACTGAAAACGTGCCATGCCACGCGCTAACAAAGTGAAGCTGCAGCTTTTAGACTTGAGATGCCCTGCCGAAGGTGTTATTCGCCGAGCGAAACATCGATGATACGAGTTTCGCACAGGATGGCCGTAAGACATTACATTGCGTCTGCTCACCATGTCTCCTACGAAGCCGTGCAGGTACGCCAGTATCGTCCACGCCCTGAAACAGACGTGGAAGGGAAATAATTGATAGCTATGAACAAGGTGATTTGAGCGACGCGAGCAATACTCGATCGACGAGGCTGCCGTTGGCAAGGCGCTACTTGGTGCAACTTGGTCGCAGCCCAGGCGCGGTGCGAAGTTGACCAAATGATGCGTCTGCTCGAGAGGAATTCGCTACGGACGCCGTTGAACTCACTCACTTTGCCACCTCGAAGTTTGTCGGGCCTGAGTATCTTGCCAACGCTTCTTTCGCTCGTCGGAAATAGCTCGCCGTCTTCAAAACACACGTCGGGGACAGGCTTGTCATTCGCCATAGGCATGCCTTGCAAGAGGATATACTGCAGAAGGCGACGCTCAGTAAACTGTTGCGGACTTTCGAATGGGTGGGGAAGAGCGTGGGAAACAATCCGCACGAAAGGCGTGGACATCATATTCCGCGACTTCCGAAGAAAGGTCGCACTCACTATTTACCCAGGTTTCTAATTGGTTTCACTACTGTCTCGCAATCGGTGTCTTCCACACTGCAAGGAAAGGGGGATTTCCGAACAAATTGTTCCGGGAGCTCTGACGTCATGCTGACCGCACCACGGTACAGCAGCATTTGTCGCGAAAGGAATGTGAATCCATCGTCACGACTACTACGACTGTCCGTGTGAAGCACGCAGGCCGGAGGGGTACCAAATTATGTCACCCTCCGCCCCGTTGCCAGTAGTCTCAGCCCATGATCGTCGTTTACAGGACAGGGCAGTTAATTGGGGTCACCAATCTATCATCGGAACGTCCACATTTTTAGCTGCTCGTTGCCAGCGAAAATGACAGCTGTGTTCAAGTCGGTTTTATTCGAGGGTTCGGTTTTTCCAAGCATGACTGCCCCCCCGTGCGAGATTTCGCCTGGGTACATGCATTCCTGGCTCTTCTCCCCATTGCGAACGAAAGGCGAAAATCTCCAGGGTAGGGCGAAAAAACATGTGCGCCACACCGAATCGGGTTTCCTGTGACAAACCTACCTGTTCGGGCGAACGTTGAGGGTTTCCGAATTTGCCGGGAAAAAACATCACCCTGTTTCTTCTGTAAACTGCGGAGGGCGCTGGACTCTAAAGTGTGCGGGCTGGGCCTCCATAACCAACCCAAACGATTCAGAATCATCGGCAACACTGCCAGCACGCCGTCACTTACAGATTCGATAGGATGGCCCTTAGCGAGTGCCCCGATAGCAATGGCACACCAAAATGTGCAGGCTTTCGGGAGGTCGTCTCCTTCCCAGGTGTTGCCGACGTTGTCTTCCGACACGAGCGCGTCGAAATTCTCTTCGGCGTCGCAGTCTCGCATAGCGATTGATTGCTGCTGGGTAACCGACATCATGAGTGTCACCATTGTTTCGCGCACATCCCTGCCGCCGAGTGCGACGAACGTGTTGTCGTGGACGAGGGAGGCGTCAGGTCGCTAGAAATGCCGTGCAAAATGAGTGCATGAACCACCCCACTGCCTTCCACCGCCTAATACGGGTCAGGTGTCACGGAGAGTATTGACCTATTTGCCGTGGCACGAAAAGCCCATGTTCCATGGGATGACCGCCCAGCAAGGACATAAGGGGATGGGCAAGATGACCTCCGGAATCTCGGGAGCGACTACTTGTACAAGACAAGGGTTTCAAAGTCGGCCACGGGTGAGAGCATTGGCCACATACTTGATCACGCAGATCCCTGGGGCCGATAGCTACACAGCTCATTCGATTCTGCGCATGCACTCCGCGAGTGCTCCCGAAATAAGTGCTGTCCGCCTCCGGCTCCATCGTTCAATCTCACGAGGATTCGCCTCAGCAACAGGAGCGAGAGACAGCCTTGGCGCGGTCTTTCGCCGCAGAAATGCATCAACCCAGACGAATGACGCGAAACCAAGCCTACGCGTCTCTCACTTACATACGACCAAACCTTCCGGCAACAAGTAGCACATCTCACACTGAGAACAATCGACATTTCTCAGCATCGCGCAGAAGGGGATGCTTCTTGAAAAGCACCTTCCGGTCGTGAGTGGCAGAAATCCAACCGAGCTAAAGAAGCTGGTGAGGAAGGAGTTCTCCTGCATGCCCACCAGGCCGGTCGCTGGAGAAGCTCTCAACCTGAACCTGGTCCAACAGAACACAGTCGTCGGATGGGTTCTCCATGGATCAAGCTCGCTAACCCTGTGGCGGGAGGACACTCCACGTTACGCTCCCTCTTTGGTGTATACTTATGTCAAAGGGGTTCTGACTCCCAGCGTGCTAGGTGCTAACGTGTTGAGGGTGAAGGGTAGCAAAGGCTGTGAGGAAAACTCGTGACTCTATTGTACCACCTAAGTGGCCGCTGAAACGATCAACTCACAACCATGTTTGGGAGGCCCTGCAGCCTTCCGGTCGCGAGCCCGATTCTCACTGACTCAGACCCTACCTTTGGCTCTCCCTCCCTACCAAGCAACTGCGCTCAAACTACTGAGTTACATCCCGTCTAGGCGATTGCTATGTTAGCTCTTGGTACTTCCCCCTGCGCCCGCACACCAACAATAACAACAACAATAACAACAACGACAACAGCGGGAACCACTGTAGTTCCTGGTATTCAATGATTAGAGTTACACAGGTACACACAAGCCCGTGCCGCTGCTGTTGCCTCACGTTTAGCGCTCTTCTATCACCAGTCCAAGCTCACTCCTAAGGGCCAAGAGACTCAACTCTACGAATATTGGCTACCACACAAACTATTGCAAGATCAAGGGGCAGAGATATGGAGGCCGGTTTGGTTGTTCGCTACACGCGTGTTCCTCGCCGCAGCAGACTTGCCTATTATATTGTACACCTGATTTGGTTGACAGACTCGATGAGTGCGTTCACCCAAAATCGAGCATTATGGCTAGCTTCTTCACGTCATGGCAGGGCCCAGGGCCACGGTTCAAGGCTGTCGTCCCTCAACCGGCAACAATCACAAGCCGCCCCCCGGACGTGATTCCCCTGAACCATATGCCCTGGGGTCATTCTTCCCGATTGAACAATTGAATGGAGCAAAATCACCTCTTGATAGCCACGTCTTGGGATCCACGATGTCTTGCTTCCGCCTTGGTCACTCCCTCCGTGTCAGTAGGCGATCTTCTTTTTTGGTAGGGCTTGCAGGTACGCGCTCTCCGCCTGCTGTAAGTGCATCCGTCTTCCATGCCCATGCCCACGCAGCGCCTTGTGCAAGGAGGGGCGTTGATTGCGACGTGACGTTAGACCGCACAACAGACGCCGTACTGGACGTGGGGGGGTTGTGCGAAAGTCGTTATTATTAGCTTAAGCACGACCGCGCTAACCGGCTGGCAGATGAAAAGACGACATTCTCAGTGTGGCTGCCAAATAGAAGGCGCTTGTCAAGGCAATGACCTGGGAACCGCCATGGGAGAGGCTGCTACTGTAGAGGATATCCTCCGGGTGAAAAGCCGGAAACGGCAGTACAGCAGATGATGGAGAGCAAATGAGTGCACGCATCGACCGAGGCTTCTCTTGTCTAGACTTCTCGCCTTCGTGTCGACCCCCTCCGCCTACGTGTGTGTCTTTATCATTGCAGCATCGACCGCTCCGACAAGCTGACCAATATAAAGACCCAACTCTCAGCGTAGGTGCGCGCGTATGTGTCAATGTTTCACTAGGTGCCATAAAAGGGATGGCTGAGGCGCATCCCTCGCCGAATACAATAGTAGAAAAAAAACATAATCAAAATTTGTTTTGACTCTAATACACAAATTCGGACTGGGGGGTCCAAAGTTTTCCATTTAGGGAAGAAGATTTTGAGATAAGAAAATTTCCTGGAAACTTCATGCAAGTAACTATTTGTAGATTGGCTGTGGGGCAACAGTCCTCCTATCCCACCCAACGAACTTCCCCTGTTCGCAGGTGTACTGCTGTTGCTTTGCGGTGCGCTGCGTGACAGCGTGACAGCTGCACCCTGATGACAGCGCTCGATCCCACTGCTGTCGAGTGTGTGTGTATGCATGCGTGTGCGTGTCTGTGTTGCCCCCGCACTCGCACTCGCACCAGCACGGAGACAGGGAGTACACATACTGGCCGGCAGCCTCTGAACGAAGAGCTATGCCGCACTTCAAGCGTTCGGGAGAGGGTTCTTGGGACCGGGCGGGCACACCCAAGTCAAACGCTCTCCCCAGCAGAAGCAGAGAACACTCTTGCGCGGGAAAGGACGCGCCCGTCTACACCAGGAGGCAACTACGTGCTCTTCCTCCTCTCTGCTCTTTGCAGGCGGTGCTGCCACCTCCTCCACGTTGTCGGCTGTTGTCTCCGCGGTTCCGGCGCTCTTCTTCCCCCTTGCCTCAACCTCTGTGTGTGACGGGCGCGTGTTGCTGACCTCAAGCCGCGCAACAACCCTAACTTGGCTTTCTGGCCGTGAAGCCTCCCCCGTCTTGTGTTGGTGGCGCGCCAACTCCAGGGCCTTTCGCTGGGCGCTGGCCTTCTCTTTGGCCGTGCGGACTGCTTTGTGTGCGTGTGTGTGGCGCCTGATGTGATACATCGAAGAATGTCGCTAAATCGGGAAATCGGGAACAGTTTTCCACAAAACGAGCCTCCCTCCGCTCTTAATCTGGAAAATATTTTCCTTATCGTGGGTTCTGGCGAGACTGTCACGAACGATCCTCGGAACGACGGCTTAACTCAAAATCTGTGTCCTTAATCTGGAAAAAATTCAAGTCCGAAAGAGTCTAATTTCGATTTGGTTCTTTGAAGCAACGTCAAATCACCACGCTCAGGAGGCGAACAGCGCAGCAGAGTACACCATGAGGCGGAGGTCCGTCGGCAAAAGAAATAATTCGGGAATAAGATTGGAGACGGTTTTTATTTGATCTGGCTCGGGTTCTCTCTATGTAGGCGGACTCGAGCCTGCTATTGGAAGTATTGGAGTTAGCGAGGTGAGACTTCTACAGTACTGTAGCTCATGAACCCACCAGCACCATGCGGATGGCAAACGTCAGCGGGTTCCCAACGGATACTGTAGCAAGGTGAAGGACGGGTACCCACCACTTTGCGAGAATTTGCAAAAAGATTGAACCAGAGTTAGAGATCATGGTGTGGAAGAGAGTGGTCGAAGGCTTTTGATACTTGAACCCTTCAGAGCAACGGCGGTGGAAATAGAGAGGGGTCTCAAAGAGTTCCAGGGATGACTATGATGAAGATAGAGCGGTAGCAACCGCTCCAGAGCGAAGCGAAGTCGGACAGCTATTTAGGGATTCTTATCATGGGGCTTCTCCCCTTCTACAAGACAAACACTGGCATAGATTTGTTTAGAACATGTTCGTTCGAGTTTTCGTTTGTTATCCCGGTATGCATGCATGAAATACAAGACTGACGTGTTTTCATTGGTCAGCCGGCAAAATGTGCGCGTTCGATGCGCACATACGTGTACACATGTTCAAAACACACACACGCGCCCACACAGACCTGTGATTGGTCAGCCTGCAGCACGGTCAGAATAATTTACAGAACTTGTCTACTTTTTTTGCGCTTACCAAGGGTATACGTGAAAAAATTCAAGACACATAGGCCTACTAATCGAAAATCGGGGTCATTTGGGGGGGGGGGGGGGGTATACCCATGTGTCCCTGGTTTTTCCGCCGAGGCATCGGCGCTCCGGTGTCATTTGGGGGGGGGGGGGCATATACCCATGTATCCCCGGGTTTTCTGCCCAGGCGTCGGTGCTCTGGCGTCCCGTTCTCGCATGGTGTGCATCACCGCTGGCGCTGCTGGGGCTGTGGAGCTGTGGGAGATCCCCGAGAGATGGCAGACACCCCGCACACTACAGAGTCATGATCGCAATCTTCGCATGCATACCCCAGGAGCAGCCGGTTTAGCCCAACAGTCGCCCGTCCGTGCGGCCGATTAGTCAACTCAAACGTAACCCTACAACAAGACCAAGGCTACGAGTAGATTTGCGAGACTATGTTCCCTGTTGTGCAGTTCTACAGCAGATAGAGGAGGCGGCAAGGGCAAGTGTGCAAGGCAGGTGGTTCAATGTGAAAGCTGGTCAATGACTTGTTCCAATTGAATTGGACTGATTTCGAGCTTTGATCGATACTACTATATATTACTACCGCTGTACTTCGTAGATATATGTACTCCCCAAACCTGAAAAATAATAAATAATAAATAAAAATAAAAACACCCATATCACAATATATCTTGCCATTATTGTGTACTCCCCAAACCTGAAGAATAATTAATAAAAATAAACACATCCATATCACAATATATCTTTATATTATGCACTCCCCAAACCTGAAAAATAATCAACAAAAATTACACGCCCATATCACAATACATCTATTTTTTAGAAAGTGAACATAACCTGTCTGCGCACAACATATGACACAACAAACAAATGGTGGTGGCTCTCAGGTCTCGCCCTCCATCATCAGTAGATATAGTCTAGCCGTCCAGCAATAATATTAGGCGCTACGCGAACTAGGCTGCTGTGGTAGCACGGCTGGGTGAGTGTGGGCCGGCATCGATGACGAGGAGGTAGATGGATGCAGAACGGGTAACGAGAGTGAGGCACGTTTACCATCCATCTACCGCTGCAACCTCATCGCAAATTTT
Source organism: Ectocarpus siliculosus (assembly GCA_000310025.1). Taxonomy (NCBI): domain Eukaryota; class Phaeophyceae; order Ectocarpales; family Ectocarpaceae; genus Ectocarpus; species Ectocarpus siliculosus. The sequence goes on from FN649757.1 coordinate 683,380, forward strand.
TGACGATTCATGGTAACTTTTCGGAGTTCGTTCCCCTCCGGGGGTTTGGCCGGGTGGCCCATGTGTCTGGAAGTTTTGTTCGCGTAGACCCCTTGCGCTTGCTTACATTTGCTTACATACACGAGTACGAACAGCACTAAACATGTCGGAGCCCGATGGAACCTCTCAATAGAAGCGCTCCGAAAGCAGAAGTTCAATGGTGAAAAACATTCAGCAGAAAAAGCAGTATGGCATAGAACCATCCATCGTTTCTACTACTACTACTGCTGCAATATGTAGGAGGCGTGAACTCCGAGAGACGAGAGACGCACACAGCTTACCTGCACGGAGTTGAACCGTCGCATTTCCTTTTTAGGAAGCTGCACCTGTCGCAGGTTTTAAGTACGCTAAACATGGGTGCGCAGCGTGGCTAGAGATAGGAGGAGAGGGGGGATGATGCGAGACGCGAGACGCACACCTTGTACCCCGCGGATCCGTGCAGAGGGAGTGCAGAGGCGGGTAGATTTGCGGGATTAAAAACTATTTCGCCGCACGTCGATTCGCGGAGCCCCCCACTGGCTCTCTCTCCTCCGAAGCTGGCCTACATGTAGCTACCCATCTATGTATCGTAAATAGAATCTTGGAATCGTCGGTGTGTTTGTGTGCAAATCTTCGCCACTCCAACGGCAGTCATACAATATAGTGCGTGAGCTTGCCATCTTGCCATACACCAGAAAGTCGAACCTTCTACACGTTTTTCGGGTAGGCTGCAGCTGCAGCTCCCTCTCCCCCTCCTTCTCTGCTTTGGACCACCGTCTTCACATACATATATATGCGTAGATGTGCATGATGAAGACATCGCCCTGTCTGTGCTGCATCTTATCTCCCGGCTATGGTTTATGTAGACGAACATCTACTCGTTCACGTGTTCATATTTGTAGTAGCAGCCAACCTTGGGGACCCACCCTGTTCGAGACAGTTATTAGTTGTCCCAGCGAACCCGAATCTTGCTGGTTGTTCTGAGCTACAGTGTTAGTAGTGTAGCTTTTGGCTCAAGGTTGGTGGCCACCACGTTGTCACACATTGTTGTCAGCTGTCCACCACCTTGGGACGACCTGGACACAACTGCTTTCAAGAAGAACAGAAGTACGACCGGACGATTCTTTGGCTCCACGTCCACTCCACCTCACTACAGTTGCTTTATGCGTACCCGGGGGATGCTCTCTCAATGCTGTTACAGTAGTATCCGGGAGAACGCGACCATTTTCAACCGAAAACGGAAGTTGAAGTGTAGTACAACACAGCAGCTCTGTACTGCTCAAGCCTCCGGCGGATGTGCCCGACGCCAACCCAGAGAATGAATCACCTCACCAAGCAACGATAGGTTAAGGCACCTGGGCATGCACCCATGTATGCATACCTCAAAAGTCTGAAAGTGTCTCCGGAGGTATGAATACACACCCACACGCTAACAACGTACTTGAGAGTAATTTTGCTGTACAATGCCCACCAGTTCTCTCACAATTACACGTTTCTGTGCCCACAAGACTCGTGGCCACATTTCCCACAAAGCCCAAAGGAACGAAACCAGGGGGTACTCCAAACGCTTTGCGGTCTGCGGGATGCCAAATAAGAGGGGCAAACAGCCACTAAAAAAGATCTTCATGGAAAAGGTCTATGGAGAACCAGAACAGCAGTCTCATGCCATTACCACCTCAAATAAACCTCCCCTGTGCTATTCTTCCCATCGTACGGCATTCCCCCTGTACTACTACTGTGAGCTTCGTCTATTGGGTAAGCCGTGCGGTCCCAAGCCGCTCGAGTTTGCACAACCTCTTTGGGAAGGCTGCTGTTTCTAAAGTAATGCTGTGGAGCCCGTTTTTCCACTATGATTTCAGCCTTGCCATTATCCACTCCATGCCAACCTCCAGCCCAGCACTTGAAAGCTTGACCCTGGGAAACGACATTGGAAAACAGGTGCATGGTTTAGCAACCGAGACTTGGAAGCAGGGAGGTAGTTGATCCCGCCGCGATAATTAGTGCTAGCCCTACCCTTCGTAAAATTGAACAGGAAGGAAAGCAATGTGTTATCAGATTCGACACGGATCGTGACTTTGCTGGGAGAACTTTCGTCCTTGTTGAACCCTGTGTCATACGCGTTGATGAAATTTCGCCGTCTTTGTAGCGCACAATGCGGAGCGGCATCAAACGAACGATCGCGTGACATTGAAGTGATACTGAAAATGGGCGGCCTACCGTGAAAACATGCACAAATGCATACCCGGGCGGCATGTCGTCACATGTCCCAGAGGGAAAAACCATGCCACAAACATGATGCGTGCGACGAAACGGAGTAAGAAGAAAAATTGTCCGGCATCCATGGGCATTTCCTCAGCACTCAACACTGACTCGCTGAAAAGACTTCGACGTTCACTCGCTGTAACGAATTCCACACATGCACGCGATTCGGACCTTGTCTCGAACGGGTACATAAAGTGTTTCGTCAACTACCGTAACTGAGGATGTTCATGTGCCAAGACGAAGCAAGACTGACTAATATAGTCTAGCATCCGGACCGTTAGACACACCAAATAGGAGGCAAATTGCGACAAGACACAACGATCCATATGTGAACGTATTTATCGTACCAGTGATGTGTCTACATAGACTAAGGCCGGCGTGGCAAGTCCGCACCTCTTGTCGAAGTATTCGTCCCCAGAAGAACCTTCGAGCGAGAAGGACTTGATGTTGCCTATCGTCTCCTTTGCGTCTTTTGCTCCCATCGGATCCCCCTGAGCGATGGACGGAAACGTGAGGGGGGACAGCAGCTGACATCAAATCAACGCCGTGTCATGATGGGTTGCATCCGTCCGCAGAATCAACAGCGTGGAATAACAAAAGAGCGAGCTGCACGCCATGGGTCTCGTCGATGCTGCACAGCATCCGGTAGCTCTCTGACTGTTGTTCCGCAGCCTATAGCGTACATTGCCCCCTTTTCCCGCCTCTTCCGCTGGTGACCCCAAGCCTCTTTAGCGGCAAACCCCTTACCCTTACCTCCTTCTCCCAGCCCATGTCCTTGGCAGCGAAGGTGTAGGACATCTTCTCGAATGAACCGTCGTCTTTTCGCACTCCGCACACGATCTCAGTTTCCCGCGCCAGCCCAAAGCCCAGCGACCCTAACATGGTACAACAACGTTGGGGAGATGGTCACAGCCGACGGGGTCTGAGCTGCTCCGATTTCGCCCTAGCACACTCCAACAAACTTACAAGCGGGATTGAGCTATATATCTACCGGACACCCACCGGCATTGTTTAAAGTACAAGCACAAAATGACTTGGTGATTCAAGGTGTGCCAGTCTAAACCACCGGCACTAAACCGGGCCCCGGCACTGTGTCGGGACCCCTACGGTGTTGAGTCATGTACAAAGTAGTGCTTACGGGAAATATCATAATCATAGTGTTGTTTTAACCGTACTTCACGGCTCGTTCAGGCGATCTTCACGATCCGATCCCCTCGCTACACTCGGCGAAACAGCCTTGCGTCAACGCCACCCCCTACGTGATGCAGCCGTCAGGGCAGAATTGGGGATCCAATCCCTACGGTCGGGAAGAGACGCAAGGAAGCTGGCATGGCAGTATCGCATGTGCGGGGTGGGAGAGGAGAGGTTGCCGAGAATAGTATGGGGGGCGAAGTAGGTAAACAAGAAGAGGGGTGGACAACCCACTGAATGGGTCAAGGTTGTAGCGGACGTATGGAAGGGGTTCGAAATCGACGAAGATGAACGCTGGAAGCGGAGGGTCTACAGGGGTTCAAGGAGAAGATATCTGTAGCTTGTGCAGAGAGAGAAGAACATAATCTAAGGAACGAAACCGAGGATAAGGAGGGTCTAGAAGTGTACGGAATGTTGAAAGAAGGAATAGGGTTCAAGGAGTACCTACATGGACCAATGGATGCAGGGACAAATGCTGAAGGTCAAATTTAGAACCGGGGACATAGGCCATCGGTGCTCCATTCTCTCGAGGACGCGTGGTCAAGCTAAGGCATGCAAAACAAAAGAGTACGCCCCCCCCCCCCCCTTCGTATCCCCGGGCGCACGATACTTGTAAAAATCTCCAACCCCTTGCAGCGGTTCACCGTGGTCTACAGCACCACTAGCCGCTACGGTGTTTGAGAGAGCTTGCTGTAGAAGGGAAAGCACAGATTATTAGGAGGATGTAAGGTGGCCTGTCCCGGCCATGACCAAAACAAATGGTACTCCGTATTAAATACGGAATAATACGGTTCAAGAGCAACCCGGGTTTCGAGAGAGTGTTTAATTTCGGCTTGTCACGTCAAGAACCTCGCTTAAACCGGAGCCGCCACAACCTTGCTGTAGCGTTGTACGGACTCACCCTCTAGCCCCTTTCTGACGACCATGCAACCCTTGAAGTCCGTGGCCGTTTCCGCGCAGGTCATCATCTTTTCCGCGTAGGACGGATGGAAAGCGCTCGCCACCAACACGGAAGCACTGTGAACGGGAGACACAGGAGGACAAAAACAAACGTGGGGGAAACGGCAACGCACCGGGGCAAACATCAGACGGCCGTCCGCTGGTGAAAAAGATGCACCTTAGGGCTCGGATTTCGAGCGATCCAGACTGGCTGCACACGGGTCTATTGAAAGACGTGTACAAACCGTTGTGCATTGGTGGTAACAGCGGCTCTAAAAACACCAAACAAGTCGGAAGCGTCAGGGCCAAGATACGGTCAACTTCTTCCAATCTGGAGGCAACGGGCGTAATAACATCACCCTGAGGTACAGCAGCGCTTCCATGTGCAATTCGATTTTGAGAGTCGGGGAGCTGAAGCGGGGGCGGGGGAGGGAGTGGTGGAGTCAGCGTGTGACACGCATACCACGGTGAAGCAGCACACTAAAAAAGACCAAAGACATCGTCTCTTGGAATTTAAATGGGAGGCAGGAGATAGGTGGGTGGTGAGTTGGGGTCTGTCAAGCCCACACCGATCGGATTGATAGCTCTGCCTACAGCCCATGGGACGACCGATGATGCTGGCAACAAATAGACGTTATCTTGGATGAAGTATGGATCAATTGCGTCTAGTCACTGCCCTGCCCCGCCCATTCCCTAGTTTGCGCTAGTTGTGCTACAGTAGCGGCGTTGTCGTAAGCGGGGCAGAGCAGCCCCACTCTCTTAAAATGTGGAAAGGAAATCACCCTACAAAAAATGTCCAACTCGTACACATGCACATGACAACCAATAGAGCAGCACGGTTCCTTCTTGCTGCCTCTCACCCGCAAGTGTTGATGAACTTCTCCGACGTGGCCAGGAACGGCCTCTTGATGATATTTCTCCGGAGGTCCACCCACGCGTCCAGCTCCAAGCTGATCTCCTGCTGGTCGACGTACCAGCCAAATTCTGGCGGGTCGATGCCGCCGTTTCCGACCTCCACGTCACGCTCGATGTCCTTACATTATTACAAAATACATTATTACATTATTACATTATTATATTATTATATTATTATATTATTATATTATTGTGAATGCCACCTCAGACTGTGGTAGATTGTGACGTCAGATGAGGTTGCTCCCCCCCTTGACTCACAACACAACTATCCGTACTCGTCAGCCTCTCCACCAGAGGTTGAACCGGTGTGTATCCACACCACACATCCCAACGGGAACTCGCTCACACGCGAACCTGGAGACAACCGTCTCATACTATTATATTATTATAGTATTATATTATTATATAGCAGTGAACGGATGACACCGCGCAGAACAATCACATCACGCAAGGTTGATGAACTATTCACGAGCAGGCTGACAACACGACGTCACGCTCGATGTCCTAATACAAATTACACCGCGAGGAATAATCTCATCACGCACGGTTGATGAACTACTCACGAGGAGGCTGACGCCACGGCTGCTTATGGTTAGCCCCTCAAGCTTGGTAACCCTAGTATGGCGGCACCGTTGTTCATGGATAGGTTCATCAGTCAGGGCTGCACATCCAACAACATCCCCGAGGTTCATGAAAAAACAAGTAACTGGAAGTACCCTGAGCGAAGGATATGTTGATTGATGAGGGTTGGCAGCGGGAGACTGCAGCCACTGCCTTCAGTTCAACCCTCTTGGCGCTTACGGCGAACCGAACCAACGGAGGGATTGGACTTCGCTAGACAGCACTCGATCGAGACGAAAGGGCCGCAAAGAAAAATCGACCTGACCTATAACCCCTCGCCTGGCTGGAGTGTACGAAAGGGGTGCCCATCCCTATGGCAACAAACATCTCGCAAGCCTTGCAGCACTCACCGAGTTGGAGTGGACGAAGGGGGTGCTCAGGGAAGTCATGCCGGTGGCGATGTCGAGCAAGTTTTGGCCGTACTTCGGACCGGAGGACCTGCCGCACTGCGACACTGCCACCACGTTGAACTTGCTTTGCAGGTGCTGTGCCAGCAAGGGCGTCAGCAACTCCCCCCGGTCCATACCGTCGAATGGTTCGGCCAGCTGTCGTCAGGAAGGAGTCACGGCAAGACGTCAGTCACATTGATCCATGCCCGTTTCCACAACAGTGTACCGGCATACTGCTGTACCCCTTTTGGGCTACTTGGCCCGTTAGTAACGTCGGAAGCGTCCGCGTCAGTTGGCGGTACAAGTACGGGTATTTGAAGGTACTGAGAGCATGTGAATGAAGACAACAACAACACCGACGACGACCACCACATAATTCCGAACAATTAACGTACTTCTACATGAGACTCTCTGGAAGAGCTCCGCACCGGCACCGCTGTATGAAATGGGGGTGCCGTGGTGCCACAACGTATGTGCCGCTGTTGCCACGGAGATAAACAGATGCCGCCGAGTACGTGAGGCTGCTGACACTCGAGCTACTCTAGTACCACGCTGAACCACCACACCCGCGGCATTCCGCTCACACAAGGACCAGAAATCACCCAATAAATATAAAGAAAAACTGTATTTGAGCGATTCCGGCCAACAGAGTGCTGTGGAAGTCATGCCGAGCGCTAGCGTGGCAAGAAAAAGCTCAACCGAAAGCGGCACTGACGGGCCAGTCGAAACCGTTGGTACACTTTCGCTTTTCGGAGTCAACACGACACCGGCAGCAGCACCGTATCAGTCGGCAGCTGTGTCAAGGGGAACACTGGAAGAGCATACAGGCCGTTACACAATGCAGGATGCCAGATAACACTAACGACCAATGTACCGCACGATCGAGCTCTACAGCAGTACCGCACCTGGACGACAAGCCGGGGATTGTTCCCAGACTCTTTCCCTCTCTGATACGCGTCCGAGACCACCTGAGGGTTGAACCGTTCCACCCGCAAGGTCTCCTGCTGCGCCTTGATCAGCCCTCGCCATTCCGAAGGAGATTCGTATCTGACCCGCAGGATCTGGACACAGAGGCTGGCATCAAGCCGTAGACGTACAGGAGCAAGGGATAGGGTGACGTGCTCTGATTGGCTGACATGACGCGCTTGTTGTTGGAGGATCAGAGGTTATCGTGTCCCGGTCGAGTAGGGTATGCATACCCCTTGCCATCATCGAAACGCTCCGTTCCACACACCACCATGCAAGGTGGAGAGCGCAGCCCACCTGCATGGCTCTTTTGTGAGTTTCGGAAAGGGGCACGCGACAACATCTCGTGCACGCACGGCCATCACAGCAAAACGCAAGCCAGAGAGTCAGAGAGCGACTCAGCCACCAAACACGAGGTCTGAAAGAGTTTCGGCCACCTCTTGAGGGGCTAGGGATACCGGAGGTACCATGTGATACCACACCTCCTGGGCCAAAAATATTTGAAGCCCAGGGTGCCAGGTTGGCGGTGCCGAAAATTATCGGCGTTTGAACTACTGCATCGTTTAAAAAATTACGAAAATGTAATCGTTATGTTTTGGTATAATCTTCGTCACGGAGCAGCCGATCCTTGAAAATCGGAAAATCGGTCGAGGGGGTGCGGCATCTTCTACAGCCTCCGGCAATCCCAAGAGCGCAGCGGCACAGGTGTTTCCTGAGTGCGCCACGCTACGATGCCGAACACGCACTATGTATGTGACTCACCACAGCACAGTCGAAGGCTGCTGTACGTCGAAGATGCGCTTCCCTAGCCGGTAGGCCTCTTCCTCGTCCAGCGTCTCCCCCGACAAGAGCTTGAGAGCCAGCTCTTGCGTGTCGGCGCTTGCCTTGTCTCCCCCCGCCAGCGACAGCACCTGTCCAGCGCTGCAGCCCGCCCTCACGGACCCCACGTCTGTTTGATGAGGCAAGGGGCGTGCAAGGCGAAGGACTTTGGACATGCGCTGTAACGCGTAGGAGGTCTCGGAGACATGTACCCGGTGATACGCTTAGCACACTGCCGTCTCAAGAGCGATCCCCGATGGTTTTAGGGGTCGCCGTCCTTTTCAAGATCGGACAACAAGGTACCATCAACCACAGCAGACAGCACGTCCACGCTGCGAGGACCCCTCAGAACGTTCGACCGTCCTGTGACTACTGTATTCACTAGCTTACCCTTAAGCTTGGGCCTTCTCTTTGCCGCTGCTGCCAGGACCTTCTCGTCCGTCTCTGTGATCTTGTTCTTGACGAACAGAGTGCCTAGGAAGGAAGCCAATCGCTCCAAGGCCTCGACATCAGCATTGGCCTTGTCCAGCGAACCTATTGCCTGGCGATCGGGAAGGGCGGCACTCATTGTAAACGCATGCCGTATTTGCTAGACTATCGACCTCGCATCCCT
>FN649757.1:695285-712089 GCA_000310025.1 Ectocarpus siliculosus
TATGATCAAAGCATTAGCATTTGCCAAAGACCAGCATTCGGTCGAAATCTTCACTATGTAGCACTGATCTTGTAGAGAAATTGGGCCGCGAAGACCTGTTGCAACTACTGAATAATAGATTGTACCGACTACTTGTACTACGGCAAGAGGGGGGGGTGGTATCTTGCGTGGCAAACGGTGAGAAGCGGAGTGTGCACCACACGGGCTTTTCGGTTGTTCATGTCACACACCGGGAAACGACGACAAGGAAAGGTGAGATGTGATATGAGGGAACAAGCAGCGACACGGGTGCTCCGAGCGAGCCTTGATGCCCTGCGTGGCGGCATCTACAGCAGTACGAAGTTTAAATTTCGCCACTGCGGCGGCGGTCATCATGTCATCGATGCTGCTGTACACAGCTTGATTGAGTCATCCTACGCAGAGCAGAGATGAGTACCATGGAAGTGCGCGTACGTTTGGGGGCAATGATGCATCTCTCTGTGTGTTTAGACGACACCAAGGTAAGGAAGTGGAAAGCACAGCGCGTAAATACCCCGCACGGCGGTAAGCAGTAGAGATTGGCTGTCGTTTTGAACATTGCTGACGAAGTGCTCCTGCAGTTACGCTTGCCTACACATGGTCTGCATGTACATATAGTGGTTCAAGAAAACAGAAGCACGGCCAACGGGCACCCGCTTTTCAAATACGGCCAACGCACACAAGACTTCCAAGCACCTACTAATTCGCCACCCGCGCAATCGCTGCTGCTACGATAAGGCCATCATCATGGTGTGTCAATCCCGCTGCTGCTGCTGCTGCTGCTGGTCCTGCCTTGTTACCTCCATATTCGACTGCTGCCCTACTGCTATACCTTTGCGGTGCTGCCGTCGTTGCCGCTGTGGTAATGGGTCGTGCGAGGAAGGACGGCACGAATCCATCCGCCCCTGTGAAGAGCGCCAGGAGAACAACGAGCACCGTGTGTCGGCCCATACCAGGCAGCAGCAGCACAGCGAGAGACGGACAGTCAGCTGTGTTGTTGATCAGGTTTGAGACGAGCCTCTACCCCCCCCTCCCCCCCCCTATTCCCGTATTTTGTGTGGAGAAAACCACCCACCCGTTGTATGCATGTAATCTCCGAACAGTGTCCAGTTCTCCGACCACCTGCAGTCAGCTGCCAACCGCATTCAGACCTGGGCCAACGAGAGAGAGCAGAGCCCATCTTCTGACGGCGTTCGGGAGAGCGCTGTGCCTGCGCGTTGGAGAGCCCCCTTTCTCTTCCCCCGGCTCCGGCCACCTGAGCAGAGAATTTCCGAGTGTGGTGCAGCACACATCGTCGTCAGCAGCAGGCTTTTTTTTTTGCGTCTTTGGAGCTGAGAGAAGAGGGCAGCAGGCTGCAGTCACAGGCGGGTCGCTTTGGCACAAAAGCAGCACAAGCGGCGACTGTCGATAATGATGGCTTCGTTGAGAGGTGGAACGACGACGCGGGGCAAGCGGAGCGGGGACGGGAGAGAGAGGCGGTTAAGGCACGAGAGGGCGGCGAGCATGCCATTGGGCCGACCAAAGGGGGAAGGGATGCAGGCTAGCGCGTGGCGGACGATGAGTTTCGAAAAGCTGCAGAACACGAGCAAATGCGTGAACAACTGCTCGAGCTCCACCTCGCCGGAGACAGACCCTGGAGCCTCGAGTGTGTTTCCGAGCTTCGCAGGTGAACACGATGCGTATTTTTTTGGGCGAAAGAGAGAGACATACATACAGTTACCCCAAGGAAATGTGGAACATTTGATTTGTTGATTTGTTGACCTTTGGAAACTGCGTTCATTTCCACACACGCTTGAACAGTAGCAGTCAGTCGTATGCATATCATGATCTAGAGTACGAACTGCATGCAAGCTTTTTAGGTTTACTCGTGCCTTGATCTCTGTGAAAACGTTCTCCTTCGCTTAGATGCACATGGCCCTTACTCGTCATGGCATGGCATGGCATGGCACCTGTTGTTTCCGCCCTATAGCTCCAACCATGGTTGCGTCGTCAAGCAGAGACGTGTTGGCTTGATGTTCTGCAGGAACAGCGAGCGGTACCCTCGCGAGCGAGTGGTTCGTTCGTTCATCAGCTGTGGTTCAAACTTGGAATGAAAGATGCGTTGTCGTAAAAGTTGGAATATACGGCGAGACTTTTCCTGTCAGTTGGGAGACAGAAGGAGACGATCCATCACCGTTCCGGACGGTCTTCCAGCAGACACGATGCGTGCGCTCGTTCGTGTGCGTGTCCGCCTGGCTGAGTGATGTCTCTCGCACAGCAGACAGATTTCGATTTAATAATGTTAAAAGTGGGCTTGGATTGAAATGTAGTACAGCCGTCACGCTTATATTATTTATTAACTCATGAGCACGCAGATGGACACATGTGTACAAAGATGCGTTGCGTGCGTGAGTGGGGGCACCGATTTTGGTGACTTTCGCTCGACAGACATGTGCGGCACGCCAAAGCAGCAGTAGAATGAGATGGAGAGACCTTCGTATGCGTACAACACGAGAAGCTCTTGATAGGTGGAGACATGCACTGCTGTCTCGACAGCAGCAGTAGCAAAGTCCTATTGTACAAAGCTGTACTAAATACCACATCTTCCACCGAGGAACAAGAACCTGGTCTGTTTTCTGGTTTTCACGCGTACGCGCCGTGAGCAGTGGGCAAAGCGATATCGCCCCGGCCCCTGGTGTGCCCGTTGCAACGAACCACTACAGCTCTGGTCGGTTTAGATTTTGCTGATGCGTTCTACGGAGGGATTCGTCTCTTTCTCTAGCCCTCCCTCCCTTCTCACTCTTTGATTCTACTGGTGTGTCGAGGGACATGAGCAGCCAGATAGAATGTTTCTCTGAACTGGCCTGGTCGTCTCTGTCTGTGTGCCACCAAACGGCGATGGCGGTACTGCTGTAGCCCGGCCCCTCTCTTGCTTGTCTTTCTCACGTTTCGTCGGTGTGGTAGTGTCAAGTACATCAATCAACGCTGTCTTTTAATTGCGCCACTCAAACGCCACGACCCCAATATACTGGTATATACACCACACTGCTGTCCGTCTTAACGTGCGGCGGGCACCATGCCGGTACGGCTGATATACTCGAAGGGACTGCTGTTGTACGCAGTACATTCGTGGTACGTACGAGGTTCCCCGAAGTTCAACTCCAACTTTACGAACAGTTTTTCCAGGCGCAGCAGCTGTAGCTCTTGCTCTGTTCTGCTGGGATGAGATTGTGGGCAAGCCTTCTTTGTCGTTGTGTGTTGTTTTATCCTCCACTCCCCGTCTATCATGTCCTCCTCTGCCTGCTTGTCTTGGAATGAAATGATGAAATGGACACCCTCATCGATATTGGCGGCAATTTTTCTACTCCTGTGGTAGAACATTAGAACATACCTGGTACAGAGTTCGTGGAGTGCATGCACGTATGATATGCACAGAAACAATCGACAGCAGTGTTTTTGTCTTGAACATTTCCAACGACTTTTTTGTAGGCAGACCTAGTTGCCAAGGATTGCGAATTCCGTCGGACTTGTTCCATTGGACTCTTCGCGTGTCTAGTATCTACCAGGGTGACATGATCATATGAAAACGTCGGTACGAAGTTGCCGATGATGGGCAGGGCGCCCGCGGGCTCCGTTACCCACCGTACACCAACAGCAGCTTCACCACGCGCCGCCGCTAAACACTGTTTCCCCCTGTATCCATGCATCCCTCTCTTCTAGTAAATAGGTGCCGATCCCATCTTGGGAAAACTTCCCAAATATATCTAAGCAACTAAAATGCTGCCAGAGACACTGCCTGCCCGGAGCACGTGTACTGCGTTGTGGCTATGCCTACGCCTGACGCCACGACACCCCTCCGGCCTTCGTTTAGGTGCTATACATATACAAATGCATAGCAGAGGCGCATTGGCGCATCCCGTGTGTCCAACACCCCGGCTATGTACTACTCGGTCTTCTGACAGAATGCCGCCGGGAGAAATTCCAATTCTTCCAGTGGTACTGGTCTTGCCGAATCCATGCGCAGCAGCCTGGTGGTGGTCTCCATGTAACTACAATAACGCAACAACTTTTCTATGATAGAGATGGATTCGTTGTGTCATATTAAGAAAAATAAAAAAACAACCATTCGGGCAATTTGGGTGCGCACACGGATACCACTTGGCATGCGTTGGAAGTACATATCCTTCAACTTCAAAGGAATAAACAAAAGATTACGCCCAACCGTTACCGTTTCGTTAAGCTTGCTGGCCTGCGCGCCCCCCCTCCATCCGTGTGCTCTGATGAAACAAAATGCATGTTGTACAGCAGTATGATACGGAACTCGCGTGACACCTCGCGTATCCCTTGTGAACATGCAATTCCTTTATATCCTTTTATGTCTCTGGTTGTTTTTTCTTTACTCTATGCGTATGTAGGAATGCACACGGGACAGAACAGACAGACAGGCAGACCAAGAATGGAGGGCCAGCCCGCGGGGTATTGTACATTGTACTTGTACTTGGAAGTGTGGTATTGAAGGGCTCGTCTGCTCCGTGTCATTCACTCGCCGAAGATTTGGCACTTTGTGGGGAAAACAAAAAACACACAGGGCGGGTGTAGATAGTCTACGATGATGACAATCACGAACTTGTAGAATAGTGGTACATATTTTCGATCAATCTCTCGCCCTGCTTGAATGCACCTGCCCACGGGTGAGTGAGTGTCTTGGTACTTATTGACTCTGTACCTCCATTCGACCCCCCATGTACCTTCCGTGCTGGGTCCGGGCCAAAACCAAAACCGGCACGGACACGGACACGGACACGGTTGCTTCTTGCGCTCGTCGGGCAGAGGAAGACAATGCAGCAGAGGAGGAGGAAATGGGCGCCGGCGGCGGCAGCGGCAAGGACGTGGTCGAGGGAAGAGAAGGAGTGGATCGGACAGGGGCGAGGGGGGCGGAAGGGGGGGGGTTGTCGAAGCTGTCGAGGAGGCCGGCGGCGGAAAAGAAGTCGGCCGCGAAGTCCAAGTCGAAGCCGCAGCACATGAAGATGGATTTTCGAAACCCGATGTTCCGAGCTGCGAACGGCAACGCGGAGAAGGCGGTCGCAAGGTATCGATCTATCTATCTGTTTTGTTTTGTTTTGTTTTGTTTTGTTTTGTTTTTCTTAAGATGACCCAACGAATCCATCTCTATCTAAGAAAAGAGTCAAAGATACATAGATTAGCTTGAATTCATAGCGTCAGAGAAAGCTACTCGTATTTCCACGGTTTCCCGGGCAGCATTCAGCGATATACCCTCCCTTGTGGGTAGCAGGCTCAACAAGACAGGTTGGTGGCCTTGGATGCGGAGAGTACGCTACAAATGCTTTGACCGGTATGTACCCCATCGGCCCGCAAACTTCTGTGTGAAGAACACAAGGAACACTCTGTTCGATGCTGTCGAACAAGTTCGATGCTGTCGAACAAGTTTCGTCGCCACCGCCCGTCGATGCGTACTATATTACAAGCAGTAAGATTTTGGTGTAGCTCCCGCCGTTGTAGCTCTGTTTAACCGTATTTTTTATGTGTAGTTTTGGTCAAATTGGAGCCTCGTATTGCAAGAGTGAGCGGCCTCAGCAGCACCTACGCAGTGTTCACCTCACCTCATATCTAGACGTGAAATGCAGCAGTTGTTGAAGCGCAGACGCAGTAGGTCGGGCAGGGTCAAACCCCGACACAAATGTTCAATGTTCTCCCGGATCAGCCTTGTTGGTCCTTGGTGCGTGGCCCCCACGGCGGTTTGCACACCTCGGAAGGCTTTTGTGGTGGGGTCGACTGTGGTTCATGTGGGGTTCTTAGCTGATCATGTGTTCTTGTGGTCATGTTCTTGGCTCGTTTTCTCTTTTGAGTCTCATTTCCTCAGCGTGCAGGTAGCTGTCAGTTCTTCAGGCGGTGGCGTGCACATGAGCCCAACGTCAACGCTGGGCCTTGTACTGGTGCATGGTTCGGTTGCACTCACATTAAACCGCGGTGAGCCTTCCCTGCCCTTATCTTCACCTGTATACTACATATGCCTGACTGAACATTGTCACTGTACCCTTTCGGTGGTGCGATTGTACTGCTGTACCCCTTCTGTACCTCTTTTTGGCTCTTTGGGACCGACGGCGTCAGTCTGTATCCCGCGCAAGACTCCGAGGAGTCTACTCGGTCGGCAATGAACGGCAGCAATCCGATGTTCAAGCGAAGTGTGTCCGACGCGGGAAGACCCAGGTGATTTGAATTTGATTTGATTTGGTGATTAATTCATCCATTTCCATCCTTGTGTGCTGCACCGCACCTCATCCCGTCCCACGAGCTCAGGTGATTTGATGCATCCTTGTGCGTTGCATCTTAACCACCTTCTCTTGAGGGGACGGGGGGCTGACTCGGCATACCAGTTATTGTATGTATTGTAGTCCCCACGGTGCAAGTATATTACAAATGTCGGTGTCGTCGGCGTACATAGTATTAATATTGTGGTTTGCGGATACTCACACGCTTTTGAGGTACAGGCAGCCGTGGTCCTTGTAAAACGGCTGCGTTACTGAGGCCAGTGGCTCAAAAAGGTAATTTAAAAAAAAAAAAAACTCTGAATAGTGCCGATGCTCGGTGTAAGGCCGACCAAATTCCTTGGCACTATACAGCCTTAGCCTTGCCTTATGTTGTACAGGGTCCACTTCCGTGGACGTTAAAGTTAAGGATGTAACCGACACCTTCTTTGGCTATAGTAGTGGTCTGGGTGACACAAGCCCTTGTGTTCCGCCACACACACCAAGCAACGGCGGTGGAGCCTATTCGGTGCCGAGTGTCTTCGACTTGGACAAGCTTGGTAACGTCTCTTACATGTGCAACGACCTTGCTAAAGTAGTTGAGCTCGTCCTTCTGGTTTCGAATATCGTACCAACTCCATGTTCCCCTCCGCGCGGTCGTTGCATTGCCTACCCCGAACCCTGACTCCTTGGTCGCGCTTTTCTGCTTCACGAAAACACAGACCAAGGACGAATCCAGAATTGAGCAGGGGAGGTGGTGGCAGCGACTTGGGGAAGAGCTTGGCGGCTGACTCGAAGGGCAAGGGGGGAGAAGACAAGGGCAGCAGGGTTGAACAGCAGCAGCCGAGGAAGAAGGAGAAAGAAAAGTCCAAGGATAAGACCAAGAAGCCGATGTACGAGCACGTCGGCCGGATGGACGTGCGGCCCTTCCTCAGCGACCCCAACGATGCGAACGACTATGTATCCGGACATGTGAGCGCGTTGTGAGCGATTTATGCGTCCCCGAAACTGAAAAATAAAATGCCAAAACAAAAGACAGCAACAAAACACTATTATATACTTCGAAGTACATTTTATGATTGTTCCCTGCTTGTACACCATTTTGTTGTGATGATTGCTTTTCTTGTGTTTTTTTATTTTGTCACTTTTCTGGGGGACTCATGATATATCATTGGGTTGGTATTGGAGAGGGCCTGTTTTGGCATTGATTGGTGTGTGGTTTAGGCGTCCTTCTTCATCCGTGCTGGGTGTTGGCTGTAGGCGTGGCAGCAGCCGTAGACCGGTATGATATTAGCAGCATGCGATGCTTTTTTCCGACTTAGTTGCATGCTATGATACAGCTGATTTTTTTGTTGCGGAGCTTTGCTGGTTGGTTTGACGACACGATCAAAGCTAACCCTGGCGTTCGTGAATTGCCGTTTCGCGGGTGCCAGTGCCAAATGTCGTTGATTCTCCCTGTCGTTGTGATAATATAGCCGTTGTCGAAATGACTGCTTTGTAGTGATCGCAGTTGACTCACCTGCTGTGCAACAGTAGCCGTTGGGAAGTCGCGACTTTGTCACTGTAGCCGTCGTGGAAACTCGTGGTTAGTGGCGATATAGCCGTTGGCGCGGCCGCTGCTTCGTGATGGTATAACCGCTGTTGAAACTCCTGCCTGCTTTGTGACGATATAGCCGTTGACGCCGGTTCTGATTTTTCGCCCCGACCGCTTTCCTTTCCATGCTTCCGCTGGCGGCATGAATGACAAACAGCGTGGGTTCCGCCTGGATACGTTTGCTCGCAATGAGGGAGAGACGGGAGGCAAGGCCCACTTCAAGTTCGTCTTCACGTTAGATGGAGGTGAGCCCCCTCTTGACCACTTACCTAAGTACCAGGGTGGTATATGTGGTGAGGAATATTCAGCTGCAGGCCCCCCCGTTTCGGACAAGTTTTTGGAGCGCTTGCAGCTTCTGGCTCATCCTTGTCCATGTCGAACGTAGCCAGGGCCGGCGAATGCCCGGCTTTCCGCTCCGACCCCGGGCATTGTACTGTAGGGATGCGAGGTCAATGGCCAAACGACTACGGCATGCGTTTACATGAGTACCCCCCCCCCCAGCTTCAGCTTCTTGAGACAGCACGATGATGAGTGAACGTTTTGATGAACTGGCGAAAATATCCAGACTGCACGACTGCACCACATCTCATCTCATCTCGATTGCTGCGCAAGCGTTAACTTTTTTTTTTTTCTCAATTCGATTCCGCCGCCCCCCCCCCATCCCGCATGATGGCGTTTCATGATGGTGGTGTTCGACCTCGTCCTGCGTGTGTTGCGTTTGGTCATGAGTAGTTGTGCCGGGCGAAGGCGAAGGGGAGGAGTCGAAGAAGGCTCGGCCGGTGCTCGACGCGATACACGAGCGGGCGACGGGGAAGCTGAGGTTGAGGGTCAATGATGGGCGAGAGATGAGCACCACGGAGAGCGCCGCCGTTGACATCGCCATCACCAACGTCGGAGTGGTTCTGTTCAACCCAAGGACAATGGTAAGACAAGAGAGGAGAGCAAGAAGACCCAGCCAAGTTTTTTTTTTTTTTTTGACAAGTTCGCGTTTTCCCTGAGTCTCGTAGCGCACCTCTTGGAACTTTTTTCTGTTTCGGAGACCAAAGTATTCGATGCGCTAGGAGTGTCGCCACCTATGATAGGTGCTGGCTGCTGCATACCTCACCCGCGGCCCCCCTTCCTCGCATCATGTGTGTGGAACCCCCCGCTCGGCCCTGCTAATCGCGCCGCACTGCTGTTGTGTATCTATCGGTTTCGGTTCGCAGAGCAAAGGGCATCACTTGTATACGCTCAGCCTGACTGGTCGGACTCTCTTCAGCGTGCTGGCATGATACCAACGGAAGCCAGCGGCCTAGAGCTGTGTCCTCCTGTTGAAGTGGAAGGCATGCCGTGGGCATGACGCGGCGTTTTCGAGTGGGCGAGCGGTCGGGAAGGTACAAGCGGTTCGATTCGTCGTGCGAAACCGCTTCCCTGGTGTGGTTGCGGAGGGTTGTCAGTGTGGCGATCCGATCCCCATGTAGAGCTTAGGAGAGGTACTGGGGTTCATGGAACCACGCCAACCGGCCTATGCTCCAAGTTGACCCCGCAGTCACAAAGCGACAACAGCAGTGATGACGCCGTTCGGTGATTGGACGGACGACGATGCTAACCGTGATTCAACACCCGGCGTTCAGTATCAGGGAGGTGGGCGGCGTTTTTCCACGAGCATGTGCGGACAAAGCTGGTTTCTTGGCGTTTTGCGGGCCGGTACACGGGACGGGTTGTCGTTCCGAAGTTGCAAGGCCGGTTCGTTCCAAGAGATAATGTGTTTATAAAGACGGGGTTGGTGGTCGTTGTTTGCGGTTTGCTCTTTTGAGGGCGAGGGCGTCGGCTTTGGAAAAAGGAGAAAACAAAAAAACAAACATTTTATGTTGTTGCTGTTGTAGAAATCGCTGAGGGGCTGGCTCTCACATCCCCCGTGGCTGTTTAGAAAAAAAAACTTTTTTTTTTTCTTTTTCAGGCTGTGTTTTTTTTGGGGAGAGTCGTCGTCGTCGTCGTGTATGACTGACTGCGCTACACACCTTCAATTTCCCGAAGCTAACCTAAGTTGGCATAGCTGCCTGTCGTTTTCCTTCCTCTGATGGTTGCGCCTCTCGGTTACCACGGTACGATAGGCCGAGATCCATCAGTACTTGCGCGTGTCTTGTGCGTGAGCAGGCACACGTCTCTTGACCTCCTCGGCTCACAGAAGCTGGAACGTAGTGCCTGCTGTTGCGTTACGATAGTGTGTGCCCTCGGTCGCTCCTAGCCCTAACCCAACGATCGGCGTTGAAGCTATTTTGATGGTGTCGGGTTGCATAAGGTCTCTCGGGTCGTGGCCGTATCGCGTACCAGTACGAGTTACCTCGTAGTAGAGTTATGGTGTGGTCTCTTCTAGCCGCCGCCGCCGCCGCCCCGTGGTGGCTGGCGATGACTGCTGTGTGTGCGGTAAGGCAGCGTCGTTAGTTTTGTGTCTCGACCAAGCCGGTTCTTTGGCGTGTCGTATTCTGGTCGATCTCCGAGGTATGGATGGGGCCTTTGCGACAACAGCCGCTACGTGTTTTTTTTTTTTTTTTTTTCGTTAACCTCCGGGCGAGGACCAAGGTTTGTTTCGGAAGCGTAGCGGGCTATTGGTGCCCCGTTTCGGTTTCTTGATGACCATCCGCCCGTGGCGGACCGTTGTCGAAGGAAAAACGAAAGAAAAGGAAGAAAAGAACAGCTCTCCGCCCCGTGGTGAAGTCTTTTGTCGGCTGTGCTGTGCTGCTGTGTAGAAAAGCTTTTGGTACGGCATGTCAAGAGATGATTGAGTTCCTTGCGGGTTCCACGGAGCCGAACAAGAGGTATTTGACTTAGGTATTGTACCCCCCATCCCCCCCATCGGCAGTGTGCCGCTTCAAACCCTACCATGAAGCGAGTGAGGATTCGTTCTGTTAAGGTCAACCGAAGTTGGTGGTGTTTTCGCTACGGGTGCGTAGCACTCGGTGGCCGGGCGGCTGGCCAATGGACCGAAAGAAGGGTGTATGATGGTATTAGCACGTAAGAAGTCTGTCCCAGCTTGCGCCAGGCTTGTGGGGATGGTTGTATCCCCTTTTGTGACGGATGCAGTCTTGCCATCGTCGTCCATTGAGGATGATTGCCTCGTGGGGAGTTTTTTTGTCGGGAGGGAGGTGGTTCCGGTTGGTCTGACGAACTGGTCCTCGTTTCCGTGTTCCCTGGTAGGAGGTGGTGCTGGTGCACCGCCGTGGCGTGTGTTATGAATGAATGTTGCTGTAAATTTTCGCTTACCTCCTGAATACTTGGTAGTATGCTGGTTGTGGGTCGATCCGTCTGAGAGTGTGTTTATAAGAGTGCCTGTCTGTCTCTCAAGATCTTGAGTATTTATAACGTCTCTTATCTTATCTTATTTCTGCTTTGCAGGAAACGTTGCTTCGTTTTTGTTTGTTTTTTCGATCCGATGCCGTCATCGCGCACGGCGCCGAATATTTCATCACTTTTTTTTTTCGTCGATGTGTACACAAGAGGCTTTGTTGGGTAGAAGAGGGCGTATTCTTTGTGCCGCTGCTGCTAGTCTATGCGCCGCTGCTGCTAGTCTATTTGGGCGAGGGGGGGGGGGGGGGGTACGTTGACCGTTGTGGGTGTCGTTGTTCCTCTCTCGGTCTGGGCTATATGGCAGACGGTCGCCTTATGGCAGACGGTCGCCTTGTTAAGTTTGATAGGCATGCATGTTAGTTAATGTGACTTGCGCTCTCGCGACGGTTGGGTTGGGAGTTGTTTAGTTTGTTGGAAGATGGCAGGCGGAGAGATGGGATTATTTTGTAGGCATCGATGTCGGAAGAAGTGCCGTTCCATGCCGGGGGCGGTGCCCAACCACCCGCAGCTTGGTTCGACCACTCACTGTAGAGTGACACGATGGAATGATAAGATTTGCCAAGATTGGCTAAGTCTAGCTAGACGTTTACCTTTTATTCCGTTGGTTTATGATGGAATTGTTTTTTATCGAGAGCCGTGTATTTTTATATTTTCTGATACATATACGCTGGATGGAAATACGAGGTACTAAATATTTCTCATTTGTTGCCCCGTTCTCTCACTATCTCACTCACTTTTGTGGAAGGGACGATGTCCGCGTCAACTCTTCTTGTGGCACCCACCCCCGATACACGCCATCCTTGTATCCCCATGAAGACAGTCATCCCGACGCCCATTGGGTTGTTTTGCTTTAGTTTCCTTACACAGTAGAACGGGGTGGAAACGCTGGGTTTGCACCCAGAGTGTCCCCGGTCTTTTTTAAGATTGTAAGCCAACGCCCGCAAGCCCTAGGGAAGCAGTGTTCCGCAGGAAGCGAGCAGCAACAGGCATGGTGGACAGCCATCACCCCAACCAAGTCCGCCTTGCACGCTGGGGCTAATCGCGGGGGAGTGCCTTAGCATCAACCACAAGAAAAAAAAAAACTACACACCGATACTCGTGTTTTTTTTCTGAAAAATGTTCCTTTAAGGGCGGCCCGTCCGTGATGTGAATTCGTTGATTTTGTCCTTCATGTTTCGTATGTCCTGAGGGGCGTCCGTGATGTTCGTGTCCTCATGTCCTGAAAGCGGGGCACGTCCTTAATGTATTATGTCCTTGAAGAGGGGAATGTCCATGACGTTTCATGGGGAGCGTCCTTAGGGGCGTTTTATACATTCCAAATTTTTGTTCAATTTCCAATTTTTTGGCGCCAACTATTTGGAACCGAACGGAAATTTGGAAGCTACTGGGTACAAATTTTCGGGCCCAGGTTCGTTCCGGATTTTTCGAATATATTTGGACAAACGCCTCTGTACAAGTTCCGGATTTTCGGAAAATTTGTACATTTGAACAAAAATTTGGAATTTATAAAACGGCCCTTAGTGTTCATGTTCATACTCCGTACGGTAGAACCATCACGATGAAAAAAAGCAAGAGAAGAGAGAGAGAGAGAGTCATCCGGAACAGGAGAGAGAAGAGAGAGGAAATAGATCACACTCTTCACCCAAGGGCGACCCTGCGGGCAGGTGTAGCACAGCTCTAGTCCCCACAACGGCAAGCAGTCCGTCCGTCCCTGCAGGAAACGCCACAGCCTTCGCTCCCAAAGTTGAAGTACGGCCACAGCAGTAGTGTCATAAATACCAACGATGTGTTGCGTAGTCACTGTTAGCTTTCGTTACAAGCAGGATGGCCACTAGCTGACCAGTCTAATGGTCATCGTGCTTCTCAAGTCACCGTTGACTTGTGCTCGTATTCTGTATTCTGTGGAGAGAAAACAAGGTGGGCCACAGACTCCGGCTAACCGAAGTAGTTAAACCCATCGCCAGTTAGGAAGGGTTGAAAATCACCCTCGCACCAAATGTTCAACACTACTAATAGCAATTTCCTAGTTTCTTCAGCATCCCCTTCGCCGAAAAGGAAAGTGGGGGAGGAGAGGCAGGCAGGTCCCAAACGGCAAAAAGTCTTCAGGTTGGCGCTTGTCAGGGTCTCTCGACCAGACAGAACGTTTCAAACCGTGTGTTGTAAGTTAGCCCCCAAACACCCCCGGTTTAAATCTCAGAATGGACCGTACAAACCTAGAAATGTACAATGGCTCCATCATCGTCTTCGCTTATGAAACAGGCATGGGCTGGAGGCAGATCGCTCCAGCTCTGTTCCTCGCGCCAAGGTTTGTACCTACAGCTACGGTTGTGAGACAAGGCTACCACTCCATACGAAAAAACAAGAAAACACAATAGAACAATATTCCATCCGTCAGCGAGCTAGCGCCGTCAACTATGCTACAAAATCGGACAAGCGGAGGGGCATAGACAGGCTCAAAACGGGCATACCATGGGACTGGCACTTCATCAGCCGGCTATCTCTAGCGCGGACTACGCTATGCATGAAACACACAAACATATATTTTCTGATTCCCACCGCACTTGCGACTGACGTCTTTTCATTGGTCAGCCGGTTGGCGCGGTCGATGCCAGAATGATAAAATAAACACACCGACACACACAAACACACGACACACGTGATCGTTGCCTGCGCCACTGGCACCTCTGGGCTTGCACTCCCTCCACCTGCAACTTGGCTGACAAAACCCTCCACCTCATACCACAGGCGGTGCCTAATGTTCACGTCGCAGACCTTCAGAACAGCACCAGCGGGCACATGTAGAGCCTTGATTCGTACACGTATTAATACTGCGGTAGGTGGACCGCATTATGTACCGACACAATTCACTCCCCAAAGATGTCAGGTCGACCTACCGACACTATTCACTCCCCAACGACATCAGGTCGACCGCTTTATGTACCAACAAAAACTCACCCCGAGACAAGGATATTGCAGGAATATTGCGGCGTTAACGTCTCATGAGTCACATCACATCACATCCATTCCCCCGAAGGGGCGCCCGCCCCTCCCTCCAGTCCCCTCAGTCCCCAACCGCTAGTCTAGTCGACTAGAGAGGTAGGCGTGAGAGGCGACGGTAACGGTAATGATGCCGGCGGGAGCAAAGCTTCCTCGAGGCTCGAACCGACTCCATTGTCGTAGCCTCCGTCCTCAATTTCGTCTATCCAGAGAGCTGGCTTCCGTTGCACGGATCGCCCACGTTCCCGCCACCACACCCGCCACCGACTTGGCCAACCAGGGCGAAACAAACCCTTCGATATCAGACCTGGGGGGAGAAGGGGGTCGGAAGAAGGGCGCGTGTTCAAGTCTCTCTCTCTCTCTCTCTCTCTCTCTCTCTCTCTCTCTCTCTCTCTCTCTCTCTCTCTGCCTCTGTCTCTCTTTCTCTCTCTCTCTCTCTCATATTCTATCTCCTCTTGCTCTTGACAAATCAAGCCCAGCAACTGTGTTTCAAGCATTGTATGAAACGTTCCATCTGTACGAGCCGCTGTGGCGCAACCCAAAGTAGTAGTACCCGGCGCAGATGGACGGGGGGGCTCTGTAGCACGAAATAGTGGAAGAACTCCCTGCGCCTATTCCTCCAAAATAAACCCATGCCTGGCGCAATTGGCCACGCATCACAGCCGCAAACCCAACTACAGCAATATATTTCCCTGGTTAAGATAGGAAAAGACAAGACAGCACCGTCTGCACAAACAAGGCCGTTCGTCCTGTCCACGTGAAAAAGAAGAAGGCCGGTGAAGCGGCGTGACTCAGCAGTACAGTCCATCGAACATTAATACTGAAGCTCCATGTTGCTCTGAATATCGAATGAAGGGTCCCTGCGAATATAAATATTGAAGCTGTCCCATGTTGCTCTGAATAGCGAATGAAGGGTGTCCGGTATTACACGCGGACGACCACGACTAACTGCTGCCACGTAAAGCACACCTCTGAATGCACCCGCAGCGGGGCTAGCTAGCGCTAGTTACAGAGCCACTTACCCCTGATGTCGCCCCACGATACAGGGAGCACCCCGTACTCCAGCGCGCTCTGCTGCACAGCCCGAGCTAGGCCGAAGAAGAGGCATGTCCACAGCAGCCACAATGCGATAATCAACAAGGTTAGGTGTAGCCCTCGCCTCTCGCCCCTGGATGAAAACGTTCAAACAAGCAGATCAGGGGGGGGGGGGGTCACCTCACACCAGTGGCGTTCGCGAGGAAACTACCATATACGACACAAGATAACACACTCCATAGACCGATTTTCAAAGCTCGATTTATCGACAGCAGAGAGAGTCACGGCGCCAACAACGGCGTCGTTGAATCCGCCTTGTAGAGAGCTTTCCGAAAATGTATCGTTTCGTTTATGCATCCTCTTCGTCGTGGCGTAATCGAGCTTTGAAAATTGGTCCAGGGTGTGTGCTACCTTGTGTCGTATACGGTAACGTTGGTAAGGGGGTACTGTACTAGGTGGGGTTGGGTGGGGGGTAGGGTCAGCGATATGGAAACGAACTCCCCCTTTCTCTATTTCGTAGATTACGTAGATTAATATTCAAGAGTGTTCACGAAGGCCGTCCCCTTACAGGACAAGGAAGACTTCCAATTAGGCGATCATCTAGACATGCACGCGGGTTTTGATGGTTTTGACGTTTTTCGTGTTTTTGATGGTTTTGATGGCTTTGATCGGAGGGGGATCCGCTGTTGGGATGCAGCGACGTGCCACGAACATACGTGCCATGCACTATTTACTCCGGCCTCCCATGCAGGAACCATGGTAATCTTTTATCCGGTCGGCCGGCCACGCGATCAACGCTGATGCCATCCCCGCGTGTGGATGCCGTTGATATGCTTATATGTGTCATGAGATTTGTGCTGGACGTACATACATACGGCGATTTTACAAACCTGTACGGTACGTTATACTCACGAAACCAACGGTACACACTCACGTTTATTTTTTTGGACACACCACAAGAAAAAGAAGAAAAAAAAATGCAACTGTGCGACTGAGCCGAGACTCGAATCCAAACCCACCCGGCAAAAGGCTGCCAAGATACCAACTGAACACAGCACATAGGAGAGACAAGAAAGAAACAAAAAAGGAGGAGAGACACGAAACAAACAAGGAGGAGGGCGTCGTGCCCGTGTCAGCCAGCCAGCCACTCGCCCGTCTGGTCCTCTCACCTGCAGGCATCGCTGACCCCACCTAGCACCCTCCCCGCCCGCAGCAACCCCCCCAGCCCCCTTGCGGCGGGACCGACAACTGACTCCGAACCCCTCAAGAAGGCGCTGCCACCGGACGCCGCTTCCCCGGCGACGCAATGCGGCGCGAGCGCATCCTTGGCCCATCCGATGAGGGTCGGGGAAGGGACATCGCCGAGAGCGTGCATGACGATGGAGTTGACGGCGATGGCGAGCGGGCGGAGGTGTCTCGGCGATGAGAGCATGACCGCGAGGTTGGAGTGTGAGGCCGTAGCGAAGAGGAGGGCCCCCCCGAAGAAGAAGAAGAAGAGGAACGGGATCAGGGACGACTGCACCGTAGATGCCACCAGAAGGACTGGGGGGGGGGGGGGGGGGGGGGGGGGGGTGGTTTTTGCCTTCTC
>FN649757.1:712189-726408 GCA_000310025.1 Ectocarpus siliculosus
GGGGGGGGGGTGGGGGGGGGGGGGGCGGTAGACGTTGCGCGTGAGGGGGAACAATATAAAAAAAAATGAAAAGAGGAACGAGCACGGTTCTTGGATTTAGCAACCGAAACCAAACCATTTCAGCGCTGACTGGGTCGAATGCTTGGCTTTCGGTCGCTACAAAAATTCCTTCGGTTGCTTGACGTTGCGCGCGAGGGGGAATTATTAAAAAAAACAAGTGTAGATGGGAACGAGCGCGGGTCTTTGGATTTAGCAACCGAAACCAAACCATTTTAGATTAGTCAGCGCTGACTGGGTCGAATGCTTGACTTTCGGTCGCTACAAAAGTTCCTTCGGTTGTTTTAGTACATACACACCATCAGCTGCAAAGGTGGCGTATCAACTGCACGCTTCCCCCTTTCAGGAGCTACTAGGCAAAAACGTTCAACGGGCATCATCCCGCTGTACATAGATACGGCATCAACCTCTGGGTGACCTCGGCCACCAACACGGCGTGGACACACGACGGCGCCTTAAACTTGGCGCCGTACACACCAGGGGGTGCGGTGAACAAACAAACAACCCTTGCCGTACGGTCCGGGCGCTCGAAGAATCGCGAACGCTAACAGGCTGAGTAAAGCAGTAGACGCATGTTTCTAACAACAACAAAAAAACACGAAGCCCTGCTAGGTCACACGGCACTACGAATCCATTACTACCCAGTTGACGTCCCCGAGATGAAGTCGTAGTCGTTCAGTTTCAAAAAAAAAAAAAAAACTTTCCAAAAATGTTCCTCCGTCGCGCGAGAGCGAGTTTCTCTTTACCAAGTAACCCTATACCTTACTGCTCACCGGTGGCCACGCACATGAGCGCGGTCGCCTGCGACAGGACCATGGCCAGCTTCCTCTCGTCCCCCAGCCTCCCCTCCGGGTCCGCCGCGTCGATGAGCGCACCGCCGGCGGGCGTGCCGACCAACCCCGCGGCGCAGATGACGCACCCGAAGGTAGCCGCCGCGGCGCTCTCCGAGGGCAGGAACTCTAGGCTAGTCACGATCGAGGTGCAGAAGGTCGACATGCCGACAGAGACCGCCGCCGTCGCCGCCGACCCGAGAACGACGAGGCAGAAAACCGGTCGGTCCGCGACCTCGAGCACGTCTTGCAGCGCGAAGACGCTACTAGTGGTGGCGGTGGTGGTAGGTTGCGGGATTCTTCTTCTTCTTTTTCTTCCTGCTGCTGCTGTCGTTCCGATCGAGTCTTCTCCCGGAGAGCAGCACGGAGATTGTCCGCTGTTCAGGGACCCCAGGAGGCGCACCGTCGGATCGTGACCCTCCCCCCCTATAGAAGCGCCTCCTTCTCCTTCTCCTCCTCCTCCTCCTCCTCCTCCTCCGGGCGGGGAAACCACCACGAGACCCCCCCCGGAAATGCCATCGACCTCCTCGGGATAATGTCTCTGCGATCCCCCCCTCGACATCTCGGCCGTGTCTTCTTCTTCTACCCACGTTTTATCTCTTTCGCCCGCCCACCCGCCTGGTTCGTGCTCCAACAAGCCCCAGGAGGATGACGAGCCCTCGCCTTCCCCGCTGCTGTCGCCGCCGCCGTCCCCCCCCCCTGCGCCATCACAAACACCAAGAAGGCGCTTCTTTTCTCTGTCCGGGCGTCTACGAAGGTCTCCCTCGGGAGAAGGCGTCGCCACGGACGATGAAACCGCCGACGACGACCCCTCTGCCCTCGCCGGCGAACCGTAACCCTGCTCCACCTTGGGCGACTCAGCCATACCGCTGCTCTCCCCATCCTTAGGGCTGCCGCTAAGGTTTCCGGTGGTGTCCGTGGTAGGGGTTGCGGTGGAGCCGGGGGGGGCGCCGTAATCGGAGGCGTTGGAGACGGCCATGGCGCGGTCGCGGGGGACGAGGGAGCACGCCATCGCCAGCGGGGCCATGAAGAACGCCTCGAAGTAGAACGCCCAGGGCCAGCTGAGCCGAGATGGAGGTGTACCGAGCGAGGGCGGGTGGAGGTACGGGGGGGGGGGGGCGTGGCATTCGCAAGGGATTGATTGGGTGGTGTGAACGAAGGGGAACACGAACTGGACAGCAGTATTTCGGGGTCATAAGAGGGGAGACCCAGCGACACAAGCAACCAAGGGCTGTGTGCAGGATTCCAACAAAGCAATGACGGAAGCGCTTCTGAGCGAAGCCAGGACAAACAGCAACAGTCGAGCACGCCGCCGACGCTGCGATACAAGCAGCCGAGACCAACTTCACTGGATAATCAACCAATCACAATCACCCCCAGCACCACAACCAATAGCCCTTGGTTCTGTACAGGAAAGGGGTCATTTACCGGTTGTAGTCGTAAAGCCAACTCTGCTGCGAGTCGTTCGTAATTTTTTACCACCAGAGTGCCCTTGCGGCTTCAGCAGCAGCAAGGCCAACTCTGCCGCGCGAAAAATCCACCAGGTGCACGCATTCCGTGCTTACCCTAAACAAGAGTTTGCCAAGGCGCTGCCGTAGACGTATCCGATGCCGGCCCCCACGGGCTGTGCGGTGTAGAAGAGGGCGAGCCACAGTCCCCGTTCCCCAGGGGGGGCCGTGTCCGTGATAAGCGGCGGAACTACGGTGACGAAGCTCGCCTCGCCCACGCCCGACAGCAGCCTGCCATGTGGTAAGGTGAGGCGTAACAAGGAAATAA
Organism: Ectocarpus siliculosus; assembly: GCA_000310025.1. Classification (NCBI taxonomy): domain Eukaryota; class Phaeophyceae; order Ectocarpales; family Ectocarpaceae; genus Ectocarpus; species Ectocarpus siliculosus. Next base: position 714,853 of record FN649757.1, read on the forward strand.
TTGGGAAGGTAGAGGTGCAGCAGTGTGAGGTAAGACAGCAAGAGTTGGGAAGATAGAGGGGGAAAAGCGTAACGTAGGGCGTAGAAAATAAGAGTTGGGAAGATTGAGGGGCAGCAGCGAAACGTAAGGCGTAGCAAGCGTTGGGAAGATGGAGGGACAGTAGCGGGAGATCGGTGAGGGGAAGATCGCGTGGAGAACGTGTGGCTTGTGGCAGCAAGCCATCCTGTGAGCGTAGTTCTTTCCCCACTAGATCGAAAAAGAACGACCGACTTCGGTTAGAGAGTCTTAAGACTTTCGCAGAGCACCAAATAATGCATCGGATTGGCGGGATTTCAATGCAGGCAAGGCCCTCCGACCGTTTATCGGGTTTCCTCAATAGCGCCCGGCGCTACCTGTGGTGAAAAACTTTGCAATAAAAGAGCAAAAACGTTCTTTATATATAGCCCAATCGGAGTAATAGACGAAGTATACATGGTCACAGGCAAAATCCAACAAAAGGTGCTTACTCCGCAGTGTTTTCACTACGCATGGGTGGGCTCATCCGCAAAAAGGCGCCAGCGAACGCACCTAGTGTGTCGTGTTGTGTTTTTTTCGTCCTATCTATTATGGCGACAGCTCCCCTATTTTTCGTGGTGAGACGTGTACTACTACTTGAGTGTATGTAGAGTACTACACTCTTCAGCGTATTTTTCCGTACAACTACAGCCATCCAGGGTCACACAGGATGGGGTTAACACGTAAACAGCGGGGCTTTCTTCCTCATAGACCCAGAAAAACAAAAAACAAACTGGTCAAAAGCGTGTGCACTGCCTACCTAGCCATAAGGAGGACCGCGTAGCTCCCCAAGGGCTTCGCCACGCCGGCGAACACCGCTGCCCCGCACCACATCCCTAGGCCGGCGGCCATGAGGCTGAACGGGCTCCGTCGCCTCGCGAGACTCGGGAAGACGAAGCACGCCGCGCTGAAACCTGCACCACAATCGTCGTCAAGTCGTCGTCAAGAAAAGGGGGGACAAGGGTTAGGGTTAGGGTTAGGGTTAGGGTTAGGGTTAGGGTTAGGGTTAGGGTTAGGGTTGGTTAGGGTTAGGGTTGGTTAGGGTTAGGGTTAGGGTTGGTTGGGGTTAGGGTTAGGGTTGGTTAGGGTTAGGGTTAGGGTTAGGGCTAGGGTTGTTTTGCTGCGGAAAGCTAGGTGCGCTAAATGGTTGGACCTGTCATGCGACGATTGGAATCGAAGACTTCAAGAACAAAAAAACATTGGTGTGGTACGCAACGGGCGAGAAAAAGGTAAAAGTGTAAAAGAGCGTAGCAAGGCGTGATTCTTTCTCTGTCTGCGTCGGAGCCGACGGCGTAGCAACCGACATGGGCGACATGGCCGTGCCAAGCACCAACATCGCTACTAACGTCAGCTCTGTGACGAGTGTTTCTGCATCGCTCACTCCGCCAGAATTACCACGGAGACGACGACAAGGGGTAAAATTGGCACAGTTTAGTACTGCAGTCGGTGTTAGTACGTATGTTAGGCGCGATACCAAAGAGCGGTGCTTGGCCCTTTGACGAGAAAATAAAGTTCTAGGAAACTTCCCGTAAGTAACAGCAGTTTAAAACCCGAGGATCCATGACGGCGGGAAAATTATTGTATATCCCGACGGATAAAGCGCTTCCTTTCGAAGCTACTGGGTGCCGGTTCGACTGTGTAGCGCGTTAACGTCCTAGGTTGCTGCTGTACCGTATAGACTATGTCACGGCGCAAGAGCGGTGAGGTCTAGGTTGTAGGGCTATTGCTGCAGGGCTACGTTGCTGTGCACCGTTAGCGCTAGGTTGCTGTACGGTGAAAGGCTAGAGTGGCACTACTGGAGGTGTGCACAACAGAACCAGAACAATAACGAGATTGTTCCGGGAACCTCACTCATCGACGAATGGGCAAGCACTACTGACACCAAAGAGGCCGTGATTGGTTTTTGACAGAACAACGTCTAAGCACAGAGGTACAGCGGTACCACCTATAATAACAGGTCTTCCAAAAACGATGTTGAATATTTTCTCTGCCATGCTTGTCCTGGCGTGCCGCACCTAAGATGAAACCGCTCTGCAGGATCCCGAGAAACACGTCTGGCCGATCGGTGTGTAAGGTTTTCTGGATGAACCCGTTGAACTCCTCGCTGCCTCCGGGAATAACCTGTCAAAGTCACAGTCGCCATCATGTCGACACGCAGACACACAATTCGTTCGACACTCTGAAGAAGAAGATGAAAAAAAAACATCCTGCAAAACCAATAACATGACACGGCACATGTGGCGCGGTTAATGGTGTGTACATGCACGGGGCGTAGATACCCCCAATCGGAACCTTGACGCCGAAAAATCAGTTACCTGCAGTACCTCAGGCTGCGTGCAATGGTGCATGCTTATGTGGTGGGGGTTAGACTACGGTTTTGTCTGAAGATCTAAGCTGTAGTTACGCGTACATAGCCCCAAACATATCACGCACGGGGTTGACCAAAATTGAACCGTTCATCGTGCAACTCAATACTGTATCTCAATATCAATATATTACTTCAGGGGATCGATTTTGGCGCGGGCCCTAATCCTACAATGTACTTACCATCTGTTGATGCAGATAAACCGAATATATAGATAACATGTCTGACACTACGCATCCGAGAAAGCGCGGGGGAAGTTCAGAACGCAACCTGCTCTATCTCTGGAACAATGCCAGCCGAGCGATGAGACTTGTGTATCCGTAATATGTTGCGGTCCGATGACAAGCGTACAGTATCGTGTGGAAGAACATATCGAACTATACCTCCTTGTTAACTACACAAGCAGACTTTTGAAGCGCATGTTGTACTGTAGTAACACATGAGGATTTGGTCCACATAACGAGAGCTCTCGACACAAGAAGCGCCCGTTATTAGAGTGTGGAGGTCAGGCTACAGAAGCCAAAGCCACCGCAGTCGCTCACCCCGCGATCGAGGTAGTTGACCAGGTTCACCACTGCCAAAAGCGTGAACAGTCTTCTCCCTCGCAGAGAATCCCTCGCCTCCTGGACCCACCCTGCGCACTGCTCCATCTTCCTGCCTACAGCGGTTGTAGCTCTCTCCGTATCGCTGCTGCTAACGGCGGTGGAGGAAGGAGTCATCCCGCACTTGAAGTCAAATGACTCTTCGTGGAACTCGCTCTCCGGTACTGGTGTAGTTCGTGAATCGAGGCCATCACCACACCGCATGGAAACGGGGTAGGAGCAACTGCTGTGCTGCCGAGGAGGGCCAAGGCTTGCACTTTCCCAGCCTCTTGGGAAATGATGCTTCGCCCGCACCCAGCTAACCGCCTAATGGATGAGTATCAGACAGAGCCGGTGTTGTGCGGCGGAATTAAAATCTTGGCCGCTTTGGCTTCTGGTCGCCTGCTGTCTGCGATACCCTGCCTAGAGTCCGGAGGCGTTTCTTCAAGGAATGAATGCTAAAATCCAGCCCAGTAGAGGAGGGATGAACACCGGATCTATCCCTAGCGGTGTGCAGCCTCAGTGGGCAGCTTGAAGACAGCCTGCAGCGATGCGGTGATGCTCGTCGAAGCCCCCGCACGATGGGACGACGGGGGTAGTGAATTATTTGTCTGCGTGGCCGCTTGCCGCCCCCCCGCCCGCCGCCCATGCTGTCTGGTCGTCGCTAGCAGTAGAAATCTATCTCCCTGTAGTCTAGCCTTGCAGCGTCTCACTCGCGTCTGCTCGGCGCACCTCGCGAAAGAGAGTGAGGTGAGTCGTGGTGCTGAGGACGAAGTTTGAACGGTGGGCATACCGCAGTAAACCGTTGCGTGGACTGCCTTAGACAGCGGCTGCCGCAAGTTTTGAGAGATGCCAATTTTTGTTGTGTATGTATGCAGTGGGTGCATGTTGCTGCGGCGAGCTCCTGTAGCAGCGTGTAGGACAGGCTCAGCTCTGAGGAGATATAGAGGGAACTTTGCCTTCTTGCATCGACTCTGCACGCCTTTTGTCGCATTGCACTCCTGGTGCTACGCATTCGTGCCCGCTAGTATTAGTACCCGCGGCCGGTGTCCCCCCCAAAAGGGTTATTACGCCGCATTTCACTCATCTTCACCTTCTTGCCCTGCTCTGCTGGCTGTTTAGCAGCGGTTGTGCGGCGGTGGTGCTATGTGCTATGGCCGTCAAGCGTGACGTACCGTAGACTTCCAGCGGCTAGTGTGGATGAAACTTGCACTTTGACATCCGCGGTGGGATCATGTCCGAAATAAACCTGGTCGATGCATGTTACCTGCCTACAAGCAGTGTATATTTGTGTCACAGCAGCAGTCTTGGACCAAGAAGATCGCCGCGATTGGCTGGGTGAGACGGAGGGATCGTGTGTGGCTGCAGTAATCGTGAGGCTCCACGCTCTAGACTCCAGACCACTTGGCGGTCCGTCGGTAGCAGGCAGTTCCCTGCCACTGCCCTGACAAATTACCGTTGGCTGCTGTTACTTTCTAGATGCACACCGCAGGACATTGCTCCTTGCCTCTCCGCATGGACATATTCCGTGGTGTACTGCATACGACGAAGCACGTTATTTTGCTGTGTGCCATAGCAGCTGCTGTGTAGATGCAAACCTACGTGCGTTGATGGTTGTTGGCGACCCCCCCCCCCAGCGGCGCCGAGGCAGGAGCCACCATCCCGTCGCCATGGCCTTTCTTTTGGAGAGCCAGATGCCGCTCGTTGCGCTCGAGAGCTCGAGGCGGAAGCTGGTGCTGAGCGTCATCGAGGAGTACCACGGGCCCATCGTTTCGGTGAGTTATTGTAAAGGTTAAGGGTTTCCAAGTTTGAAGACTAAAATGTAAGTGTTCCGATTCGAAGGCCTTGCCAACACGTTCAGATTGCTGTTGTAGTTGTTGTTGTTGTTCTTGCTGTTGTTGTTTGTGTTTCGAGTGAACGGCATTGCCAACGCATCCACTGTTGTTGTTGTTGTTGTTGTTGTTGTTGTTACTGCTGCAGCTGTTGTTGTTGTTGTTGTTGGTTGCTGTTGTTGAGTTCACTCGAAACGATTGATTGCTGTTTTCGAGCCTCTATCCAACATCGCGTTTGCACCAACACTCTAGCGACGACAGGCGTGTGGACGTCGTGAGTCGTGCACAAGTGCACAACCCAGCCTGTCCTCTGGCGTGGTCGTTAGTTATCTTCGTCGAATGTACGAACTTGCTTGTGTCAGTCAGCATGCCGCAACTCCAACCATTCCATGCGAGCAATTCAAGCGATCTCTCCTCTGTTGTAGTCTGTTATATGTCCGTGCGCTATGGATGGTATTTTAGACCTGTGACGGTGCTGCATCGCAAAGAGCAAGTCTTGGTACCAACAGCCAACAGCAGCGTTGGCTCTACGTCAGGCACCAGCACACGTCGGAGGGCTTGCACGAAAATTTGAGCTCAAGCCACGAACGACGAACAGATTTTGCCCGCAGCTCCAGCTCTGTAGATTTCCAGTGAAACTGTTTGAATTTGAAATTCCGTCCATTTCGTCGGAGGCGCTTTTTCCGTGCGATTGTATACGTAGTCACATGCGTATGTACCATTCCGCTCTTCACATCGAGCCCATGGCGTACGTAGAATATCACTCCAACGCTGCTGTTGCTGCTGCTGCTGCTGATTCATTTGCTGCTGCAGACGGTGGCGGAGGTACTGATGCGAGCCGACCGCACGACGTTGGCGGAGCTGACTCGACTGGTGCTGAGAGACCAAGGGATCATGGGGGTCTCCAGGGCGGGAAAGACGATAACTAAAGTCACTGCCGCCAATGTGAGAAGCAGGCAGGCCGACCGTGCAGCAGTATACGCACCCTGCCTGTACCGTTTACCGTTTAGTTATACGCAAGAAACCCCCCCCCCTCCCCCCCCCGGCGATAGATAAAAGGAGAGGCTGAAGCGGCTATGACTGCTTGGCGTGGTGGTGGTGGTGATGCCCAACTCGTCTGTAGTCAACCGACCGCGTTTCAGGTGTTTATTTTGTTCAACGGGATGGCAGATGACACACACGTGACCGCACGCGCACGCACGCTTCTGTGCTCGAGTCTGAAGCCAACGTTCGGCTGTTCTTGTGGGCAGGTGAAGGAGTCGCTGCTGATCATGACGCAGCACAACATGGTGGCCGCCGCCATGCCGACTGAGAAGGAGATGAGAAAGGCCAGAGCCAGCAGCTCTGGCCGCTCCGGCAACATCCGCTTGCACTACACGGTGAGAATCAAACAAACAGACAAAAACAGACCAGTTGGTCGTGTCTGCGGCTGTTGCTGCTGCTGCACGTATGCTGCTGCTGCTTCTGCTGCTGCTTCCATGGCTGCACATAAGCTGCTGCTTCGAATCTGCTGCTGTTTCTGCTACACGTGCAGCTTTGCAACAAGGGGGAGTCGGTCGTATCAATGTGTGTCAAGTCCATCGTACCTCGGGTGTTCGGGTTGCAATACACTGTTGCTAGTTGTGGTGCATTGCGTTGGGCTTGTCAGTCCCCACCACTTACATTGTAGGGTTGGCCCTAGGAAAGATCCCCAGTTCCCGACGCCCATCCAGTGCTGGAATAAGCCGGCTTTTATAACCGCCTCCTGCGAGTGCTCTTGGCGAGTCTTACCCTTTTCCATCCATTATTCAACGCTCTTTGTCTCGGACAATATTGAGGGTGGCTGCGAAGAGATGTGCCGTCTTTCGAAACATTTCAGCAGAAAGTTTACTGTATTTCCCTCTCGTCGGTTCACGGGATGGAAAGTCTTTGAAAAAATGGATAAGGGTGTGTGATATATTGTGTGCGTATTCCACAAGACGTCGCGTATCTCAGGGGCGTGGTAAATGATGCTCCAAGGCACACGACAATTACCCTCGTAGTGTGTAGTGTCTATCTCCCCCCCCCCTCCTTGCTGTGCTAAAAGGCACCGGCGTTCAGTTGGTAGGGTCATCCGCATACCGATTGCCGTTGCTGCGTTCGTCGATATTTACCGCTGATACTGCTGCATGACCGCTGTCGCAACCGCCGCTGCCGTGCTTCCTCTTCTTCCGTCTGCACCATACCAGCTACTTCCGTTGGAGGTGCTCGTGAGGACGAGGGGACCACAGTTTCACTCACACGCAGCCAGGACGTTTTCGAAGGTCGCCGGTTTAGTGGTGGACTGTTTCTTGAGACACGGGAGGAGAACCCTGCCTGATGTAAGTGACCCACGGCCGGATGTACATAGTACGCCTATTTCTAACGTTCTCTGTTGCATGCGCCGGTCCTGGCAATGTATTTGGGAGGTTGTGTCGGTAGCAGGAGTTTTGTTTGTTGGGGCGGATGGAGCATGTTGTGGTTGATTTGTCCTGTCTGGGTATTATACGCTGCATTCTATGCACCACTGCTGTACATGGGGAAGGTGAGGGACAAAATACCGACAATTCGTTTGTTTCCTGCGTGACACCTGCAGGTGCATCAAACATGTTCCGAAGGCGTACATCATGTAGACTGTTTCCCGGAATACATGGGGACGATAGCGCACATACGACACCGGCTGCTGTAGAGGCACCGAGGACAGCTAAGAAGTTGACCACGCTCATGTATCATGAATGGATGTATCTGTGTGTGCTACAGCACGTGACGCGGCCAGGTCTATCCGTGCGTGTCGCCGAGGGATGAAATGAGATGATGAATCATCGTGCCTGTGTGTTTCGTGTGTTTGTTGCAACATGACAACACGCAAACGATTCACACCCCCATGGTCCGAATACTTTCAGTACTGCTGTAGCATGGCAGGCAGGTGACTGAAAACGTATCACAAGACGACTATAATACCAACTATCAACACTACACAGGTGAAGGAGGAGCTTCTGAGAAGAGAAGGCGAAGCGGCCAGGGCGCGAAAGGCTCTTGCCAACCCGGAGGATGAAGACGAGGATGACGAGGACGATCATGTCCAGGGTAAGATATGTTGTGTTGATAAATATACATCATTGCTCCAGATGTAAGAAATGTTTGTAGATAGGCATCATATTGCTGCTGCAGCGGCCTACCGCCGTAGTGTGCCGAAGGTCGTGCGTTTGTTGGTGAGCGGGTTGCGTCCTTGAGCGTGGACGGGTCGAAGTTTGTTTGTCTACAAGTGGTCTGTTGCTGTAGCCAACTGTGGTTCCGCAAGGTGTGTGGTGCTTGAGGGGCTTTTGAGTGTTTATGAGTACTGCTACTTGTTTTTTCCATGTGTTGATGGATTCCTTGTTTTTTCCATGTGTTGGTGTATTCAATTTGTTTGTGTTGTCGACTGACAACCGTTGTCCCGTGTTCAAAGCAGTCACAGTACTAGAGTTAACTTTTTCATGTTTTGGGCAACGATGCTGATCGGGGTACGCATGTTTAAAGGCAACCGTTGTTTGGGGATAGCGGTCGAGTGGCTAGATATCCACCTCGATCAAGGAACAATCTGAACAACATCTTCTTGAGCATGAGGAAGTTTTACTTCTAGAACACTCTTTTGGTGCCAGACTCCTAATATCGCTTTAGCCCGCGGCCGTGTCCTGTCTGTCCGCTCTCGTGCCATGTCCGTGTTTGTGGTACATGTATGATGATATGCTGAAAAGTCTGCTGTCTTGTCGCGAAATTACATGTGACAGAGTGCTTCTGTGCTGTACCGTGTTGTGTGGCTAGAAATATAAATATACACCCAGATACTTTTTATCTCGTTTTCTCTGTCGTGTGATTTTGTGGATCCTACCTAAGATGTTTGGTTCCTCTGTTGGCCGGTGTGTGTGATCTATCACGTGTGCACATGTGTGCGTCCGCATGTGTCCGTGTGTGCATGTCAGAGGTGACGCCTGAGAGCATCCAGAAGAGCTTTGAGGAGCTGGTAATGAAGAAATACATCGACAAGGTGCCCAAGCTCGACCTCGTCACGCCTACCGTCGAGCCGGAGAAGGCAAAGTAAGTTACCATGCCACACAAGACACAAGACACCGACTCTGTTGTTGTCGTTGTTGGTGGCGGTGGTGGTGTCGTTGTTGTTGTTATTGTTATGAACGTACAACATCGAAATCTTAATCTTCCTATTGCGCCCCGGCAAACTGCCCGTCTAGGCTGCTAACCCTCTTGGTAGAATTCGTAAATCTCGTAGATCTTGTAGATGCAAGAAGTTAACCCTCTAAGTAGCAATCATAAATCTCGTAGATCCCGTAGAAGCAAGAAGCTAACCCTTCTCGTAGACATACTGAATCTCGTAGATCCCGTAGATGCAGGAACAATGGTACCAAACATGAACAGCTTGGCGGCGTGCGGAGTGCGTTGGTGTTCGCATATGTACACTTTTCCGACGTACGTACGAGGCCTTAAAACGATTTGATTCGAGTAATTTCGGACTTGACGAGTTGATGGCCGTGCTATCGTACGCCTGAACGTTTCCCTCGCCAACCTTCCCCTCACACCCACCGAAGGAAACACCAATACGTAAATGTAGCCATACGCAGTACACACAGAAACTTACATGCATAGCCTCGTCTGCATCCAAACTTACAGAAATACGCACGTGCAGCTTGTGCGGTGAATCCACCGCTGTCGGTACTGCTGTCCTGAAGGAATTGTCATTTGCAGCCTCTTCGTGAGACCGTTGTCATAGAGGCGCGCTGTGCGATACAAGTGTATACTGTAGCATGTGTAAGTTCGTGCCGTATTTGCTTTTGTTGGCATCTCTAGAAAGTCGTCCATGACGTTCGGAGCACCAGCCGGCTGTGTGATTCACCGTCGCCGTGTAGACAGCATATTTGAGGCCATTCCGTGCTTGCTTTTGTTTTCATCTCTAGAAAGCCGTCGATGACCTTCGGAGCACCAGCCGGCAGCGGTGGCGGCGGCAGCGGCAATGGCAGCAAGAGCAAGTCGGCGTCGGCAGCCAATGGGCAGAACGGAAGGAACAAGGAGCTGGCTGAGCGGCAGCAGAAGGGGGCTGCGCAGACGTCGGCAAGGAAGCGCAGGATGCTCGGGGTATGTGTGTTGTGTATTACATTACACCGAAGGATGTGACAAAATGTCCTGTCGTCTTACAGTTGGGGCTATGTGATGGTAGGGTAAAGAGTGCCCAACGTTACACCCAGCAATACCCCCCCAACGGCACCACTCTCTTTGTTGACAACACCAGGGGGCGTGACACTGCGTAGAGTACCGTAAGGGGCTGAGGGAGAGATGGCACTCGCTCCTAGGCCGACTTTCAAAGCTCGATTGCTCCACAACCAAGATTGTGCTAACACCAGTAGTCCAATGGTGTTTCTGGAAACATCTCGTGGAGGGTTTTCCGTAGACGTATCAGGTGATTTCCGCACCCACTTGGTTGTGGAGCAGTCGAGCTTTGAAAGTCGGTGTAGAGGGGTGCCACCTCTCCGCCTCTCACGGTATACCACGGTACGGTATACGGTACGGTACAGACAATCTTGGTTGTGGAGCAATCGAGCTTTGAAAGTCGGTCTGGGGGGGGTGTCATCTCTCCCTCCGCCTCTTGTGGTAGGAGAGGCAACCGCAAGTGTGTTCGACAACAACACCAACGCCGCCGAAACGAAAGGCTGAAGGCTCGAGAGGGTAGCGTGCGGTGCTGAAACTCGGTGTGGCCTCACCGCACGCAAGACGAACGGTCTTGAAGATCTCGGAACAGTTCTGGAGCGTCAATGAAAAAAAAAAGGCCAGCGCACTGACAGGAACTTTTTTTTTGTGTCGATGACGTTGGTGTTTTTTTGAAAATCAAGACATGTTGTGAGATCTTGCCAGGCGTCCATGTCCCATGCGATCGGCAGCACTTTGATTTCAGCACCTCCAATCGTTATCACCCTAGCAGGGAGGGTGTCGAAAGTGAAGAGGGAAAGCAATGTGCGTACGCGAACCTCCGAGCCTTGAGCCTTTCGGCAGCATTGGTGATTTCGCCGAGCACGCTACACTGAAAAAGTGTAGTACCCTACATACACTAAAAATGGGGGCACTGTCGCCATAATAAATAGGACCAAAAAAAACAAAAACACACACACACGCTGCGGTTGTCTCTCTGTCTGTATGATAAGAGGATGTAGCCGACGCATAAGACATTTTTTTTTTTACTTCAATTTTCTAACGATTTGTTTTTCGCCGCCATTTCGCCTCCTTTTTTTTCGCACGAAGGTCCCCTTCTTTTTGGTAGTATAGTATAATAGTTGGCCTGTGACCTCGAAAGGCCTCCTCATCAGTTGGACAGGCACGGATATTAGCAGGTACTGGCACAGAGCAGACACCGGAACGGTTTCGAACGTGTGTGAAGACAAGAACAGCATTCACCTCGGCGTTTGGTATATACCCCCATCTACACCTTCCGAACTTGGTACCCCATCCCCTCTCATCTGTATTGTTCTTATTTTATTGCTCACCTTGCTTCCTGCCCCACTGTGACCGTAATGGCGGCGGCGGCGGCGGCGGTGCAGCAAGACTCCAACAGCAGCGGAGTGGACGGAGGTAACGGAGATGACGAGGATTCCGACGACGACGACGAGCTCCCGGTAGAGATGCGGAACCTGGTGAGCAGCATGGAGGGAGACTTCGACGGCGCGCGGGGGGGGGGGCGCTGCCG
>FN649757.1:726508-778541 GCA_000310025.1 Ectocarpus siliculosus
CCCCCCCCCTACCAAGGGAAAAAAAACCCCCGCAAACGGGGGGGGGGGGGGCACCGCAGGCAGGACTAGGGGGAGGGGGAGGACCCGAGGGAGGGGGGGTAAACGCGGAGAGCCTGTTTCTGGGAAGGGTAAGGGGGGGTTGGACATGGATGGCGTTTTCGAGGAGGAGGGGGAGGGGGGGCACGCGGAGGAGGAGGGCGTGCTGGGCGGGGGGGGGGGGGGGATAGGCGCCGGGGCGACGGTTCTGGACAGCGTGTTGTGGAAGCTTGGGTTTGACAAGGTGGGTGGGAGTGCTGTGTGTTTTTTTTTGTGAGGATAAGCGTGGTCAGACGTGGTTGGTGTGAAGGGGAGACGGCAATGGGATGCGGGGGGTGGGGGGGGAGGATCTCACTGAAGGATGCTGTGCTGATAGGTGTGCGGGCGTTTGCTTGTGCCTGTTGGACGCTCTCAATTTTGAGGTCGGAAGACATGAAAAGATTGCCGTTGAATTTCATCTAAGTCTAGGCTGGTTCGGGTCATGCCAAGGACCAACCGGCGGAGTCGGGTATATTTTAGTGCAGTACTGGTATGTGTTGTTTACGCTTTCGCCGCCGGTGGTACGCACGCGACGCGGCCTCCTCGACTGCTGTTACACCGTCTGCTTCTGTGTCTAAAGCGTCGTTCCGAACCTTTTCGTCGTCGTCGTGATCCCTTCCACCATGTAGCGAGAGACACTGTTCAATGTTTTTATCTGGGAGCCTGTCGCTGGTCACCGTGGTCTGGAGCTGCCGTGCTCTTTCACGAGGTGTAGCTCCGCTTTGTGCTCGTGAGCGATTTTTCGCCGTCGATGCCTGGAAAAACGATCCGATACGACACATCCATCATGACGTTAAAATCTGGCACCCGATTGCTGTGGCTTGCTTCCTTCTTCACTTCCCCTATCGCCTCCTCTAACCTCGGGGTACCCCTGCGCCCGTACACACCTAAAAAATCTCGACAGTTCCATCGAGATTTCCGCAACCTGGCGTTGCTGGGGCTTGTCCAGGATAGGTTCCCCAAGAGCAAGCTGGCCTACCTGGTAGTGAAGGTGATGCTGGACAACTCCTCCCCTACGGAGAGAAAGGTCGACGAACAGGTGTCCGCATCCATCAGGTGCGGGAGAAGAAGTCGAATGCGCCCGAAGAATGTTCGTAGAATATTTAGAATATTTTGTGGTGATTCTTCTGTCAGCGAGGAAAACGAGTCAACTGCACCGAATGACGAAGAATGTTCGTAGAATATTTAGAGTATATTGTGGTGATTCTTCTGTCAGCGAGGAAAACGAGTCAACTGCACCGAATGACGAAGAATGTTCGTAGAATATTTAGAGTATTTTGTGGTGATTCTTCTGTCAGCGAGGAAAACGAGTCAACTGCACCGAATGACGAAGAATGTTCGTAGAATATTTAGAGTATTTTGTGGTGATTCTTCTGTCAGCGAGGAAAACGAGTCAACTGCACCGAATGACGAAGAATGTTCGTAGAATATTTAGAGTATTTTGTGGTGATTCTTCTGTCAGCGAGGAAAACGAGTCAAATGCACCGAATGTCATGCGTAGATTGATCTGGCGTTCTTTCATGTACCGTCTCATCTGTACCCTGTTTTGATGGTGATCTGGGCTGGTCTGTGCAATCCTGAACCTGAATCTGAATCTACATCCGACCCCCATGGTGTCTTAGCGCCAGGGACTAACATCTATTCTAACCTAACCCTGCTCCTGAATCTGTCTCTTGTACCATGGATCTCTCAGCGCCAGAGACCTGTTCGATTAACTCTGACCTATGTTATTCTGAACCTGAATCTGAACCTTATTCTGAACCTGAATCTGAACCTTATGCCATGGATCTCTCAGCGCCAGGGACCTGTTCGACAAGCTCTGCGAGGCCTGGCAAACGAACAACCTCACCAAGAACAAGGCGGTGCCGGACTGGCGGAGGTTCGTCTCCTGGATGTCAGCTCTATGCACCGACCTTACCTCCATGGTGTCTAAGGTGTGTTGTGCGGAAGGACCCTCGCCCTTGGGCAAGCAGCAGTGCTTGCTTGCTGCAGCTCGGTCCTTGATCGCTGACCCCAATCGTGCGCGGTTTTAGGTGATTCGCCAATTTGGCCGCAGAATCTCTCGTGCCGCCACTGATTCGCGAATACTACACTCCGGACGGTGCGTCTCTGAACGACGAAGTAATTTCATTGTACCTAACCTATGGTATGTTTGGCCGCGCTGTCGTTGCACCTAACGGCTTCAACTTTTATTTATTTTCCGCAGATACCGGGATCGGATACGCAGAACCCTCGTTACGTGGTGAACATGGCCAAGATGGTGCAGTACATCCGGGGTAACCTGGTGAAGTGCACCGCCAGGGACCGTTACGGAAAGGAGACCGCCAGGATCATGGAGGTAGGAAGAAAATTACCCTCGCTGTTCGGCTGCTGCACATTTATGTTGTGTTGCGCTTTGTGTGTCTTTTCGTGTAGAGGCCAAGAGGACTGTTGCCGGTATCTTCCTGGTCTCTCTAAGTAGGCAGTTCTTGCTCTACCGCTCTATCGTCGGCAATGATAGAAGATCGCCCTGTCTTGTCCTTGCTCGCCGAAGCCGTTGGCTGCACCTTTTCACGTGCTGCGCTTGGGTGTTGTCCATGTCCAGTTCCACTAGTGTACATGTCCAGCGGACAATCACTCGGTATTTTGAAGGTACGATCGATGTATGCACAGCATGTCTCGAGGGCTTTCTGGGCTGTGCTTTAGTTGAAGGTGTGCTTGTAGGAGCAGTGGCCCTGTCCAGCGGACTGCCACTCAGTTGGTATTTTTGAAGGTACGATTCGATGTATGCATAGCATTTCTCGAGGGCATTCCGGGCTGTGCTTTAGTTGAAGGTGTGCTTGTAGGAGCAGTGGCCCTGTCCAGCGGACTGCCACTCAGTTGGTATTTTTGAAGGTACGATTCGATGTATGCATAGCATTTCTCGAGGGCATGCCGGGCTGTGCTTTTAGTTGAAGGTGTGCTTGTAGGAGCAGTAGCCCGACACCCGTGTTTCTCCTCACCATCATGCCAAGAAAAATTGTGCTGATGTACCTCATCAGGGCTTCGGACGGTGCTCCTTGCTCTACTGTACGTCTGCTGTAGAGGAGGTGGCACCTACGCAGGATTTTAAGAGTATCTAGAAATAGAATGGGGAGGGGGCACGCAGACCCTATCCCTAACCCTAACGGTGCGCTTCGTTCGCAGAGCGGCACAAGAGAAGAAATCGCGGCGCCCCCGAAAGTTGGATGACATTGAAAAAAAAAACCGCCCAACTCCCTTTCACGCCGGTGGCGAAATAAGGCCGGAAACAAACACAGAACAACGCGCCTTACGCGCACCTTGCGCGCGATACCCCTAACCCTAAAGCACGGATCGAATACTTTATCCCATATGTTTGCTCAATCAATTTTGCTGCGTAGACTACTGACTGGCTGGTTTGGTCTTTGCTTCAAAGTGCTCACAGTTCGGATCAACTTTTGAGGGTGCTTGGTTGAACCATGCACTCTATGCATGATGTAGACCCGTCACTATCGTTTTTGCTGCTACCGCCGCCCTTGTGCCGTTGGTCACTTTGAGGTGAGCACCGGCATGTGCATCCTATGCTTGGTTGCCTCGAAGATGCGTGGATTAAAGTCAAAGGGTTTGTGGTTATCAAGTAAAACGCAAGTCGATCTCGATGTCCTGGGTGCTGCCCACAGATTGGCATGCACTTGCGTCTTGCTGAACTAGCCGAGAAAGATCCATGCACCACAACTTGCTGAGTCGTTGATTGATTGCTAAATAACGAGTTGTTGGGTTTACTGTACTAACTTTCTGGTCCCTCTCGTGAACTGCCCCAAAACAACAATCCCGGTTCTTGCCCAGATTCTTCTCCAAAACAAGTACCTGGACCAGCAGCAGGTGGGCGAGATGGCGATGATACCCCCCAGCGATGCGAGGGAGAGACTGTACCGCCTAGTGAGAGACAGGTGCGAAGCATATCCGCTGCCCTTGATATGTGGAACGATTAATACGCGGGATTACCCGCGTGAAGCTCGCAGCATGTTTTCTCCAGGATGAAAGGCTGATTTCCGTAAGACGTGTGCTGGAACGCACGCATGGATGTTTCAAGGTTAAGGCAAACTGCTCCATAAGGAAAGGAGAGGTTTTCGAAAATTAACGATCGGCAATTGCAAGGAAGACCACCCTTCTGTTGTATCATGCCAGGCGTTGGTTGTGGAACAATCGAGCTTGTAAAGCCGATTGATCGATCGATCGATGGTGGCACACCCGTGCGTCCGGCAGCATTGCGGTATTGCGGTACGAGGGTGAGATGACTCGGCGCAGGCTCTGACAGGCCAACGTTGTGTGCTCGACGTAAGCCTATCGCCGTCGCTCTGTGCACGAAACTCAGACTTTCACGTGTAGCGAAACGTTCCCCTCCATTGCCCTCAATTACCAGTAGATAACGCTGCCGATGTTTTTTAGTTTAACATCTTGGCGGTGTCCTCTGCTCTCTCCGCTTGCTGCATGCATTACCTGCACATTTGTGTGGCACTTCTGCCGACATATTAGGATGGTGTCGGTTCAGGAGGTACCGAAGCGGGCGGATCGCAACCCCAACACGACCTTCTACCTGTGGACCATCAAGCACGACCAGGTTAGAGCTGGAGTGATGATGCCGCCACCATATATTTTCTCGGGTCATTGCTCTCATCCCCGGTGCATTTTCCCTCGTCTCCTATCGTGCCATGATGAAGCAGAAACATCCCACAAAGCATGACTTGTGCAGGTTTAGTGCCTGTCGCTCTATGTGTACTGTAGGGTGTAGAGATACGGCTACACGACGTTACGGTAGCATTGGGCCTCGGTGCGTTCCGTTTCGCGTGAGGGGTCCGCTGTTGTTCAACAACACCGCCGTTGAAATAGCAGGCTCGGGAAACGGCGAGTTTGGCATGGCACGGCTAGTCTTTCTGCCCAAATACTTGGAAGTATGTAACGGGTTGTAAACGGCACAAGCGCTGTGAGCGCTGATTTGAAGTGAAGACAATAAAGAAAAAAATATGTACTTTGTGCTCCATGGGAAGCGTGGAGAAAAATGTACCAATCAAGTGAAGTACTTACCTGATATAGAGTACCATGGCAGTGGCATTGCCGGTATTGCTACACGTTTCTCGGGCGATGTCATGGCTCGCGTTTCCCCTTGTGGTCTTGTCCGCGATGATTTTTTTTTTTCTCTCTCTTTCGCGGGCTCTCTTTTACCTACATAGCGTGGATGCGCTGCCCCTTGTGAATCATTGCATCATTTTGTTTTCGCGCCGCTCTCGCTGTCCTATTCATTAACCTTGCCTCCATCGATGCTCAACTTAACTGTGGCTTTTCGCAAGGCGAGAAGAACGTAGCGGTGTGTTCCCATGTGTGCGTACTCGTGCGTCCCGACGTTGGGGTTGATGGGTTTGACGCAGCTTTGATGGGGTTGACGCAACTGTGATGGGGTTGACGCAACGCAGGTCGCTCAGGTGGTGCTGGAAAGCTTGTACAAGGCCATGCTCAACATGCGGCTCCGAAGGAAGTTCGTCTACTCCAACGACAAGGCATGCCGTTCTTGTCTCGACTTTGATGTTTATGCAGTACTTCGAAGTTTGGGTGAAAAACTGAATCTATTCATCACACGCATGCACGGTTCGTTGGTTGTGGCCTGCTCGAGTTTGATGTTTATATTTCGAATTTAGGTCAGTAACCCAGTTCTATGATTTTCACGCATGCAAAAGGTTGGTTGGTTATTGACTACCTGCAGTCGGCGCGTTTCTAGTTCGTTGCAGACGCGGTGGTATGTCTCTACCGCTTGCACCCACGGGACTCAGACACATGCGATTGGGCGATATGCCTGCCAAGGTGGTATCTGGTGTACCACGTGAAAACCGCATTACAGCTTTTACGGAACGCGTCCCATTTCGTGCACCTAACGCGCTTGACTACCTTCAGCTGTCACCATGCTCGGCAACGCGTACCCATCAATGCCTGGATGGGCGCACCCCTTTGTGTCGAATTTTGTCGTCCTTAAAACCTCGTGCCCTTGCCGGCGTGGTCCACAGGCGCTCTTCATCCACGATGCCGCTGCCCGTCTTTCCAACGACGCCGAGAGGGAGAGGCTGGACCAGGTTCGCCGTTCGCTTGACAGGCTGGACACGGCTCTCTTGCGATTGGACGAAAACCTCATGTTCTTCAACACCTTCTAGTCTGTGATGCGCTTGGACCCGTGGGCGCGTAGCGTACCTCGCTTGGTAACAGGCAGTAGTGCCGCTACCTTTGAGGGCGTGTGGCTTGCGTCCGCTGTGTTGTGTGGAACCTTGCTTTCGGTAGGCATCTTTGCGAATGAACCGGAGTTGTGCGCGATGATAGTAGTGGTGGTCGGTCGGGGTGCTGTTGTCTGCCTCGCGGTCTTCGATCACCACAAGATAGGGGCAAGGGTCGGAGATGGAGAGGGGTGGTTGCCGTTGTTCCTGGCGCCGAAGTCTTGTCCCGGAGCCCTTGGTCAGCCCTCGGTTCGATTTTTATGGAAGCCACACGGGTAGGGCAGAGGTGTGCAGGGGTGTTGGTAGACATTTGCATGGTATTGTTTGACCGAACGCCTGATTGTTTTGTGGGCGGTGTGCCCCATGACATGGTACGGTTGCCCCACTCCAATCTGGTGTGAAATAATGGTTGTTGCGCGGTTTCCCGCAACGAATGCGCTGCGGGCTCTGTGGATTTGGACCTTGCGAAAATGGAACCCTTTGACTATTACAGCGCTTGCAGATGTTGCGCGTGGGATCGACGGGCTTATGTTTCTTCCAACACTCCCCTCCTTAGGCACCACAACAAGTAATTGAGCGCGTTAGCCGCCAATTCTCGGGTGTTGCCATGCGGACTGGGGCATACATGCTGCCTCCAGTGTGCTACACCGTTTGCCGGGATTGACTACTGCTGGGTGTGCGCGTGTGCGTGAGCTTCAATTGCTTTTGATCGGCCGCGCTATAGGACTGTCTAGTGACAGGACGTCAGCCATTGTTGCTGCTCAAACCCCAGGAATGGGCTGGCTTTTTCGAATTCTGAGAAGGTCAGAATGAATGCCCAACGCAGTGAACCTCTCTGCAGCAAGCCCTTTGAGAGAAACGCACCAACGCTAAGCTTACAACACAACAGCAATCCCTTTGCCAACCCAAAGCAGCTAGCTGTGATGATGCAAAGAGGGGAGGGCAACGAGGATTGCTCACCAAAAGCAACCAAGATTCGCGCTTGGAAAAACAAGCACCTCGCGGTCACCCTCGCGTTCAACAAACATTTCACACACGACCCAAGAAAAAATCCGTTGTCAGCGGGTGGTCCTCCGATAGCTATCAGACGTTCCTTGCAAGGCGAGCAAACATACCTACATACATACATGTCGTACGCCAAACCACCCGTCGTTTGCACACCATCCACACTGAGCTGGCGTCATCTCTAGCCTATGTGGTCCACACTGACTGCTGTTTCGACTTGGCAGAGAGTGAGTTATTTCTGTCTCGTCGTAAACAAAAGTATTTATTTTTTTAGTGGTGCAACTTCTCACGAAGCAGCAGCGCTGGGTTCTTCTACCTATGCATAGCGAGAATCAAAATCAATTGCTTGATGGTACCGATTTGCTCCCTTTCATCGCCCGGCCCTTGCTGTTGGCGAGATGGGAAAACAAGAAAACACTCCGAGTGTGGTGGGAGAAGGTGGAAGTCAAAGGAGGAAAAAAAGCACCGAAGGAGGGGCTCGAACCCTCGACCACAAGATTAAGAGTCTTGCGCTCTACCGACTGAGCTACTCCGGCTGGCTTGTAAGGTGGATAATTTAAGCCTTCATGAACCAGTCATTTCAAGTATTCTCTTGGTTTGGCCCGTGCCGCCTCCAGCCATGCATACATGTCGCGGTTGCTTTCGTTGTGTATCGAATACATACGCACAACGCACGCAGAGATGACCCTACCTTCTGACTGAGTTCGCCTCTTGTTGGTTGAACTTTCTTGAAGAGATTGGAAGAGGCGCGGTTATTTGCTGTGTGTATAAGCGGCTTGTCCTGACTGAAGCGCTGAACGTGAACTGGAACGGATGTTATTACAGCAGTGACAACGACGGTAGGAGACGCAACAGCCTCGATGCTGCGATAGTCTCTTTGCCGGAACGAACCCCCTAGCAGCAGTATAGCAGTGTTCTTCGCGTGAGAGCTCTCGCCGTCGTCATGAGTTTGAGTTTTCAAAATTAAACAGCGGGCGAGACTGTCATCGAAAATAGACCAATCAACGACGTTGGGCGGTTCTTCGTTCGTCAGATAGACAGCGCAGCGGTCGCGTCTACAAAATCGGAATTCAGATCGCACCCCACACCCCACACCCAAACCATGTCGACACGCTTGCTGCACCGAAGTTGGACATAGCTCACAGCATCGGCAGGTTCATACCCAGGTTAGTGGTTTCGTCGTCACGGGTCGCGGAGTTATGATCAAGTCGCTTAGACGGCCGGTAAATCGTACTTGCCGCCCTCTCGCTTGAAAGTTCAACTACTGCTGAATCGCGTCGTAGCAAGTTCAAAGTCAATCCGACTCTGCTTTGGCGTTACCAGATGCACATCAAGGGCAACAAAGGGGTCAAAGCAGCAAGAGAGGACCAAAGGCGTTCGTAGCTGAAGAGCTGTGTGGGCGTTTTTCCTCTACTGTAAGAACTTCGGTGTTTACATGGGAGTGACAGCGAACTGACTCTGTTGGCATTTAGTGCAGCCTTTGCCGTACTCTTCAAACTGCTGCTTGCTGGGCATGATACGCATAACCGTACCCATGGCTGCAGCTAGACATAGAGCACGGGAGTTTCGTATTTCTTCTGTTCAAAATCCCTCTTCTGTAAGCAGGCAATCAAGGCAGCACACCCGTTCAATGACATTTCTTGCTGCTTCTAGCGCGCCTCGTCAGTGGGATTTTTCGTGTAAAAAGCGCGGTTGGATCGGCTACAGCTGTAACGCCGACGAATACCAGGGTGTCCTGGTACAGCTGTGTGAACCTTTTGGACGCAGTTTCCGCTGGTGTCTTCTCTGCAATGCTATGCATACAGCGATGAAAAAGCTGCATGGTGACGCACTCCTCTTGAAGATTGAAGGAAGAATCCCGTGGCGAGCTAAGAGCGCTCCAGATCGTCTGGAAAATACACATCTGCTGTAGTTCATGACGTGGTCACTATTTACCTGCCACTTACAAGTACAGGTGTGGCATCCTGTCCCTCTTGTTGAGTCAATGCAGCTATTGCGTCAGCAGTAGATTAGGTGCCGCAGTCAGTATTACCCCGCCATCAGGGATAGATCTAGCACCAGAACGCACCCCAACCTCCAATCTATACACACACGCTGATGAACTGCTTCTTCACGAGGCGTGTACCAGCTACCAGTCAAGAGGTGCGCACCTATTCTTTCCAGCCTCCGCGCAGTCTGGCAGCCATTCTGGCAGCCATGCTGAGCCAAGCAAGTCCTCCTGCTGCTGTACCGTACACTTATTCTAATGGGAAACACACATTATTTGCTAGCAGCAGTGTTGCTAAAATAGGGCGATGTGTGATGTGTACGAGGCGGTTCTTGAGAGAACCGCACCCCTTAACACCCCGAATCCACCCTGCTGGCATATTCCAAATCCCAAGCTCGGGAATGGGTAAACACGACGTGTTGGTTGATGAAGAAATCGACTACGAAAGCATGCGAGGGGATTAGCTTGGGGGTATGCACATACCTGGTACCTCATGGTGTGCGCGGAGCAAGGATGGTGAATGAGAGTCAGGAGACATGTGAAGGATTCACCAAAAAGTACGGGGAATTCGGGCAGGCAGATACCGAAGGAAGAACATTCACGTGTAGTAGATTTACATTGTACCTCCGCCGACGTTGTTTGGCAATGAGCGAACGGCACCTAGAGAAAAAGCAACCAGAGCACAAGATGACCACCAGACTGCTACCATATGTTGCTCTACTACCCACCGGGCAGCATGGATACCACTATATACTACACATGTATGTTGCCTGAGGAATAATACAGTACAGTAGTTGAACCACGGGAAGGTTTCTGCGCCAACGAAAGGTGGACTTTTGTCTGTGAATAGGTAACTACCAGTACTAGTTTCTTTCGTTTCTGTAAGGATGGTGGTAGAAGAAACAAAAAACTCCTACAACAGGTGCGGTTAAAATTCAAACCCCAACTCACACACACCTACTCGAAAATCCAGGGAGAATCCCTTGCGAGTGCATGATGTCCGAGGTGAATGTAAGCATGCGGCCAACGGCCAAACACCACGTCCGTCTGTCTGTCTGTCTATCTGTCTTTGGTGAGCGTGCCCGGGATTGATTCTATTGACGAAGCGACCAACACCAGCATCATCTCGCGACCTTGACTCTCAACAACAACAATATCACCAGCCAAGACCTGAATGGGATTTCGAAAATTTCGGATCGCCCGCGCAAGAGAATGGCCAACATTTCCCACAGGCCTCGGCGGGACTGTTGTCTACGAAGCTTAGTCTAGACCTGTTCCATCTTGGGGAGAGCTCGGCTTCGGATGAGGAAGATGTTTCAGACGTACACGGCATGATGGCCATGGAGTATAGTGTGTACACGTGTCCAGAGGGGTGCGGATGCGGTGAAATAGTTGGTTACAGGCTACGAGGCTCTCGTGCTGTAGCTTCCTCCCCTGAGCCTCAAACATCGAACTCCCCCCGGCCGCGTCCGATCACCCCTACCCGCTCACGAGCAGGGAACATGGAGAAGCAGCTGTTTGCGGCGGTGGACATAGTGTCAACGGTCGGGGAGTTCGTGGACGACAATCAGTACCTCTTCTTTGCCTCGGTTTCCCGAGGATGGAGGGATGTCTGGGGCAAGCGTCCGACGGTTACAAAGGCCCTGACGGCCGACACGTCGGTGTCGCAGCTCTCCCTCAGCTTCGAGTGCGGCCTGAGGCGGACAGCCGCGGTCTGCGAAACCGTCGCGGGGCTCGGCAGACTGGATCTCCTGCGGAGGGCGAGGGCCATGGGGTGCCCGTGGAACGAGAACACGTGCTACGTTGCTGCGAAGGCGGGACACCTCCATGTCCTCGTTTGGGCCCGCCAGAACGGGTGCCGTTGGGGGCGCAACACTGCCATGGGCGCGGCGCGCACTTCCGTCGAGGCTGCGGAAGGAGGCCATGTTCACGTGCTCCAGTGGCTGAGGGGCAATGGCTGCGCTCTGGGCCCGAGCACCTGTGCCGGGGCTGCAAGGTTCGGTTCAAGCGAGAAAAATGAACAGTAGTTGTACGATTGTATTGGGTTCAAAGGGAGTGTCGAATACGAAAAGACTTTCGGAACGCGTTTGGAGGAACTTGACAAGCGCTTAAAAGTGCGTTGGTGTGTACATCACTGTGTATCTCGCGGTTGGAGCTGCCAAGCCTCGAAACAACAGGTCATACAGTACGCGCCGCCCTTAAGAACCTGAGAGTTGAGAAATTCGGGATCAAAAACAGAACGATAAAACACATTGACCATAGTAAAACCTATATAATAGTCGGTGTTGGGGTCATCCCACAGGAAAACAAGAAACACGCCTCGGCGGGCAAAACACGAATTTCTTAACTTATTATGTGGGTGACGCAAAACACGATGTGGTCGTCTGGCGTACGTATCCGAAGTGGGATATCTCAACCGGCGAACATCCTTTGCCTTAGGGAACTCATCCGCCGAAACATGGAGGTGAATGCGGCTGGACGAGGTTGCCAAGTCCGCAACAACCTTAGCAAAACAACGTGCTCTCAAAATCTTGCACACGCACATGAACGCCCTTGCTGGGGTGTCGTGAACGTTAAGAACGAAGCCCCGTACTTACTTTTGTGGGGCACGCTTGGTCTGCTGATGAAGCACTGCTGTTCATCGCCAAGCATATCATATGCTGTGTAGCCTGCCGCCGATAGGGATACCTTGTACTGGGCGACCTCATCTCTGTGTTGCGTCTGAACAACAGCTCTTTGGTTTGCGAGCACCGTTGGGGAGCATCATTCCCCCACGTGAAGACGGGTCTTGGACCAAAACCAGTGGCATACGTGACGTGTGTTTCGATCGAGAACTTTGAACTTTTGCTGACGGAATATCTGGATGTTAGCCAAAACAAACCTCACGGCGTTCCCGTACCGCAGATGCATTGCCAGGCATCGTTTGACAGACCCGTATCCGTTAAACATTGCTCAAGATTCATGCGTACAGTAGTGGAGACAAAGCAGTGGAGGTATGGCGGTGATCCATGTTGGGTTCAAACTACTGTTACCCCGAGAGCTTCTTAGGCAGGAAAGGAGTTATCGGACATCGGTATTAGACTTCCTTGTTGGAAGCTGCTCGCCGCATGTACAATACGACACTCAAAGTCACACCCAACCATGTATCGTTGTATTCATTCATCACATAAAGTTTGCCTGTTCCGTGTTTCTTCGCTGAACGAATCTTCTCTCTCGCATACTTTCCCCGTAGATCGCGGTTTTCTTTCCTTCTGAATGGATCCACAACAGTATGCAGCAGCTCTAACAGCACGTGACTTCAAACATGAGCGGATAATGTCCACCACCTCGTTGCAACATGTGGACCTACAATAGTGGTGTAAATCTCTTCTAGATGTGAGCCAATCTACGCGTAGAGAAGTACATAGTGAATTGATCTGTTCGGCCCGTGGAGACATCAGGCACCCACACTCTTCCATTATTCTGGTGGTTGGACAGTTTTTTTTTTTTTTTCATTTTTTGCTGCCTTTGTTTGCTTGGTAAGAATATTTGGCATACAGATAACAGCCCGATATAGTGGCAACTTGAACAGCAGAACTGCCGATTCTAGTGGCATGAAAATCTCAACATGTACATGAACCCCGATGTATCGTATTGTTTTTTTTTTTGTTTTTTTTTAGTGACACTGCCCTGAATAGTGCCATGTTCTCCTCTTGCCCCTACATGCCACTATATCGGGCTGCTTACGGTGTCTGTGTTGTATTTTTTTGTTCAGAGGCGGCCATCTTCGTGCCCTTCAATGGCTTCGAGAAAAGAGGTGCGACTGGAACTCCGACACCTGCATGGCAGCCGCTTCCGGAGGTCATTTGGGAGTTCTTCAATGGGCGAGGCTAAACGGATGCGTTTGGGACACGTCCACTTGCTGGGCAGCCGCGCAGCAAGGGCACCTGGAGGTAAAAACGTCGTAGTTCTCAACATCCCCCACGCCACCGTGTCGAAAAATGTAGGAAGTCTCTATTAACACTGAGGGCGTTTGGCGAAAGCGGAAATCTGTCTTGCCGACCACCCCCACCCCATTCTTATCCGATTGATCCACGGAGCCACCACTCATTCGTCATCACTCCCCTCCTCACGGAGAACACAGGGGGAGCTCAGACTCAGAGTTAGGCAATCAGTCAATCAGCGAGTCACCAACCCCGTCTCGAGGCGAATGGTCGGCACAGAACCCTCACGAGGTAATGAGGAAGCTTGTCTCTGGCGAGTTGGTGTGCGGAGCAAGAATGGTGGATGAGAGTCAGGAGACTTTTGAAGGATTCACCAAAAGCGGGGGGAATTCGGGCAGGCAGATACCGAAGGAAGCACATTCACGTCTCTTGCGGGGTCCTGCACAGTCGCATTCAAGACTTGTCGTAATCACGTACACGTGGAATGAGTTGGAGAACGCAACGTTTGTTGGACCAATTGGAAGCAATGCAAATGACAGCCACTATGACACCTAATCTGTTCATGTGAGGCGAGCTGCCCAATTTCAAGATTCAAGAGCAGGAGTGCCTTAGTAAACAAGACACGACCAAGGGATAGTCGGGGGGGGGGGGTCGTTGAGACTTCATCGAGCAGTACAAGAGCCATACGGCCGCGCAAAGGCAAAGTCAAGATAATCGGAGGCATCCGACGCTCCCTGCAACTATCGACAACGGCAAACAGAAAAAGTACGAGTTGCACGCTTTCGCAAGAAATCCGGGTATTCGTGCACGCCCGATTGACCTCTTACTCAAGGCAACCTGCTTGTATATGCTCGCGTGTCGTTATCCCCCCATTTCCTGAGCAGGCCGCGGTATAGGATAACTCACCAAGGTCGCTGTGACGATCCCATCCCTCAAATTGTGCCCCCATCACTTTCGACCTGCGCGAACCCAATGTATGTACGTACGTTCGTCAACTTACAATAATGTGCCGTGTAGGTGCTTCGCTGGGCCAGGGCTAACGGGTGTGGATGGGGTCCTTCCACCTGCTGGGGAGCCGCGAAGGAGGGTCACCTAGGTTAGTTTTAGTGTTAGTTTCCCATCGAGCGGGAAAAGCGACCACAACTCCTCCTGTTTGGGTTACCGGCCCTAAGTACTCTTATCCCTAAGTGGGGGGCTTCGTCTAGGAAGGTGAAGATCTGTCTGTCTGTCTGTCTGTCTGTCTGTCTGTCTGCCTGTCTGTCTGTCTGTCTGTCTCTGTCTGTCTGTGTGTGTCTCTCTCTCTCTCTGTCTGTCTGTCTGTCTGTCTGTCTGTCTGTCTGTCTGTCTGTCTGTCTCTGCCTCTCTCTCTCTCTCTCTCTCTCTCTCTCTCTCTCTCTCTCTGTCTCTGTCTCTCTGTCTGTCTCTGTCTCTCTGTCTCTCTCTCTCTCTCTCTCTGTTTCTCTGTCTCTCTGTCTCTCTGTCTCTCGTATGAACCGCCCGGTAAGGTGGTTGGAGAAACTTGTTTGTGCTTTATTTTGGAGTGGTTGTGACCTGCTCCGTCACAGCTTATGGCCAAATCTCGAGGTCAGAACCGCAACAATAACCAAATCTCGAGGTCAGAAACGCAACAATAACCAAGAAGCTGCGGACAGCCCATAGAACACTACTGTGCACGAGTGGTTTGTTTGGATGCGCCGCCGCACACACGACTCTGGAGCTGATGTCTTCGAAACTCAAGCCCTTGGAAGGATGAGAGCTGCCTCTGCCCGAACTGCTCGGATGCATATGGTGCAGCAAGGGATTTTGAATCTGATTCTCTCGGAGTTTGGCGAGGGGGCTTGTTGCCGTGATTGTCATTCTTACGCAATACCAAACAGTCTGTTAGGTCGATCGGCCTCATCCAGTGACAGAAAACACAAAACTGCGCTCCTCCTTTTATGGGGGTTTCCGTGTGCCGATGTCGCTGTTGCTGCTGATGGTGTACACTGTACTGTAGGTATCCTCCAGTGGGCGAGATCGAACGGCTGCGTGTGGACATCGGGCACGTGCTGGGGGGCTGCGAGGGGAGGCCATTTGCACGTCCTTCAGTGGGCCCGCGCTCAAGGCTGTGCTTGGAACGCTACAACCTGCTGCGGCGCTGCCAAAGAGGGCCATCTTCATGTCCTGATATGGGCGAGGCAGAATGGTTGCCCGTGGGATTTCAGGACCATCACGTACGCCGAAAAGGGTGGTCACGACCATGTGGTTAGGTGGGCGAGGGCGCACGGACTGTGACCCCCCCCCCACCCCCCGTGGCAATGCTCGAGAGCAACCGAAAATGATTTCCATTTTCTCAGGACTCGGGGGTTAAATCACAAAAATCATCACCGCGTGGTTGGGTGGACCCGGGCGCCTGGGCGATAACTTCCTCCCTCGTGGTCTTGTTCGAGACTACCCCAACGATTATGGAATGTAACAGTTTTTTTCAGGGTTCCACAGATCAACGAACAACCCAGACGTACGTGCGTTTGTGGACGATATTTGGGATTGTGTATGCAAGGGTTCAATCTATATAGGAGTCCAGCTGTGAACAGACTGTTTTTTAGGTGCTAGAAATGGGCTGCGTGTGTCGTTATTATAGGAGATCCAGTGGGGGGGGGTACCAGGACGTTTGTTCTGTCATTATTCAGCTTGTAGATATTGTCGTTTTCGTGCCGAGTGAAGTTTGGCTGCAATGTACTTATTTGAACACGCTGGCCTGTATATATGGAAGAAGTTATTGTTGACAGTTGTCGTTGAATTTATTCGAGTTCGGATTGAGGCTACACTAAAGCGTTTCGCTCGTGCACGTCGGCAATGCTTGGTCAAATAAGCCCCTGTTTCTGGGCGCCCCCCCTGCGGGAAGTATCCGGGGCATATCTTGTATATACAAAGTACGTATCGCAATCGTGTCTGTCTTTCTTTTTGCTTCGCTAGTGGACACCTGCTATAATTGTATACGCGATTGATTGGCGTTGGTCGGGTGTGCCCTACAGTATCTCATGCCTATCCCGCCGTTTGTGAGGCGGTGGTAGTCTCCGTTTTTTTATGCTACAGGCTTCATGATTTTCCTTGGGCTATGTGTGCCGTGTGGAGTTCATGACAGGCCCCAACCTCTCGTGACAGGGGGGGGGGGGGGGGAGGTAGGAAAGACACCGGAGGTAGCTGCTTGCATGCTAAGGTTGCTCGCAGGTTCGGTGCTGCTGCTGTTAAAAAAATTGTGCGTGAAGCCCGCCCCGATGGTAAATCTCCGACATAGAAGTCTGGCAGGCTCATTGCAGTTTTGCACGCTGGCCCTCTCCTATGATATCTTTTTGTGAGAACGTAAAACGAGGCGTTGTGTGGTGCGTAGCGTTCGAGCTGTTGCTAGTGTAGACGAGAGTGTGACTGGTGTGGGTCGGTGTTTTGGGTTCAAAGATTAGTGTCGCGGGGCGTACGTACTTACTTTGTGGATTGGATTTTTGTCTTTTTTCCCAATCCCCGACACCGACCGGTGAATTGTAGAGTACTAAGAAAGGTCGCCCACCAATCCCCAACACCGACCGGTGAATTTTAAAGAACTAAGAAAGGTCATCGACCAACAATTGACCCTCACGGACAAACGTTGGAGTCGATCAAAAGTAGCATTCGCTTGCGATCCATCGTTTACTACTATTTGGTCGCTTGTTTAGTCCGCTTGTACTGTCCCGCTTAGCTTTTTTGTTGGCAATGAAAGCAAGAAATCATGAACGTTGTTCGTCAACAGACTGCTTGCATGTAGTCTTGCAACGTTCCAAAACAACGTCAGCCAATATAATTAACCCCCAAAGACGCTCTTCGAGGGAATTGATGGACGTGTTCAACCACAACCAATGCCATTTCTATTGGCTTGCGGACCCTTCGGTTCCATTTTATTTTCGTATACCTTTTTTGGGTAAGTTAGCCTGTGACCACGGGAATCGACCCCGTCAAGTGTCAGACTAGTACGAACAGAAGAAAGTACTGGGCAGGGAGAACGGAACGGTTATTAATGTGAAGACAACAACAACAACAACAACAAACAACAACAACAACAACAACGTACTATATAGTACTTCGGAAGTAGTAGTATTTTGGGTGCGTTGTCGTGCCACAAAACCTACATAGAAATATATTGGCATTGACCTCTCCAGCAACCCAATACCAGCACTCTTCCGTTGGTTGAAAAAGAGAATCGACGTACATACTGTACCATTCGACTACAAGGAGCTTTTGCTCTCCTCCTTTTTGCATCCACGCACAGCACATCACATCTGCCTGCCGCGCATGTTCGTATTGTTACGAGAAATGAATCGACAACATACATACGTACACTACCACGACTTTGCACAACTTTACCCGCAGCGTCATTGGTCCAACTTGTTGGGGGGTTACATTCACGGCATGTATTTATCCCCCCATCCAATAATGATGGTATTGATAGGATTGAGGCATCGTCTTGGGGCAAGCGGAAAAAAAGTATTTTCTTCAAAAACTGAGATTCCGTACAGAGCTCAGCGAACCGGAGTAGCTCAGTCGGTAGAGCGCAAGACTTTTAATCTTGTGGTCGAGGGTTCGAGCCCCTCCTTCGGTGTAACCTTCTTTTTTGGTAACATTTTTTTTTCACAGGGAGGCAGCTCAGACAGTCGTAAGCAGTTTGAAAATCGCATCATATTACGCATATATATGAACGCGTGTCCCACGGCGATAGGTGGCACCACATAGGTCCAAGGCGGGTGATGCGTATATGTGACCTCCTTCCCACTTTTTTTGCGGGCCAACACCCCGTAGACACTCAAACACCCCTCGAACCAGATTGTTCCTGGATCCCAGAACCGAGGATCATATCCTTTGAAACGGCGAGAAAAAGAGCAAACGACGGATCGCGATCGATATCGTCTTGTTCCAAGGAGCGACACTCATACTACCTGGCCATGGACTCCATCACGGGAGAGTTTTCAGACGAAAGCTCGTCACGAGCTTCCTCTGCTAGTAGGAGAGGGACTACGCGCGAGCTGGCTCTATGTAGTACGGCCACGACCAGGAGGTGAGGACCATGCTTGCTTCTCGTCCTGTTTTTTTGTTACATCGGGCCGAGCCGTTAGGAACCATCCATCCATGTGTGAATCCTACACATCTACGTACGCACGTTGTTGCGCCACGTGAGTGGCCGTTGAGAGCAGACTCTGGAGGTGTGTCTAGTATGTACGATTGTGCGGATTGTGAGATCCGTAGTGTTTGTTGCGGGTGTGCTGTTTACTCGGGAGAGAGAAAGAGAGAAACACAAACAGCAGCAAGCAGCAAGCAGCAGGAAGACTGATTAATTGCGCCGCATTCGCGAGGTCGCGTGTGTCCGGTGGATCGGGGCTGGCAGGGGACATGCATGGCCGCAAAATCGCCTTGGTTCGGGGTTGAGGGAAGGCCATATGTATCGGGGATGCCCTTGCTATGTTGCTTTTCCTTACTCAAGCGGTGCATCGTCATCGCTGACGCCGCGAAGCTGAAACAAAACCTCGACACTGATCACGCATCACGCACGAACGCGCATTTATTTGTGCACATACATCTGCATGATCCTACCATCCTACCCATGGTTGCATGCTGATCAACTACACACCGCTGATGCTGCTGTAGCATGCGGCACTTTTTCTACGTTGGTGATGGCCCTGACGTTTTGTTGTACTCGCGTCGCGCTTACATGGGCGCCAATTCTTTGGCATTGACAGGAGAAACGAGTCGGACGACGACTATCTCTCTCGCGTGACGCACCTTCGCCTCCAAAACAAGGGCATCTCCAGCCTCGACAACCCGGATGTCTTTGACGCGTGTCATTCTCTCAAGGTATTGCCGCCAAAGCTTATGAGGGTGCCAAGAGGGGATTCCCGCGCTTGTCGCCTGGGTCACGAAAATAACAGATGGATCCACTGCATGTATATATATATGTGCAGCAACACTGCATATATATTTTTTTTTTGTAGGTTCATCTTTGCAACAAATATTTGAGTCAGCCTAGCTATGTTGTTGTTGTTGTCTTGACATTAAAAGTCGTTCCGGTCTCCGCTCAGTACCTTCTAATGTCCGTACTGGTCCAACTGGCGCGGACGCCTTCCGTGGTCACAAGCCTATGTGCGACGTGTATATTCTACATACATAGACGTCGTGTATATTCTAATGTATATATTTTTTCACGGCAGGTCCTGTACCTGTACGACAACTGCGTGGAATCTCTCAAGGGCTTGGAAAAGCTTCAGCGAATCGAGCAACTCTTCGCGGACAACAACGTGCTCACCACTATTCAGGGCACCCTGTCGTGCAGACGACTACAAAAATTGTGAGCGTTTTCATGTACACCAGTAGCTCAAAGATTATGATTCGAACGCCTCGCCCGCCTGAAGTTCGGTTGCAGCACCGCACGAAGGAAACAGCCGCACGAAGGAAATGATTCTGCCTGCCTCGAGTCAGAACCAGACGTCGGAAGCTTTCTCGCCGCAACTCGATTTCTCCAGATAAAACATGATGGGTCTAGCACGTACAACCCCCCCCCCGCCACAACTGTTAATTCCCCAGAGGAACTGCAAGACGATAAAAAAAAAAAGTCCTCGAAAATGTACTCAATGTGTGGCCTTGAACCGGATCCTGCCAGGCACTTGAGCGGGAACTCTATCTCGAATCTGTGCGGACTGGAGACCGCTAATTGCTTGGAAGAGCTGCACGTGGCAAGACAGCGACTCCAGAGAGGGCAGTGCTTCACCATCGACCAAGCATCCATAGACGGGATCAAGGTGATCTATCTACCCTGTCTCTTTCTATGTCGTTTGTGTGCTTGGTGTGGAGGGTGTAGCACACCGTACACAATGTAGAACAGAGTGTTGAGAAGCACGATGACCACTACACCACAACACCACAAGTCAGCGCTGACTTGTCGTGTAGTGGTCATCGTGCTTCTCAACAAAAGTTCACGGGCATTAACCTTTGTTGAGAAGCACGATGACCACTAGACCAGTACACTGTAGTCAGCGCTTACTAGTGGTCTAGTGGTAATCGTGCTTCTCAGCACAAAGCTGTCGCCTTACGCGTCGAGGACAGACTATACCTTAGACTACATAGGCGCCACGACAAGAAGAGCACCTTAAAGGCCAGCAGCGCAGGGAGAACCGTGGAGAAAAAATACTCCAGTGTTTGCAGAGTTTGTCTACATACCTCCGTTTCGAACCCGTGTGGGACGTCAAACATCCCGAAAGCCGAGATGGAAGGAAGCAAGACAAGCTTTCGCGACTGAACGAGCATTGACGGTTGAATGATTCCATCGCCGGCGCTCAATCGGTTCAGCAAATACACGGATTAAAGATTCAGGACTACTGAAGACCATAATACCAACCATCAATGAATGGGCGTCATCTTTGTAGTCAAAGGACGGTTCCTATCTACTACTTACCTCCGTACTGACCCTGATGTATTCCCTGCCTCTGACCAAACGCTCGTGGTCCTTGGTTCTAGGACTCGTTAGTTTTGCTAGATGCTTCGGGCAACGGCATGGGTGGTACAGAAATCGAAGGCATCCTTCATCTCTACCGGCTCGAGACGCTCAATTTGGCGGAGAACGATATCCAGGAAATGGCACAGGCACGTCCCAGCGCAAAAGGACGGAATACAAATGATCCGTTGTACTACTGTAGGCATAACAGTTTAGGGAAGTATATTTTTTCGCTTTTAATGGAAGTCCGCTCTGTCGTTTCGGGTCTTGTGAGGATTCAAACCGCGGGCCATCCATGCACGATGTTCCTGCCCATTCATTGAGCCACTACTGTGGCTGCCGGGAATGTGCGATCGACCATTCCAACGGCATGTGGATCATCCTCTTAACACGTACTTCCAAGTACCTTGCCAGGACACCTCCGGCAGGAATTGTCGTGTGTATCCAATGGTGCGATAGATGAACTCAGGCGTTCGTACTCGAACTTCACATTCGTACCATAAAGTTGTGACATTCCCACGTGGCGCACAGTAGGTGGTTGATCTGGTGAGCAGCCTGGAGGCGCTGAGGGACCTAGACCTCAGAGGCAACATCGTCAGTCGCATGGCCAAGTACTTCGAGAGAGCCGTCACGAGGTGAAGATTGACGGACGGAGCATTTCTCATGCACGGCTGCTTTGTCGCCAAGTCAAGTACAACCTGTACTGTTGTTCCTCTGCCAGGCGTACTCCTCCTGCGAGTGGAACACCCGCTGCCTGAGGCAACAGTCTTCAAGAAGCACATACATAGTCTAGTCCATGGCCGACCATTTATTGTTGGTAGGAACCGCTCGCACGTATGTTGTCCTCCACGATGACAACACACTCCACCAGCCACGCTTGTAATCCAATTTCGGGGCACACAAGCGCGGGGATACGCGAACAATACTGTCTGATCAATCGATGCGCTGACCCTTGCAACCGGGATCTCTGCCAACGCATGCACGCCCATCAAGGTGTGGAGACCTCTTGGCGACCCTAGACGGCAAACCGGTGCATGCGCAACACCGCTCGATGCTGCAACGGCTAGACCGCCACAAGCGTTCGGAGGCTAGGAAGTCCGCCGCTAAAACCCTCGCCCGCTCCAACACCCACGCGCCCATTGCAGAACCCGGGTGGGTGAAGTGTATAGTACAAGAAGTGTGGTAACTCTAGGCGCAACGCACTACTATTCGTTCTCCGACTATTGGTGCCGGTAGATGTACACACCTACACTAGTCTACAAGTCCATGGCGGACATGACAGGCTCGTGCGACACGTTGCATTCACATCAAGGACACATTCATTCGTTCACACCCTTCGCCTGTAAAGCATGATAGTTAGTGCATTGGGTATACCTCACGCTCATGGTTCTCATCGTGTAGCACACGATATGCGTCTCTTTCCTGCTAACAGGGCCCAACGCGAAGACTCAGCGAGGCTCCACGACGGGGACTTCTCCAAGGGCCACAGCCACAGCGAGCATCAAGACCCGGCAAAAAAATCTTCGATGCTGGACCTAAACCCTTCCTTGCGCACAACGCGCGCGGGGGTGCGCTTTGCCAGCAGCGTAGGCACTTCCAGTAGTACCAGTCAAGATGATCGCGACAAGCCGTTAATTTCTTGGGCGAGCTCGCGGTAAACGGCCCTCAAAAGCTTGTCCATGGGAGGATTTTCCGATGCTTGCTTCTTGAGCTTCGCGCTGGGTCGGTTTCGAGAGCACTTTACGATCAGAACCGGCCGCTCAGTGCTTGGGCGACTTCGGCGTACAGTATTGTAGTGTCTCTTGGAAGTAAGAGTGCGGCCATCAAAGGCTTGGGAATGGGGGGGGGAACAGAAGCGATGTTTGTGGATTTCGCGTCGGTTATATGCCTAGAGAGACGTTATCGTTTGTTTCATTGCTTCTCAGTTGTCACCTTATCTTACAGGGACTAGCCTACAGTCCACCACCACCGCGTGGGGGAAGAAGTCAGAAAAAAATGGCTTCCAAGCATGACTGCGAGAGTGCATTCTCCGTAGTCACCTACATAGGTTCACGTATGTAGCTGGTTGGCGGCGCTATTCTTGTTTTTGACTGTCCTGTCAGCCTCGACAAAGAAAAGATCCTCGGTAGACCAAAGCCCGTAGAATTCTTCAGCATAGCTCGTGGGGGGATGGAGGACGAACAAGGTTCTTGAACCTCATGACGTACACGGCGCAACAAATGCTTGTCTCTCCTCGACACTTTTTGTTGTTTTTTTGGAGCTAGCTTAGCTCTCTTTTGCTGGGCTCGGTGGGATGAGGTGGTCTCTCGGCTTGGAGAACACCTCTCTCTGTCATGTACGGACGACAACGTCGGGGTTCGAATCTACGCGCGTCATCAAAACGATGACCGAAACATCAGCCGCACGAAAGCGTGCCAAACCCGTTTCAGGCGAAATAGGCCATCGGAAGCACTTGCGGATAGATAGGTGGCCGCACTTTCCTGGCCTGAGGGCATCACTACCGCGCTCAGCCGTAGCGAGCAAGCTTCACCCACGACTGCAAGTTTTCGTGTCCACGCTGCACATTCGCAAAGCACAAGATAGCACCCTAACTTGGCGGTTGCGTTAACCCCAACAAGCTGCATCATGTCTTCTTTCTCTTGGCCGCAAGGCAGCCAGACAGACATCCTCAAGCGGGGGAGCTTCTACCCCGCACTGCTGTATGTACCCTGTAGTGTACCCTGGCCCGCAGTATCGTCAGAGGGAAGACGCCGCAGAACTACAGTATCACACAATAAAGTATCGTATACCAGGCGTTGGTTGTGTCATACGTGCTCTCAATCTCAATCTCGCAAAGCGTGACCACTTTTCGGCTTTACAGTAGCAATCTCCGCAATCTCCGCTCCACGTCTTCACCAGGCACAACGAACTATAGGCCGACAGACAGAGCAGCGATGGTTGCACGCTGCGACATGATCTCCTACTGCATATAGCTCGCCCCAAACACACCAGCGGGTCTTAACGGTCTACATGTCAAGGAGGTCATCATCATCATCATCAGCGCCATCCGCTTCTTCTGCAGTAGGATTTTTTCCGGAACTTTCTGGCGGTGCCTGCTCGGGAGGGCCGGATGCTGGCGCTGTTGGTGCTGGTGCCGCCGCCGCCTTGGTCGCCTGCCCGTACGTACGTGAGAGAAAGCCGACGAAAGAATTCGGTAGCGTTTTGTTAGACACCAGGGAGGGAGGGCACTCGATATCATGCTCCTGGGCGGTGTTGTTGGACAGAATCATGCGCAGTGTGATTAATTGTATACCTAATGCGGTGATGGCGGCTGGACATGGACACAAGCAAGACCCAAAGACCACGTGCACGACGCGTCGCGCATGAGCAAACACAGACTGACTCTCCTCGTGTTGATAAATCACGTCGGTGTGCTAGCTCTGGTAGCATCTTAGCCTTCTATATCCTACCCTACATCGACGCCAAAGACCAGTGTGACCGTCCATACATGTAGCGGGCAAGCGGAGAGCTGAGAGGTCGTGCTTATGACGTACGGCCGAAGGACATGCTAGCTACCATCAAACAGCTGAAAGTGTCAGTGCAAACGTACAGCAGGATTGTACGAAATAGTAGTCTCGGGTAATGAGTGGCCCATACCGTAACACGCCTTTGGTTGCTATGCTATGCTACACCGTCGTGTGTTCCGCAGATAGATGGCCTTGGTCCACAAGAAAGTGCCGAAGACAGCAGAGGGGTGCGGCAAAGACAACACGACACACGAACTGGCGCAGAGGGTCAACCACTAATCCATTGCCGGCAGCACGTTCTTCTTCTGTATGCGACACTTGTGGTTTTCAGACAGCAGCTAATAGCTGGTTTCTAACAAAGCGTGTAAGCTTGTTCGCCTCTCCACGATCAGTACCGTACCGTGTGCAACACGAGAAAAACACACCGCCCGGGGATGATAACATGTTGGCTTCGAAACAAATGCTATCGGATGTGTTGCTGTGCGGAGATGTGGTATGTATGTGATCTCGCCCTACAACTTGATCTGAAGAGTATTTTTATACATTGTGGGCTCATGTCGACCCGGCAAAATGCTACCCCCGGTTGTGGGGCACAGCAGTATGGATGGGGTGAGTGCTATCTATTGTGGGGCGTGTTGCCTTGTGTCGTACAATTTGCGGCAGTCTTCAAGAAGAGCACCGGGCGGCACCCCCCCCCCCCCCTCACCTCCGCCGTTGAAACTGTCGACGGTGCCCCCGCTGTCGCAGAAGCAACGACTTCCCCCTCGCTGCTCCCATCGTCAGCATCCTCACTACCCCCCCCCTCCCCATCTGCCTTTCCCGGTCCAGCCACGTTCGCCGCCATCTTTTCAAGGCGCTGGAAAACACGAAACAAACACGGGGGAGTATATATTACACAAGACAATAAAGGGAGGTATGGGGTATTGTATGCATGCGAAGAATACAGAGCGTTGCGTGTAAGAAAAACCAGGTATGCCGGAAATCACTCGAGAGGATTCGTGGCTCAGCTGTGCGCAAAGGGAGAATCGCCGCTGCCTGGAGAAAATAGCACAATCATAAAAGCACCTTGATACTTGAGCCACACAAAAAATACAGCCTGCCCAGCACGCGCACAACAAGTCGCACCTACCTCTCATCAACCTCAACCAAGATAAAAACAACAACAGCAGCAGCAGCAGCAGCAGCAGCAGCAGCAACAACAGCGACTGCAACCGAATCAAGATGGGAACGACAAATCACAACAGCAACAGCGACAACAATATTGCATGCGGCATACGTACTGCACCTTCTGGTTGTGTGGGTCGTTCTTATCGTTGGCATCGAAGAAGGACGATCGTGGCGCGTCACACTCGGGGCACTTGAAATCTTCCACTTCGTCGAAGAACACCTCGTGCCGACCTAAAACCACAATAGGCAGCAACACCCAACAGACATAAATAGACACGTTGGGTACAAGAAACACTACACAACAATAGGCACATTAGACTACGACTGCGATAGAAATAGACCCATGACACATTACAAGAAACAGATTATAGACAACAGAAATTAGACACACACTAGAAAAAGACACCGGAAACATTAAACAATACCAGCAGACACAATAGTCCAGAAACATTAGAGACACACTAGACACAGGTGCGCACACAGAGAGCGTGCGTATCCGACACCAAACGAGTTACACAAGCGTCGAACAGACATCAAGCCCGCTCTACGCCCGCCAACACATCGCCCAATGGTCAACATCTAGCACCGGGCAACAAGCTAGCGGTAGTCCGGGTGCACGATGTAAGGTCGGCAAATTCCTGCGGCACTGGTTGTACCCCCCCTTTGGTGGGGCAGTTAGCTTGTGACCACGGAAGGTGTCTGCGTCAGTTGGACTGTTATACATAGTACAGACATCGGAAGGTACTGAGCGGAGACCAGAACGGTTGTTAATATGATGAAGACAACAACAACAACAACAACAACAACAACAACAACTAGGCGGCCGAATATTGGGCCCCCTACTGCAGACATATACAAAGACAGATACTCAAGTAGATAGCTGGATAGAAAGATACACAGATAGACAGATAGCAGCTAGATAGCTAGATAGATAGATCGATAGATAGATAGATAGATAAACGTTAGACAGATAGATAGATAGATAGATAGACAGATAGATAGATAGATAAACGTTAGACAGATAGATAGATACCTCGGGCGGGGAAGAGGGTATACCCGCACTCCTCGCAGCAGTAAGCCTTCAGCTCCAACAGGTGCTCCGGCTCCGTCACGATGTGGTCCCACTTCAACTCCGACATCGACGTCTTCTTGAGGCTGCCTCCCTGTCGTCGACACGTCCACATTTCAGCAAGGTATGAGAAACTGTGGGTATATCTCGAATGGGTGTTAGTCTTTTCTGTGTGAGTGTATTAATTTTTCCTTAATAAGGTATGCGCGACATGTCGACATTGCGGCAAGATACAAGACAACATAGGTAAATAGCAGTGACATGTCGACATTTCAGTAAGATATAAGACAGCATAAGGTAAGGAACATTATAATCTATAGTAGGGGAGCAACGGTGCCAGCTGAGGGTTGGGCGTACATTTGTAGCCGACCGTCTGACGGACCAACACTACATTGTGAGTTTTGATGAGTTCGTGACATTTGAGATGCGTCGACAAACGGTCCATTTGCGAAACAGGTCCGATGAAAGGCTTCTGACTGGCCCTATTAATAGACTGGTTTTTGAGTAGAAACAGACGACATCAACCCCGGACCGTCGTCGAAAAATCGCAAAAAAAACAAGCAAACAAAAAAAGCAAACAAAACAGACAAATTGAGCTGATTTTTTCTTTTCTTACCCTCATGACTTGAATTGGTCTCAATTTTCTCGTATCGTAACTTAGAAGTATTTCTCTCTTGTTGGAATGAATGTCCGAACCAAAGAACCGTGAGGGTCTCGGAAAGAGAGATAGACATAACCCGCACCCCGAAAACCGGCTCTCCTGCTGTAGGTACATCAGTCGTTCATCGCTTTTCAGGACAAAACACATTGACGAGACTCCTCGCTTCAAAGACATTATGTCAAGAACATCACGAGTTTCCTTATATACTGCTGTATCGAGCAACAAAACCTACGATAGAATAATTCCCAGGTTTGGAGTATACACGACCGCTGCACTCAACTAAAATACGATGAAAATCACGGCAAACTATTGCCATCAAGGGCAGCAATTGAGCCAAGCCACGCTATAAGCGCACGACACGCAGCGCTAGAGAAAGCAGCAGGCTTATGCTTACCTTGCGGACGAGGTTCCTCACGAAGTGCTGCACGAAGATGAACCCGAAGACCTGCCATGTCCAGAACCCGTAGGTCTTCTTGATGACCAGGCCATCCATCTGAGTTCAGCAGAGCGTGATCGT
This sequence comes from Ectocarpus siliculosus, assembly GCA_000310025.1. NCBI lineage: Eukaryota > Phaeophyceae > Ectocarpales > Ectocarpaceae > Ectocarpus > Ectocarpus siliculosus. Next base: position 754,144 of record FN649757.1, read on the forward strand.
GATGAGGATGATGATGGTTGCAGGGCAGGAAAGGTGCCAACGGACAGAAAACCATCGGACAATACCAACTACTGCTGTTAACAACGGACAGCAGATCAGCACAATTTCTGTCGAGCTATTGATGTCCATAAAGGCCACCTGCTGGTCCTGCCAAATTCGGGGTCACTGCTGCTGTATGCTAGCTAATAGACGCAATTCGGTGTGCGCCACATAGGAAATATAAACTGATACTGTTTGATACATGCACACTCTTCTCCGCGTTGTATTTTCCTGCTTCTCTTTCCATCAAGCCATCCCACCACTACCCACTAGCCTTAACCTAACCCTAGTAACAATATACTATTAATAGTAGGCGTTACCGGTTTCGGTTGCACCCCCCCCCTAACATACCAACATTGATATCCTAGCGTAGGTAGTCCAGCCATCCTGGGTGTGGTTGCAACCCCCCCGTTAAGATACTACCATTGATATCCTAGCGTAGGCGGTGTCAGCCATCCTGGGTGCTTATTTTAGCCAACTAGACTACATGTAACTCACCGGCATGTATAGCTTGGTGTACTGATCCTGGATCGTCCCGGTTTGCGGGTCCATCATGGACTCCTCCACCAGGCGTTGGGAGGCGTCGAAACTCTCCGCCAGGTTCATGAACTCCTCTCCCGACTCCTCCCCGATGGTGTCACCCTCTGCCCCCGCTTGTTCCTCGGCAACATCGACGACTTCGTCTTGCTGTACCACCACTGCCGCTGCGGTCTGGGGTTGGTTAATGGGGCCATTGTTAGGGTTTTTTAGAAAGTAAACATAACCTCGTTCGGGTTTTATTACAAGGGATATTACTTTTAGGGTTAATGGGTTTCAGACCGAATGAATAGGTTTGTTGTTTGGGTTTCGTTAGGCTGACCAGGGTTATGGTTATTTGGGATACAGGGTTACTCCTTGGTAACGTCAACGCTTACCCCCGACATGGCGTGCAACCACTGCCGCTGGCGTCTGGGTTGGGGCTCTCGAGTCACCCAGTCAGGGCTATTAATAGGACTAGAATCAGGGCCAGGGTTGGAGTCAAAAGGGCTATTTAACCAACGCGAGGGAAGGTCAGCGAACGAGGCGCTATACGATACGACATCCTCAACTTGCCATCAAGCATTTTACCAAGCTAGGACTCACCACAACCACCACCACCACCACCAACAGCACAAACACAAACACAAAGATCTAGTAGTTACCTTCTTCTCCTTGGTCACCCCGGCCGGTGCCTCAGGCCCACCGTACAAGAAGGGGGTATTGTATTTAGTTACCACTGGCACCCAGAATAGATAAGGGATCAACATGCACATTTTTTCTTCGTTTGCAATAATATGAAATCGCTATTTCTGTCTACATATAATCCGTAGAAGACCCCCCTCCGATGGAGCCCCCTCAGGGGGTCCCAGTTCATGGCAGATAGAAGGGTTTTGTGTTTTCAACCGCACTAAGACTGACGTCTTTTCTTGGTCAGCCGGTTAGCGCGGTCGATGCTAACAAAAAAGACATGCACACACGCCCACGCACGCAAGCACCGATACAGCAGTCAGTACTTGCAGAGGCTGGCCGGTCGTCAGTGAGGACTTGATCAAAAATCACACAACCGCACGTCATGGGTGACCCCTTTGTGATCATTATTATCCATCAGAGACCGCGGCAGCGTGGCCTGGTCGGTCTAGTCGTCACCATCACCGGCAAGAGGAAAGGAGAGAAGCAGGAGAGAAAAACATCCAACTCCAACCGGTCTGTCTCCGCAAGATCAATGTTATTCCGTAGCCTATATACAGTGGCGGCTACGGTTTCAGAGAGACTATTTAAGAGAAATTATCGATTCAAGAGAGTCTAACTGCCTTGTCACGACCATGAGAAATACTTACATGTCACAGTACGGTTTAAGAGAAAACCGTATTTAAGAGAGAAATACTTGCTTGTCACGACCCTCTCTTGAACCGTAGCCGCCACTGTATGTCGAGGGTGCTGCCCAAGTTTCTTTCATGCGTGTGTTCGGGATACCATTGTACAAGTACGGATTGGCTGTCGCGTAGCCTACCACTCGCTTTTGCGGCATCAACGCACAGCACGGGGGGTAAAATCCCGACATTGTACAAGGTCACCTCGACACACTCGACTGCTGTCTCGGCACACACCTGCAGGCCTATCTGGCGCAAGTCCGGCCGTCGTCTGGAGCGCTGCTGCACCCGTCGCGTCTCTCCCCCCACTCCCTCAATCTCTACGTCGCCCCCGCCAGGCCTCCTCACACGCATACAAGTAGACAGACGGTTCTTGGTGTTACCGCTCGGCGAAACGGCATACCCGCCGGTTCTCCTTAGCCTGCTGTAGCTTCGAGCCGGCCCATCGCCTACTGGGACTGCTTGTTTGATCGCGGGGGGGTGGAGGCGAGTAATGCAGACGAGAGTCAGTCTTCTGTGTGAGTGCGGGTTTGTGAAGGCCAGATCGTTCGACAGGTCTGTAGACTACCAGGGAGACACCATCTGCTGTATGTAGATATAGGGACACAAAAAACAAACACCGAAAATGTGGAACGGCATGGCATGTCATCGAGACTTGATTTGAAGTCTACATGTAAATGCTTCATGTCATTCCCGTTGCCACGAGTAGGAGAGTGACTGATATTTTTTTCCGGTGTGCTCGTGAAAAATGCAGCAGGCGTCGTATCATATCATATCATATCATACACAAAAGGGTAACGGCGAGCATTCTAATTCGTGGGTGATCGGTAGGGTTCCAACTCGTAACACTCTTGCCTTGTTACAAGTTACATCTAAAGGTTGTCATTGGACGCACTGCTGTGTCCGTATGTATTATAGCATGCAGCTTTCATGCACACAAAGACGCTGTCGCTTGCTGCAAGTGCGAAAACACCATCAGTCAAGAAGGTACATACGTGAGCGACTGCAATTGGGAACTAAGGGTACAACAGCAGGCTGCCGTCAACCTCTCTTCGGTCGAACCGTCACACATAGGCATCCTCCTAGAGAGGGAGCAACGCCAGACCTACAACAGCGATCACGTTGTTCAACGAATAGAAGACTCAATGCTGATAGATCGGGTTGATCCGAGCCGCTCGTCCTGCTTGACTTGCAAACGACATCGGTCGGCCGAATAAAGAAGCGAAAGCTTGTGTGCTTTGTCTCACCTGGCGAAGAGCTCTGCCCCCTTGCGCACGAAGAGAGTGCTGGTCGATGCTGCTGAGTTGTGACAACGAACGCGTGCGTGTTGGCCCCAAGGGCCAGCGCAAGCACCAGGCCCAGCATGCTCCTTTCCTGACAATCCACTCCAGCAGACAGACTGCTACTACAAGCAGCGATGATACAAAGTGCCCTCTCCTATGCCAGCGCCACCCTTTGTACCAGGGCGGTATGGAACCCAGCGTTCCTTAAGCCTAGGGAAGAACTGCGTTCCTGTTTCTGTTGCAAGCCTGTCTGGTAAGCTATCGCGAAGTCTCTTGCTAGTTGTTGTGTTTGCCACGCGGCGCCTTGGCGTGGGGGCTCCGAAAATTCTGATGGGTATGCGGGGGTCATTTACAAACGCCGTCTGCGGCTCCCCTGGCGACTGCTGCTAAGCTGCGTCTGCTACACTATAGGCTGCATCTCCTGCCTGAGGATCACTGAGGAGGCGAGGGAAGTGTTTGCTCTAGGTCTGAGCACGCGCCGGGACCGTCGTGTTCTTCATAGAAAGGCCGTGCTACAGCAATTCAACCATCCACAGGTGCGTATTGCCCCATCAATCAAAGCGGCAACCGATAACTAGCCCACTAAATAATGGTAGACTATTAGACCGGCCTCCTCATCCCATATGGCCGTATCCCGGAACAGCAGTAGTGAACTCCTGTGGCAGAGGTCCTAGTTTGACGGCTCCCTGTCCAGCGAGATTCCCTGCATAGCGGTTACATAGTCTCGAGGCACCGCCGCACCCCTTGTTAGGGCCGCTACATGTACACCAGTCGTACACCTAACAAACAGGTGCTATCCGAGCTCTTTTCAGCAAGGACAATTTTGGTAGCGATTCAAATTTCGCATAGGTGCCACAAACTTTGCAGCTATAATAATCAAATGCGTAGCTAGAGCTGGTTGATGGAGAGAGGCAAGCTGCAGCGCACAACATATCTTCGCCTTGGACGAAAGGATTGTTCCTCATACCGCACGCAAACTTTGCAGCTAATCAAATGCGTAGGGCTGATTTTGATGGAAGAGAGGCAAAAGCTGCAGCGCACGACATATCTTCGCCTTGGACGAAAGGATTGTTCCTCATACCGCACGCGGCTATCGGAAAATACAGAACCGCTCGAAGGCGGTGTTGTCTACTTGTGGCAGTCTTAAGTCTCGCCTCTCTCGTTGGGTCTGCTGTACCGTGTAGTACTGCTGTAGACCTTGACCTAGAGCAGCTTGTGAGAGCTTGAAGCTACTCTGGAGGATGTACTTGTACTGTAGGCATCCCCGGGTTTCCCGCTCTCTCTCTTATGTACAATCGCTCCTCTGCGTGGTCTCCAGCTCCAAAGCTTTACTCTACTCTGTTGCTTGTTTTTAGAAAGTAAACATGACCTCACAGAAAGACTGCCCGTTCGAGATTGTATAACCTCAGCCGTTTCGTAAAATTTAAATTTAGAGCGTGTAAATAACAGATTTTCTTCGGTACGGCAAGTTGCCGCTGTGTTTTCAACCCGAAATGACTATTGGTTGGTTCACACCCCGCAACTAAACAACTGAGTTCACCCGCCTGCCGCGTGACTTGTCAGGCGGTGAAAGATGGACAGCAGTCGCGAGGATGAAGAAGATGATGTGCCTGTGGTTCCACCGAGATCCTCCGGCCGTACTACAGTAAGGGCGGACGGTTCCGCGGCGGTCCCGTTTCCGTCGCCGCTCGCGCCCGCAGAAAGCCAGCCAAAATCACGACCCAACGTCAGGCCGACGCGAAGCAACAAGCGTTCGGCGAGCGACGCGGGCCACGGCCACGGGGACGCTATCCTCGCCGAGTCCCCCGCAGGATCGTCGGTCGACCATGCCGAGGAGATCGATCACGCAACCGCTGCCGGCGCAAACGCCGAGCAACCACCGTCGCCTCCGCCGTCGCCGAAAAGACGACGCAGATCAGCTAGACGGGGGGGGCAACACGGTCACCTGCTGGTCCAGGAGAGGGCTGGCCAGGGAAGCTGCGAGCGGGAAGAAGTGGTGTTGGAGGAGGAGGAGGAGGAGGAGGAGGAGGAGGGAGCCCCGGCGGTGGCGGCTATCCCGAGGAATAGGCGGGGGAAGCGGAAAGGAGGGCGAGCGCGGGGCGCGCAGGATGCGGGTGAGGCTTGCGTCGTACTCGTATTCGTTCTCCGCTCGCTTTTGTTTTGACGACGGGAAAAGAGAGTTGTAGAAGGATTTGAAGGATTGATTGGGCTCCAGTGAGAGGCGTTGAATCGAGACGTTTAGGGGGCCATGCAGTATACTTCATAATAGTGCAGATGCGGGAGCCATGCTGACTGTCTGTTGTCAAGGCAGGTCATCACACGGAACTACTAGTTGTTCGCATAGCACGCCGTGTTTACTTTTTCTCTCGGCACTCTCTGGCCTGAATGCAAGGGACGGCGAACATGCATGCCACTCGACTGACGTGGTCCGACTCCCCCCCCCCCGTCCCGTTCGTGCTCTCGCGTGTGTGTTTGGGCAGGCGACTTGAAGTGTGGCGATGTACAACAAGGAGAGGAGTGGAGAGTGGTGACAAGCGTTGGTGCTGTTGGAGGCATCGACTCCGAGGGTGGGGGCGACGCACAGGGGCAGGGATGTGCACCACTGCCTCACATATTGGAAGGACAGGTTGGTTCACAGTTCACAGCGGTTTACAGTACAGTACTGTAGGATGGAAGAAGTCAAGAACAGCATAGTAGTGTAGGGAGGGCATTAGAACCATCGAAGTGTCGGTTGAGTACAAGCATGGTTACAGCAGGTGCTGGTGAGTGTGTTTGGTGACTTTGTGTTGTGTGTCGTGCGTATTCCGGGTCGTGTCCTGCCCTGGTTCTCGAAAGTCGGACGGATGCATCGAAACCGCGGCGGCATCGACCCCAGTGCAAGCGAAAAAATCTTGATGAAGTGATCCAATGGGTGTGTGTTTATCATGATATGATTTCTTGGTTCGATATTTGTTTGTGTTGGAGAAGACATTCCGTACAACGTGGACGCATGGCACTCAGTATTTGGAACAGGGCTGGAACCTTATGTCTGCATCTCTCCGATCGCAACCCGGCTGTACCGACACGCATGACACCTTTTTACGAAACAGTCTACCCCTCCGACGGGGGGAGAAACGAAGACCAAGGGGAAAGGGAAGGGGAAGGGGAAGGGAAGAGCAAAGGCACAAGCGAGCGGAACTCCAGCAGCTGCACCAAAGGCAACGACAAAGCGGAGATGCAGGCGGAGAAGGTCTGCCGACACCAACGCCAACATGTCGGACTCGTACAGCGACAACAGTGACGGAGGGGCCGGTGACAGCCCGTGCAGTACCCCAATCCGTAGGAGGCCCCGCAGCACTCGACACCAGACAAGGGCATCGGCAGAGTGGTATACTCACCCTCTTCCCCCGCCGACCACGCTGGAGGAGCCCCTGGTGATAGACAGCGATGATGACGACGTTCGAGGTCAGTGGCGTGGGTTCGGCACTGCTGTCTTCCCTAAGCTTGCGTGCTTTGCTCACGGCTGAATTGCTGTGCGCTTTCTACGGCCCCAACAGCACAACAGTTGTATGGTAGATTGCTATTTTTCACTCCAGAGAGTTTTTAAACCACAACATGCTGTAGCGGACCACCGAAGGTTAAGAGGATATGAGAACAACCAGGGTGACTGGTGTATGCGGGAGTTATTTTCGTGGAAGTCGTGACAGACAGCAGTGACAGCAGTGCATGCAGCGACAGTATTTAGTGGTACAGTAGCAGCGGGGGAAAACGCTTTCCATGGGGGGGCACGACGGCATGGAAGGCAGGGCGGTGATAGACAACGATACGATAGGCGATAGCGATGGAAGTGAGGTTTAGAGCGATGACTGCTGTTATGTGGAAGGAAGGATGTCGATAAGATGTAAAGAGATTTCTTCAGCACCGTCCGCGTTGGGTATTCATAGCCCCTTTCGCTTTACTTGTAGGAAGGCGCCTGTTCTGTTTCACACGGTGTCGAGCCGGGCTAGTGTCGCTGTGAAGGGCACGTAGGCGACATGTTTACACCTTGAGGTTGATCAGGGTACAAGTAGCCCTTTGGCCTCCGCTTGTTGGGGGCATAATAAGCACAACGGTACTCATCGATTAGTGGGGCCGATGTGTCCATGGAGTAGTCATGCGTCCTGGCCACCTGACAGACGATATTTTGAGGGCTACGTTTGTAATGAACGTCAGGGAAGACACCAGCAGTCCCCCCGCTCGACGACACCAAAGCCATCAATAGTCGTTCATTGCTTCGTTGTTGTTGTTTTCGTTGGAGTGGAGTGATCTAACGTACAGGAGTATGTCGCGTAGAGAATCGGGTTTATACGCACCCTGATCGTCTCATCCTCGGCGTTTTGTGGCCAGGACCACGAAGGCACTACGACGCGCTGGGCATCAACTTCTACCGGCAAGACTCTCGTCACGGCGTGTCATGTAGAATAGCACCGGTGGTGCATAGCATATTTAGTATCCAAAGGACTTTGTCCCCGTCCCTCGCTACTTGCCTGGCCCTACCATTGCACCGCCTCACACTCGCCGTCCTCCTACCCTTCGCAGCCGTTCCAGCCGCCCAAGGGGCCGCCAGTGCCGATAAGCCTTCCCGAGTGGTGACGACGGTCTGTGACGATGACGACGGCGGTGGTGGGGTGCGGCGGGATAGCAGCTTTGTCGACACCGACTTCGGCGACGGGTTGATAGAGCTACGCACCCGCAAGGAGCGGCAAGGGGCCCCGCCGGGCATGCAGAAAGTCCGGTTGTCGTGGGCGGTCGCTTACCTGCGAGAGGAGTGAGTGGACAGCACTATGTATGCACATATCGACGTCGTAGGAACGTACCAGTACTGTAGCAAACAAGTAAGGCATTGTTGTATGATACTTGATGGAAAGTGGTGATGGAGTTTGCTTGGCAAGTTTGCGTTGCCAACAGCATGGACGAATGTTATCAAGTACACCAACGGTCAGATCTCAGATGTAGCGTCGGAGCCTGTACTTGATGCAGGTATCTAGATTTTGCTCGGCTTGTTTGCGCTGCCAACGTCATGGACGAGCATTTTCTAGTACACCAACGATCCCAGACGGAGTTTGAGCTGCACGTGTCGTCGCCGTTATATGCCTTGGAACCGCAGCCGCCTCAAAACTGTTAGTGGTGTGTGGTGCTTTGGGGACATCTTGTGTGTGTGATTTTGCTGCCTCCTGCGTCGCTTGCTGGCTCCCGCTGCTACTTTGTCGACTCGCAACCCTTCCGATGGTACTGCTGTAGCGACGCAACACGACGGTTACTGCTCATTGGATCGATCGCTGCCATGTCATACACGTCTGATGATACGTTTTTGATGACGCCGTCGATGACAGGTGTATTCGCTCTGTACCCCACAAGACTCGCGTGATCTTCCCAAACAAGGATACCACGGTACGTGATGCTCACAGCCTGCCTCCGTTGCATCAGCAGTACTGCGCATCGCGAAGACTTAGGCCAATTTGACGTTATAGATCATAGCATAGCCGGTGCAGTAGTGTTCCGGATATGTCGGGTATTGCCTGGAGATACACATTGATGGGAGGTAAGTGTTGTATCGATGGAAGTCGTGTCTGCGAATTTTCTCCGACCCGTCATGCTGTTTTTTTTCGATCCTCCAGGGAGCGGTGCAGGTGACCCGGTCTGACGTCATCCGCCTTCAAGAGAATGTGTTCCTCAACGACACCATCATTGACTTCTACCTCAGGCAAGCGTCAGATCGTTGATTACCGTAAACGGTGTGGGTTCGCGTATGGTGTTATGCTGGTGTGCCGTCGATCGATCGGTTTTCATAGGTCGATTGCTACACTGAGAGGCTACCAATGCTGACAAACGGTGGTTTTGGGAAGATCTCGTGAAAAGAAAGGGAGAGAGAGAGAGAGACAGAGAGAAAGAGAGGCAGAGAGAGAGCGACAGAGAGAAAGAGAGGCAGAGAGAGAGAGAGAGAGAGGGAGAGCTGTGATGCCTTGCACGTCTCAAGCGGGTGGTTGTCTTCGATATCCTCTCTTTTCGCTGTGGAGCAGGTAACCTCAACCTTGAAAGATCGATTGCACACCTGTGCCTTCGCCCACAGTCGTAAGGTAGCCTTGACGGTTGACCTATGTTTTTAGCCCGGCGTGCGGTTTTCGGCGCGCCACTATAATAGAGTGCGCGACACAACTGTCTTGGATGTTGATCCCTTTTGGTCATGCCATGTGTTTGCCTTAGTCCTTGGTTGATTACCCTAACGGCAACGGTGTTCCTTCCAAAGCGACTGCTGTCTGTTTCTTGTCCTCGATTTGCCGCGCGTTGTTCCAGACGCTCATTATCCCGTGTTATACTGTACCGTTGTACTATACTGTAGTCGGCTCCTGATCACGGACAAAGAAACTTGCGATACACTTAGGTGGAGTCGTACATTGTAATATTTAATTTTTAGCGGCAAGCCACCAAGGACGGGGGCAGGCGTGCTGTTTTTTTCCCTCGCTAAACGGGCACGAGCTTCACCGCCTGTGCTTTCGATGTGGGCTTGCCCTCCCCTTCTTGACGACAAGGTCTGATCTCTTGGAGGCGGTGTGTGTTACGCGTGCTTGTGCGACTCCTCGATGACAGGTATCTTCTCTCTCGGGAAGACAGCTTTGCGGAAGGCTTGGCGCCAAGCTCGGTGAGTGCACACGCTAATCCTAACCCCTATCGTGTTTTTTTTTTTGTGTTTTCGCTGGCTGGGAGGTGTCTTGGTGCAGATGTGGCGCTGGGCAGGTGTTTGCGTTTGCTGCTAGCGGGGCGTCGGTATGTGTTCGACAGCATTGCCTCATTTTGTCGGCGTGGAAGCAGGAATGGTCCATGTAATGGTTGGTGTTTCTGGTGCCGGCGGTAGCGGTACGTGGCCCCACCACACACCAGCAACAAGTCACCGATTGCATTGATTGCCGTCGCTGTGAGGCATACACCGCTGACCTCGAGTAACTTAGTTTTGGATGGATGGGTTGTCTTTTCGTGACTGCTGTGGTGGTGTGAAAGCGTTCAATCGAAAATGACACAATGGCTCCAATTCAGAGACGCAGACAGCCCGCGTTAGACTGCTGACCTTGGTAACTGTCCGTGTCAGTTGGACCAGTACGGACATTAGAAGGTACCTAGAGGAGACCGGAACGGTTTTCAATATCAACACAACACCACCACCACCAACAACGACAACAACAACAACAACGATGTTTCTTAGGTCCACGCCTTCAGCCCGTTGGTGGTGCAGGGTATCACCAACGTCGCTGATGCTGCGGAGCCGGAAGCGTACTGGCGAAAAGTCCAGGTACTACTTCTTGCTTTTTTGTCTTTCGTTTTTTTTTGTTTTTGTCATTCTTTCGTTCGCGACCGAGACCGACGAATGCTACATGTAGCGGTGTTTACGTCCAGCGAATGGAGGTTTGGCGAGCGAGCTTTCGTGACGTGACTCCCTGCAGTAGTAGCGGTATACCGTTGTGGGACGCGCAGTGGTATACTGTGGCGTGTCTGCGTGTCCACTGTACAATGCAACGGTACAGCAGCAAGGGCCATGACTATAGGTGGGGTTTGTGCCCGTGGGGGAAATGAATGCCGGACAATAGGCATAGTGTTGTGTTACGGGAATTTCTGGTCGTGGATGTGGTTGTACATATGCTTAGAGTTCCGACGACTCACGTCGAATTGGTGCCTTTTTTTCCCGTTTATTGTCCGCTCTCGTGATTTGTTAGAAATGGACCAAAGGGCTGGACCTGTTCAGCAAGAAGATCGTCCTCTTCCCCATCAACAGCGCGTGAGTACACTAAAACAGATATAACCCGTCTTCACCGAGCGTGCAGAAAAACTGTACAAAAGTTGTACCATGGTATCATACTCATTAACATTAGTCGTTTCGATCTTCGACCGGTATCCCGAACCGCGTACGGTGTACGGTGCAGTACAGCAGCATGTGATGGGCGCCGTTAGGCCGCGCGTCTTTTTGTTCCCTCAAGTCATTTTAGCTCCTTTTGAGGCCAAGTCGTTCAGTCTGTCGTGTTTGTGTCTTGTGTTGCCACTCTGCGGGAACCGACAGTTCCAACGCATACGTACGTGTCAGGTTTTCCTGTGAAGCCCATGTGGTTGGTTCACCTTTGCGACCGGTCTAGAGATAGGTCGCAGGGCACCCACTAGCAAAAAGAATGTGAGCTTCCACTTACATCCGTGATGAACACCAAGCCTTGTAGTTGGACCAGATACTTCGAAGGCGACCAAAAGGCCTGTGTTTTTGACCAAGTATCCTTTGAGCTATAGCGGAGGACGCCTCGTGGTTGCTGCTCGAAGTACCAACCTCTCTCTGAAGTTCTCCTCAAACTTTGCGACGCCGCAGAAAGAAAGACTTGCGACACCCACACACTCAATTGTTCGCGTTCGCTTATAAGGCCAAACCACAAACCGCATCACGACCAAGCCTTCGAGTTGATCGCGCTAACCGCATCAGGAACAAATATTCGAGTTCATCGAACAAACCGCGTATCTATCATCAACAAACCTTCGAGTTCATCACACAATGTCACCCAAACTGTATCACCAACTAACCTGCGAGTCTCACACGAACCGTACCTATCAACAAACCTTGGTGTTTATCTCACGCACCGTATCTATCGTCAACAAACCTGCGAGTGTTTCACACGAACCGTAACTATCGTCAACAAACCTGCGAGTGTTTCACACGAACCGTAACTATCGTCAACAAACCTGCGAGTGTTTCACACGAACCGTAACCACCTATCACGAACAGGCTGCACTGGAGTCTCCTTGTGCTTATCAACCCGGACCTTTTCGAGAAAAGAGTGACCCAGAAGGAAAAGGAGAAGGAAAAGGAGAAGGACAAGGACGCAGCCGCCGCCGCCGCCCGCAAGAAACCCACGGCCCCCACCGCAGCCGCAGCCGCTGCCGCCGCTTCGGCTGAATCAACGAAATCCGCGAAAAAGAAGGCAGGGAAAAATAGTAGGGCTGACACCGGAGCCAACGCTGTCAGCGAGAGAGGAGATGGCGGCGGCGGCGGCGGCAGCAGCAGCAGCAGCAGCCAGAGCTCGACGGTTTCGCACACCGAAGGAAGACGTTTCCAGGAGGACGACGACGAGGAGATGCCGCAGGCAGCTTCGCCATCCCGCGACGCCGCTAGCCTCGCCACCGCGGCAAGTGCGGGAGAAGAAGCAATACCTTCTTCGCCTCCTCTGTCCGAAAGCGAGTACCTCAGTCAGGCCTCGCCGTTGCCGAGCAGAGGCAAGGCCATGGAGTGGCCCCCATCCACGGAAATACAGCGGCACAGCATACCGCTCTTGGACGACTGTTCTGGTAGCGCCGATGCCGACCCTACCGGTGAGATTTTTTCTTCTGTTTCTTCTTCGACAGCCACCGGCGCGGGGCGAAACTGCCCCCGCCATGCCTGCGGAATTTCTGAGGCAGAGGCCGGCGGCGGTGGCGGCGGCGGTGGTGCCTGCACTACGAGTGGAAGAGGGTGGTCTTCTCACGGGGCGGCGTCGCAGCCCGAGGAAGAGAACGCGGTAGCCGTGGGAGAGAGTGGCAGTGGCGGTGTTACGACGGCGGGTGAATCGGTAGACCGGCGGAACGTGGAGAGCCTTCCCATGGAGATGGAGGTCGAGGAGGAGGACCAGCTCCCCTCGCGTGCTGGCGAGATCGTCGGCGGCGGAAGGACAAGGTTGTCATCACCATCGTCACCGGCATCGCCATCGCCATCGCCATCGGCAACGGTTTCACGAGGACATGCGCCACCGATGCCTGGATCTGCATCTGGGTCACCCGCTGCATCTGGATCTGCCACATCCACTCCCGTACAAGCCCTGAACGTGGAAGCCTCAAACGGACCCCTCCACGATGGACCGGAGTCGGTGCTATCGCCACCTCGTCCACTTCTTCCGGTAGGACGAGGAACGAAGGAGTCCCCTGCAATCGCGGCAGACAGCCGACGGGAGTGGAGGCTGAACCAGCCTTCCCCCAGCTCGCCCATGTACCCGAGCAGCCCGCCTTGTGCCGGGCCCCCCGGAGAACGGTCGGGGGCAGCGGCGGCAGCGGCGGCGGTGGCGGCGGCGGCGGCGGCGGGAGGGTCTCAGCCTAGTCCTGGAAGCGCCGACGCGGGCGAACGGCCCGGCCGAGAAGACGCGCATCGTCGCCGCCGCCGCCGCCGCTCTCCCGACCCGACGGCCGGGGGGTTGGACACCACGATCGCCGGTCGCACCACCGTTCGGCGTCGGAGTGTTGGTGTTGGTGCTCACCGGCAGGAAATGCGGACGGCAACGCAGCCCCAAGGGACCGGCGGGCCAATCGACGTCGATGCTTTGCCGTCGAATGACGAGCCCGGGCCGTCGAGCGGAGAGCCCGAGCCAGCGGTGGACGTGGAGGCGTTGTCGTCGAGCGGACCGGCGGCGGCGGACGATGAAGTGGGAGGAGGAGGAGGAGGAGGAGGAGGAGGAGGAGGAGGAGGAGGAGGAAGAAGTAGAAGCGGAAGATGAAGAGGAGGAGGAGGAGGAAGAAGAGGTGGCGGAGTGCTCGTTGCTGTCGATGTTCAGTGCTTGTCGTGGCAGAGGGACGGCGGCGCGAGGTGCGGCGGCGGTGGCGGCCGGAGCGGAGGTTGTGGACCTAGCGCCGCCGTCGGCAGGAGAGGACGGTAGCAGCAGCAGCAGCAGCAGCAACAGGGGCAGCAGCGGCAGCAGTAGTAGCGGGCGCGAGAAAGGGGCAAGGGAAGATGTGGATAGCGATGGCGGCGGCAGCGGCGGTGGTGAAGGGATGGAGTGGAGAGTGCCCAGAATAGTCGGGCGGAACGTTGATCAGAAAGGCCGTTCGCAGCCAGCGCTCGTGACATCATCATTGCGATTGCGCTCTGTTCCCTGTGGGGCTAGCGCTGCCGCTGCGTCTGCTGCTGCTGCTGCTGCCGCCTCTTCCGCGGCAGATGCACCGGGCGCATCTTCCACGGGAGAAGCAGAGGCACTGCGCAGCGATGCCGCTATTGTTGCGCACGCCGAAGCACAGGAAGTAGAGGCGCTCGACAGCAATGCCGCCGCTGTTGTCGCGGAGACCGAACTCCGGACAAGGGTAAGGTCGACTCGATCGAGGAGGCCACCATCACGATCGACAAACGGCAGCAGTTGTAAGGCAGCGCAGCTGCCTCCGCCTCGCGAGCATTCGCCACCAGACAGCAGTAGTGGCGACGGGAAACGGCCGACCACGTCTGGGGGCGTCGCAGTTGGGCAGGAGGAGCCGGGGGGGGGGGGAGGGGTGGCGGACGCTGGTGCGGTGGGCCTCAGCTCCTCACCACCGGACGGAGATTTGGACGGCGGCGAGCGGGCAGCAGGGGTCGAAGAGGTAGTGGATGATTCACCCATCCCGTGCATGCTGCTGCTGGACTCCACCAAGGGACATCGGTCGCAGGAGGTCTTCAGGATGGTTCGCAAGTGAGTAATTGTGTTGTACCTTTTTGCGTAACCGTTACACCGCAGTCTCTTTATGGTGGTACAAGGCGGTGGATATGAGACCATGGACCGCTTTTTTTGTGCTTGAACGGCGGTTTCGCTGACGAGTTACAATGCAGTATGTGCCTGGGAAGCCACCCCGCTCTGGGGGCTAAGATAGGCCAAATCCCCTCGGGAAAGTCGAAGATGAGACGAGATAGAGACACTAGGCCACTGAACTAACTGCTTGTGTTGAAACACATACTATGCCATACCGGTAGTCTTTGACCGCGTACCCTTGCCCCGGTTATCAGATACGTCGAAGCCGCCTGGAACAACACCCACGGGAAGAGCAGCGGGAGGAAGAGCAAGGTCGACGTCACCGCCAGGCTGCTAGGCGGCTGCAGCCCACCGGTGGGCAAAGACAGTAGTAAACCTTACACCTTACCGCAGTCTGGCAGCAGTTCTGTGCAGTTCTGTGCAGTTCTGTGCAGTGCTGTGCAGTTCTGTGCAGTGCTGTGCGGCCCCCAAGAGTTTCTGAAAGACTCTTCCCACCTGTAGCCCCCCGCTACGTTGATGGGTACCATATACAGCAAGACCTGAAGAAGAACTATTACATAAGAGTGGACATGACTCATCCAGGGCGGGTCCTACGGTACATATCAGGAGAAGGTCGGGTGTCATTTCATGTCGTATCATGCCATGTCATGTCATGTCATGTCACGTCATGTCGGTTGTGATGCCATCAGAGGAGTTACTCCGTGGCAGGAAGTTCTTTCGTTCCCCACCAGAATCTGTACCACACACGTGCTTCCTTGGGGTATACACGGAGTTTCCTTGTTGCGTTAGTGAGCAGCTTGGTTCTTTTCAGGTAGGTGGGTGATGAGTTGAGCGAACAGATTGGACAAGCGCCTATTACGGATCAGGTGTGGTTCGCTAACCGTTAACAGTGTGCCATCGTAGTCCAGTCAGTCGGCGATTGTACATGCAAATGGCGGTACCCTCTTGCCGAAGCATGCCAACATGTTCGCCTGTTTGTAGCATTGCTCACGCGCCAGTCTCACTCTCACCTATTGACCATGGGGGCCCAGGCCCTTTTCTGCCTGCACAGCTCGCCACCCTGCGTAATAAAGTCCTTGCATCGAAGTGTGCCAAGTGCGCTCAACACGGTGCTGAAATATGGCACGGACTTGCATCAATTGACTCACAGCACTTCGTAAGGTAGGCAATGAAATTTGTATGGCCGTTTGACCTGTTGCTGTTTTGATGTTGTTGTCGCTTGTCTCCATGCTGTTTCGATGTTGTTGTTGTCCTCCTTGCCACGGTTCAACATGTTATTTACAGATACCTCAGCAGACGAACGATTGCGACTGCGGCGTGTACGTGATCCACTACGCAAAGCTCATCCTCGAGAAGCCTCCCCTCGCCACTCAAAGGTAGGAGATCTACGACAGAGATCTACGACAGAGATCTACGACTCTTCTTGTTGTTATTGATGGTGTTGTTGGTGCTGCTGTGGTGTTTGTATGAGTAGTAGTAGTAGTAGTAGTAGCAGGTAATGTTGTTGTTGAGTGTCCTCTTGTCGAGGCATCACAATGCATCGCACGGTAGAGGGGGTGATGAATGCATGTGTGCTTTTTTTCCGTGCCACGAAGAGTGTACATGTCCTCAGCGCATGGTGTATGCCCTCCCCCCCTCGGCGTCGAGTCGCTCGTTTAGCGTATGCTTGATTGAAATGTTTTTTCGCATATAGTACACGTCTCAGCCCATGTTGTGCGATTTCCGACAGCTCCGAGCCTCACGAGATGAGAAAATACGGATACCTTGGGCTAGCCTAGACGTTAAAGGCGAAGGTCCTGTGCTCACGTTGTCGCCTGTGACGTGTGCCGTTCTCTGGTCGATTGATTGTCTAGCCCTAAGTCGAACAGCGTTAAGAGCGTTACCAGAGGTCGTCGTTTAGTCCGTCGCTGTCCGAGTCAAACCAAAATGTTTTCTCGGAACACACACACACGAAGCATCGTTCGCGGTCCATTTGTCCCCCGTGCTGCTATCCTTGGCTTGTCGTTTCGAAGGTTCTTGGACAGGAAGGGCAAGGGTGGAATTTTCAGCAAGAAGTGGTTCGACAGCAGCGTTATCAGCGCCACCCGCAAAACCATCAGAGACACGGTGGAGACGATGAGATGGGACTGCTTGGAGAAGGAGAGAGGCGCCGCTGCCGCTGCTACTAGTTAGTTGGTGCCCCTGGTGTAGCCGGGACTAATGCTAATGATAACCGTGCGGTTTAGATCTTCCCCGTAGCATGGCTGGCCCTGCATTATTTTTTCCCGCGTACTGCAGGCGCGAGATTGCGAAAAACGTGGTCGAGATAATCTATTCATTTTGTTCATTCCTGTAATATTTGAGTGTTTCGTTTGCCTTGTTGTGCTTGTTGAGGGCGCGGAATCTGTTTCTCTTGAGTGGTGTTCTGGTCGTTTTGCTGTGGAAGCTGCGGCCAAAGTGCGAGAGGGTCTTGTTTTACGTTTAGGTGCTGTTGTTGGTTGGCTTCATCCGTTCCATATTTCGTAGGAGGCACCGCGCACGACTTTGTTCTACCTTAAGGTAAAAGCGCAGACAGCCCAGGTATCTACTTTGGATTTAGTCTAGGGCGTCGGGTTTGGTCGTGGTTGCCCGAGCCGCGGGCGTTTTTCTTTCGAATTTAATTTAAGCAACGAACTTGCAACGAAGTTGGAGTTTATGCTAGTTTGCCTGTGTGGGACATCCGGGCAGACTATTGTATGCATGATGGTGTGTTGTATGTACGTATGTATGTGGGACTTGTACCGGCGCTACAAAGAATGGCTCTTGAGTCTTTATTTTGTTTGCGGAGTGCGCTACAATAATTTCCTTGTTCTCTCTGATTCGTTTACACGCAGTACGTTTCTCTACTCCAACCATCCGTACCACTCAACCATCTGCAACTTCGTAGGAACAAATGAGGTGGGTAATGTAGTCAATTAGCAGTGGAAACGACTGGGACTCCTCATAATAGGCTCGACCTCATTGATGAGCAGGTTTCATACGTTACCCTATCCGTTAGGCTACAGCAGTAGTAGTGTAGTTGCCCAGACACAATCCGAGTACCTACAATAGGTGACTGATTTTCAAAGTACCATTACTCCACAGCAGTAGAGAGAATGGCGTCGGAACCGTCTTGTCGAGAGATGTCTGAGAACAAATGATCTCTTGATTTGACATCATCTTCGCCCTGGAGCTGCTGTATGTAGTGGAGCTGTGAAAATCGGTCGAATGGGTGTGGTATCTTGTGTCATGTCACGTACGGTAGGGGGTGGTGGTATTTCGACTCACGTCGCCCCCTAATTCCGCCGCTTCACACATTTCCGATTCCAGCTACCCGCCCGGTGTTGCCGTGCTCGCTGTTGCACACTAGCACTCGAGAGAGAGAGAAAAAGAGAGGGTACCCTGACGCCCCTCGGATCTAGGTAGAGTGGGCAGCACTCTAAGGAGGATGGAAAGCTTAAAGGAGCAGATTGCGGGGTGGCCCCAGTTCTCCTATGTCCAGGTACGTATGCATACGCATACGCATAGGCCAGGTGTGTAGACGTGCGACAGCAGTACTACTACTGCTGCAGGTGCTCTCGACGATGGAATGGATGAAATGAGTGTGCGAATTCCATCCTTTGGCTAATGAAGCTACGCAGGGCTTCTGCGAGGCACGGCCTGCTGGTGCCAGGCTTGTATGCTGCATTTGCGCCAGCGTAGCCGGTTGTGGCTGGCCAACTGCCGTTTGCTTCTGTAGCGGGTAGCTCAACTGCCGTGGATAGAAGTTGCAGCCGGACAAACAAAGCAACCTACCTGGGTATGCATAGGTATGCAAATATCCCAGGATATACCACCAACCCTCCCTGCTCTATGAGCGTGAACGGATACATACACGTTCGTAAAACGGGACTCGCAGCTCTGAGTGCGGGTTGTGTGTCGCTGCTCCGAGCGATGGGCGCAACTCGCCCTGCCTCCAACTTCCGTCGCCAACGATGCATCGTGCTGCGGAGAATCTGATCCAAGCTGCATCAGCCTGTTCGTTCCGTTCCGAAGACGACGAACGCATCTCTTAGAGGATGATGTACTCATGTTTTTTTTGTTTTTTTTTCTCCCATCATTGGATTCTGTCGTCTGCCCCTCTGGCCCCTATCCTCCACTTCTACTAGCTAGACGACCCAACCGGGGTCAAATAGGAGGGGGTTATGTATCTTATGATGAATGTACTGCTGTACACTTCTGTTGTACTGCTGTAGGGGGTGACCACGTGGAACGTTCGAGTTGCCGGTTTGCATACGGACAAAACAGGCCGCGGCGGGATCATGCTGTTTGCAGTGCATAACGATGGATAGATGAAAATGAGTACGTACATTGTACATTGGTCGCGTGGAGATAGAGAGAGAGATACCTGCTGGCTGTACTGCATTTCGCAGTTGACAGTGCTTTTTTTTTTCTGGACGCGACACAGTGAATCCATAGCGTCCGCGGAAGCTACCTGTATTTCTACGATTTCCCGAGCTGCATACAGCGATATACCCCTCCCTCCCTGTGGGTAGCAGGCACAACAAAGACAGTTTTTATAATAGCCGTCTTTGTTTTGCAACGGTTGGAAGTTCAATCACTGCTACATAGCATCCTGCTGTAGGCTCCGCTGTACTAGTAGTTTAGGAACACGGGCACTTACTCATCAGAGTAGCCTTCCCTTTGTTAAGAAGCACGTCTTGTTTCCTCACTACTTGTCGTACTATACTTGAGTGCATACCCACGCTGTGTGCTTTCTCTGCTTCGTTGACGTGTTTCTGCATCGTCTCTTTGCTCGTTCCCGCATCATGTTGCTTGGTTGCCTCATCTAATCTTGGTCAATGGATCGATGATCTTTGGCGGGGGGGCTGGGTGCGCCCCATCTCTGATCTTGATCTTGATCTTGATTGGATCGGCGGTCGATCGGCGGGGGGGCTGGATGCTCTGCTGCGTGCAGGCGCTTGCTGGGTGGTTCGTGCTATGGACTGCGCTGGTCAGCATTCCACCGGGGCACACGGAGCAAAAGAATGTCATCATGATGAACATGGTGGGTGTGAGAGAGAGACTAGTCGATACGATATGCATGTTTGTACAGATTGTGAGAAAGCAAATTTGAGAAAAGGGGCTCGCCTACGCGACATCCTTTAGAATCTGGGTAGCAATTTTCAGGCTAGAAAAGAGATAAAGTTGAGCACTTGAGCAGAAGAAAAGTAGTTGCCCCCTGGGGAAACAACCCTGCACTTGTATGCTATGGTTAACACAAACACTCACACACAGGTCATTGACTCCGTGCTTCCTCACAGGGTCTCAAATGGTGGCCTGTAGAAGCATTTTGTGTATCCAACCGCACTGATACTGACGTATTTTAATTGGTCAGCCGATTAGCGTGGTCGATGCTATTTTAGTAAGAAATACACCCACAGCTCGCTTTCACTTGTTCACGTAAAACAGAAAGCCAGATTTGCTTCTTTGTACATAGCGCATACAGTGATGATTCCAGCGCGATGCGTTAACAACGTAGTCTCAGACCGGCACGACATTTAACGGTATCGATCCATCCATGACCTCTAACCCTGCCCAAATCTCACTCGTCGGCCTGCCGCCCACAGGCGCACGGCGCAGTAGCGACGAGCCTGGCGGTGGTGACAATCCTGACGGGGTGCGACAGCACCTTTTCTACGGCGTCAAGCGTGGCCTTCTTCGCAGTCGATGCCCTGGTGATGATCTCCAACGGACGGAGACAGAAACGCCTCGGGGAGAAGCTCGACTCCCCGGCGTGAGTGGGGTTTGAACGCTTATTCAGATGCAATGTCCACTGGTTTGTTCTCTGGCCGTGCGGAACAGTCTTGCCTTCTACGCGGCTGCTGCGTTTTCCACGATGATGGTGGTTGCTTGCTGGGCGTGAGCCGCGCAAAGAGGTTCGGCCAGCGAAAATCTCGTGTTTGGCGGAAGCCTAACGTGTGTGTTCGTGCGTCTACACGGATGCCGCCCTGTTTGTGTCATGGATGTCTCATGTCTTCGAGTTTCCGATATGGAGTCTGTGCATTCGTGCTGCTGGTTATTGCTTCTTGTATTGCGCTGCCGGCATGGCCGTGTTAAAACAATGCCTCATTTGGAATCTTGGCATGGCGTTTGAAACAACGTCTCCACCGGCAGCGCGCTAGTGTCGAGATCAAGCGCTGTGTTTCGCCGCCTTTCCGGATACAGCAGTAGAGGACTCTGTCGATGTGGCCATATATGTGACCGCCTGCCTGCCTGCCTGCCTGCCTGCCTGCCTGCCTGCCTGTCTGTCTGTTTGTCTGTCTGTCCCTCTCCCCTTTTTCTCCACAACCACTCGAACTCTCTTGTGGTGCTGTTCTTCCCACCCAACGGCTACTGCACCAAAAGGCGAGCGATGGACTACGCCCATCATCTGATCGGTGCGGTGTACGGAACCTTTCTTCTTTTCGGGCAACAGGTGGTTTGCCAGCCGTCATGCCCGGCACCGAACCTCTACACCTACGCCCAGACCAACGAGTTCAGGTACAAGTGCATCATGACACGACTACGTGCTGTCTCTGTCTCTCTCTGTCTCTCTCTATCTGTCTCTCTGTCTCTCCCCTGTCTCTCTCTCTCTTCTCTCGCTTTACCTCTTTCTCTCTTTGCTGTGTTCACATCACAAGATATCGTTTTAGGTTTTTTCGGGAGATCCATATCTTGAACTGATTTCTTGTCCTCCAACCTCGCTCTATAATAGTAGACGTATCTACCTATCAGGTGGGCGCATCATGCTTGCTTCGCTCACCAACCGCCATTTGTTAGCTACGAGGTTTGAAGAGCATCGGAGCCCAGCTCTCATACCGGACCGCGTTTGGCACGACGTTGATTCGGCGGGCCTCCTCTGATCCGTCGTGGAATCTTGCCGGCTGCTGCGAATCACGGGCAGTCGCTAGCCTTGGCGGTGACGGTGTATGTATCCCGTGGTGTATACGGAGGCGTTCTGCCACGCGTGAGGAAGATTATGATTACGACGCCTTCGTTCCTCATGTTGCGTACGATACTGCGGCAGATCGCGCTCAAGTTTTGGTGCAGAACGGTGGTCCCCGTATAAAAGGCCGCCCGCATTTGTACACAAGGCCGGTCATCCTGTAAAGGGCCGGCGAAGTGGCGTTGACAACTAAAGATGGAATGTCCAAGTTGTGTCATACTCCTAAATTGATTGTGCCGTGTGCCCGGTAATCCACTCGTTACAATTTGACAGGGACCACTATACTACTGTACCGAGGTAGCAACGCCCGTTGACACGAACCGGCTTCTCTTTGCTTCTCTTTGCTGCTGCTGCCCGTGTTGTCGTGCCAAACCTTATCTTGCCTCTTGTGCTCTTGTACAGCACCCCCTTCTACGGCTTGTATCGCCTCACCAGGCACCCTATCGCTGGCGGTCTCTTCGCGCTAGCCTTTTTTGGAAGGTGAGCGTGAGGCCTAGCGTAGCGTTGCAACACTTGGTTTACATGTATTGTAGTGGAAGGTGAGCGTGAGGCCTAGCGTAGCGTTGCAACACTCGGTTTACATGTATTGTAGCTCGAGGTAAATAGCGACGAAGGTGGTGACGCTGGTACTGCTGTAGCGTGCTCTTCAAGGGGAGAGTCACCTACTGTCAGTTCGTAAAACAGTGTAGTTTTCGTGCCGCTGTCGAGTCGAAATGAATGCTGCCGGGGGACGACCTGGCCCCTTCCAGATACACAGCAAAGGAAATACCTTGCACATGTCTGGATGAGGTGTTGCCATTATGGTTGTTTTCCGCTCCTTGGACACAGCAAAAGACAAATACCAAAACAACTTGGAGATGTCTGCATGAAATGTTGGCGTGGGCGAGCCCGTCTGCTGAGCACCACACTGTCGTCTATCTATGGCCCTGATTCTGTCAAGGAGTCGAAGGTTGCCGTGTAGTTGGCTGCTCTGTCGTTCTTCGTCTCACGACCATGGTTGCATTTTGGTCACGTTGTGTTGTGTTCTGTTTTATACTTAACCCTGTCTTTGGTTTCAGAAAATTCGTTGGAAATTGTCGTCCTCGTTGCTTGTCTTCCGTGCAACTGCTGCATCCGGGGTGTTCGCACGACCTGAACCGTGCACCTGCTTTCCTCGACACCGACCGCGGGACTCTCTCTCTCTCTCTCTCTCTCTCTCTGTCTGTCTGTCTGTATGTATGTCTGTCTGTCTGTCTGTCTGTCTCTCTCTCTCTCTCTCTCTCTCTCTCTCTCTCTCTCTCTCTGTCTGTCTCTGTCTCTGTCTCTGTCTGTCTCTCGGTCTCTCTGTCTGTCTGTATGTCTGTTTCTGTCGCTCTCTTTTTTGCTGTTCGCGCTTCTTGTCTCTTTGCTTGGTGTTGTTTCGTGACCCAGCCGGATCGTGTTCAACTTCATGTACCTCGTACCGTACTCGTGGAGCCATTGCACCTTTAGCGGTTTCATGGCCATCGCCGCACCCTACCAACTCCTACAGGTGACCCAGTCACTCGCGGCATCGCATGCATGTTTTGGTCGTACGACAGCATTTGTTCTCTTCTTGCTATCGTGAAGGCAGCCCACACGATACGATCATGCAGTAGTACCACAGACAGCATACGATATGATCGTACAGAAGACAGCACTACTGTACTCCTACGCCTGATGTCATTGCTGTTACCCCACCGTTGTTTCGACTTCCACTACCTTTGATGTATGTCCTCATAACGTTGCTCTCCCGGCTCCCCTTCCGACCCGTTTGTCCTCTGCGTCATTTTCTTTATTCTTCACCGTGGTATTTTGTGCCGGATTCCACCGGGCGCGCGGAAACACACGGAACGATATCACACGCCACGGGACGGAAAAAATACGCGGGACGGAATCACACGCCACGGGACGACACGAAATGGTGTGGGACGGAATGGCGCGGCAGGTGGTGTGGATGTTCTTGATCATGAAGAAAGTGGCGGCTAGCCTGACCTGCGGTAGAAAGCCGAAAGCAGCCAAGGTCGCTTAGCCCAAAAGTCGAAGTGATAAAATCCTTCGAACTACAGCAGTATGCATATGGGATAACACTGCGTTGACGGATCGAATGTAACCGAACCAAAATCGAGCGAAATTGCATTGTTCTGGCTTGCCGGGCCTTCAGTCTTGACTGCCGTGTATCGACAAGGATGTGTTGTGATTCAAGTAGCAATCTATGATGTGTGTCAGAAAGGGGGGGGGGGCGCGGAGGGCCCGGGGGGGGGGGGGCCCCAAAAATCCAAAACTTTTTAAAACCAACTTTCCCCAAAAAAAAAATGCAAAAGGGGTTTTTTTCAAAAAAAAATGTTTTTTTTCCCTACCCCTTTGGGGGGGGATTTTTTATTATTAATTTTTTATAACCGAAAACAAACCCCTTTTGCGAAAAACTTTTTTTCCGGGCCTTCCCCCCCTTGTTTTTTCTTGGTCTATGGCATCTAAAGACCCCCCCCCCCTTCAAAAAAAACCCCCCCTGTTAAAAAAAAAAATTTCCCTTCTTTTTTAAAGGAAGGGGTCCGGGTAAAAAAAAAATTTCCCCCCCCCCCAACCAAAGGTACCCAAAAAATCCCTTTTTTGTTTGGTTTAAGCCTTTCTTTTCCCTATTTTTTCTTTTAATCAAAAAATCCTTTTTCAATTTACTTGGGGGGGGGGGGGAATTTTTTTTGCCACTCACAAAAAAAAAAAATTT
>FN649757.1:781318-837922 GCA_000310025.1 Ectocarpus siliculosus
TTTAGGGGGGTTTGGGGTTTTTTTTTTTGGGGGAATAAGGTTTTTTGGGGTGGGGCCTGTGGGGGGGGGGGGGGCATCAGGGTTGATTGTTGTGGTGGTGGTTTGCATCCGGGGGAACCGCATCGTTCACATGCTCGTGCCAATGTACCCACCAAACCGGGCATGTTTCCAAGGGACACTGGAACATGCTAGCTTGTATTGTACCACATCAGTCGGTATCAGTGGACGAACCAATCAAATCTCCCCACCCACCCACATCCACCATCCCGTACACCCACACAAAGAGACCGGGCACACGTTCATTCGACAGGAGTTCAACAAAACCACAGCTATGTAGATAGATTGTGGCATACGCAAGAGCTAGGCGCGGAACACCCTCCCGCATTGGACCGTATTGAGGCACACGGCGCCTCGCGTAACGATGGAATCAATCTGGGTGAAATCCACCGGTCAAACATACGTAGGTAAACCAAGACTGCGATGAAATGAAGCACTCACGCTGTCCTCGTATCCAAGAACGCCCTTCATGCTCCCGTCGGAGGCTTCCTTCATCTTGGCGCAGATCTCTTCGTAAGTCGTCTCCGTCGCAAGCTTTACGGTCAAGTCCACCACCGACACGTTCGGCACCGGGACCCTGAACGCCATGCCGGTGAGCTTGCCGGCCATCTTTCGTTGACAGCAAGGTTGATTGTTTGCCAGGTTCGATTTATGCGCCATAGCCCAACAGACGGAGAAGCAGCGGCGGCAACCGACGGCAAACGCAGCAGCGGCGGCGGCGGCAGCAGCAGCAGCAACCAAACGGAATCCAAGATGAGGAAAAATCGAGAGGAAACGTCGAAAAGAGTGGCACAGCAAGAAAATCCGAACCGACGACTACGCTATTCCCATCCGTAGTGCAGCACCCATCGTGCGCCATGGTGGGGCTTCTGCGGGATCTAGCATCCACACAACCTCCTCACCTTACGCACACAGCAGTTTTCTCACAACACTTAACCTATGGAACACTTCGAATGAGGCCCACCCTATCCACGCCAAAGCTACAAAGGGAGGCTTGGACAAATCCACAAGGCTACCGTTTGATCATATTTCGTCTCCGCCGAATATGCGGGGTCCCGGGGTCAGTTTCAGTCTTCCTGACCCAGGGAGGGGCGCTGACCCAGATGCCACGCCGCGCCAACACACAAAAAAGAAAAAAGACAGTCCTGTCGCCAAGAGCTTTGGTACAGACCTATGCGTATAGAGGACAAGTGTCCAACCTTCCGACTAGTGGTCTAACTTGAAACAACGGCGTTCGACCAATACCGTATGCTAGGAAGTGGTCTTGTTTGCATTGAACCAGCTTGAAGAAGTAGCTATCTCGTTAAACTCACCGCGGGGATGACCTTGCCGACAGCCTTTGCGGCACCAGTGGAGGACGGGATGACGTTGGCAGACGCGCATCGACCGGCGCGCCTATTTTTTCAAGGACAAGGATAAGGATAGGCGCGGAAGGCACGAAGGCCGTTAGACTACCAGGAGTTATGCTGGCCTGCTGTGCTTCTGGGGACAAGAACAACAAGGGGAACTGCTCTTTTACGAGCTTGTGCTTCGTCTCCCTTGGGCGACCTCATGTTTCACCATCGTAGTTTCGCGCACCTCCCACTTACACGCATCCATACGTGCATGCGGCCAGAGTGATTTCAGCGACATCTTTACCCTTACCCTCCCAAGTCTTGTCTTGGCACTCACCAGTCCTTGCCGCCCTTGGAGGGACCGTCGACGGTGAGCTGGTTGATCGTCATCGCGTGCACGGTCGTCATTAGCCCTTCCACGATGCCGAAGTTGTCGTTCAACACCTTGCGGAGGGGAGTGTTGGTTGTGTTGTTGGAGGAAGGCATGCATTACGTCACGGCAGGACCGCAAACAGTCGTCGGTTACGGCCCCAACAACACAACAACAAAATACCCAGATGATGAACATGAACATGAACATCGAATTGAGATGCACAACCCACAGCGCAGGAGAGTGCCGAAGTTATAGCGCAGAAGAGTGGATATCATGCACGCTGTGCGTGCAACGAACTGTTGTGTTGTCCAGTGTGCTACATAGACGGAGGGAGCGAGCCACGCGATGAGGACGAAATTGTGATGGCAAGGCTCTTGTACTGTACACCACGGTGGAGAGACATGGGGTTGTCCTGATCATCAGCATCGCTTGGCGTGCAAGAAGAATAAATCTACCTCCAAAGGGACAAGTCTGCAGAAAAAAAAAGAAGCAATTGCCGTTTTCGATTCAACAGCACTGCCGTGCATCTCACACGCAATACCAAAGTACACCAAACCGAGTCGCCACACCGCTTACACCAAAAAAACAACCAGTAATGTAAAGTAGCAACAATCACCGTTGTCGATTCGAAAGCTCTGCTGTGCAGCCAGGCACACCCTACCGGGTCGCCACACCGCTCAGACCAAAAAACAACCAGAAATTTCAAGTAGCACCAGCTCTTTCGAAGGCACACAAAACCCGCAAGTTTAGCGTTAGCGTCAGGGTCAGGTCGGGAACGACCGGGAAATCATCCCACCTTGGTGACAGGCGCCAGGCAGTTAGTGGTGCAAGACGCGTTGGACATGACGTCCGCGCCCCCCTTCTGGTAGTCTTCGTGGTTCACCCCCATCACGTACATCGGAGAGTCGTCCTTGGGAGGGGCAGAGATGAACACCTTCTTCGCGCCGCCTGCGGACAGCGTTAGGGTTAGGGTTTTTACGTTTAGAAACAAGTACCGTAAGGGATGCATTTTTCGGTACGAGTGCACAGCAGTGCGATGGCGCCAGGCCCGGCAAAAGCACATGCTCCCTGGTTCGCGATTTCGGGTGTGGGCCGGGCCGATTGAACAATGGTTTACACGTAATCGATAGCGTCGACCTCGCGCACGGGGCGGCTGAAACTAAACTATCCTGGTACATGATTGCGAAACGAAATATTGGCAGCAGACAAAACAGCGCGGCCCATCCACGCGTCGATCGGTAGGATACAGGATACGCAGCAGGTCACAGAAAAGGTGGCGTCCTTATGGGTTGGGGGTAGGGTGTTGCGGCGCTAAAGCAACACATACCCAGCACGAAAGAGCGCACCAACCTCGGCAGGGTTCAGCTGCTGCGATGCTACACCCCTCACTCCCTCACCGTCGACGTGAGCCTTGGCCTTCTCCGTGGTGGTGAACACCCCGGTCGACTCGCACACGTACTCCGCCCCCTTGCTGGCCCACGGGATGTCGGCAGGGTCCTTGGACGTGAACACGGTGATCGTAACGCCGTCCACCACCAGGTTGCCATCGCTCACCTGTACAACAGAGCGCCAACATCACTTCGTTAGGCATCTGTGCATACCGTACCTTATTGAGTTTGGCTAGCAGGACACGCAAAAGTACATGCGTACATACCCTCTGGCGCGTTTAGTGTAGACTGCATCACTCGGCAACATGAATACTCCCATGTTTTGATATTTTTTGCACGACTCCGTGCATGATCCAGCGCCAGCAGGGTGGGTACGTTCGGCGGACGTTCAAGGAGATGGTTTCGCAACATGGTTTGAGGCAATTTCGCCAGATGGTCGAGGCCGTCGGTTATTTCGCCGCATCGGTGTTCAGCCGACAAACACAAAACACCACCGTCTTGTTGAGCCTGTTACCCACAGGGGAAATATCGCTGTGTGCTGCCTGGGAAATCGTAGAAATATGGGTAGCTTTCGCTGAAACTATGAACTCATTGCTAATCTATCTGAACACCATCTTTTGGATCGAGATGGATTCGTTGTGCCATATTCAGAAAAATCAACACAAAACACCCGATCACTGGGGTGTCCGTTCCGCTGGCTCTTTGGGGGTGGAGGGCAAGTAAACCCAGGCAAGGTTGTATCGTCAGAGCCAGCAGCAAGCTGCAGGCTGTCGCGGTCTTTTTGTGTGCCATCGACTCGTGCAAAACGAGACCCTATGGCAAACATTGATTGGGAACCTACCCACTCCCATCTATGTACACTTGACGCATCGAATTGTTCATATGGGAAAAAGTATTGACGTAGTTCGCTTCGATTGACCGACGTTAACTGATTCATGGTCTTCGTGATTGCTACCATGGATGTATTTGCAACTGCTTCTGTTCTTCTGTTGGAATACGCCGCAAACCTCTACTTACGCTGCGTTTGCCGACCACTTTCAAGGCCATTCGGTGACAGATATCGTTTTCTGTCGGTTGAGTCGGACTGCGAGCCAAGACTTCCAAGGTCATGACAATTCATAGATAGACCAGTCCGAAAACGAGCAACTCCCGGTACAGTAGCAGTACAGCAGTACTGCAAGGTGGCCTTCAACCTTGACGAATCAAACACTTCTAAGATACCAGAAATTGTTCCAACAGACCCATGACAAGGAAAGCAAGTTCAGCAACAACGCTGAAATAATCTGCAGTTCGAAAGAGCCGGTCTGCATATCGGAACGACCAAAGAACACAGGCTGTGCGTCTCGAGTAGACTGAGCAATCAGTATGTAGTGGTTCCTGTAAAAGGCTGGATGCATACGTAGCGCCAAGAGATTTTGCCGGCCATGTATACCGGGCACCCGGCGATATTCAGAGTACGAGATACTTTCAACATCCGATTGTGAGACACCTTGAACTTTCCATCTGTGTCGCGAGCTTTGATCGGCCTTTACTATAATTGTGCGGCCCGTCTACAACGGACACCGCTTTCTATGCATATGATATGATAGAGCAGTCTAAGAAGCACTTCGAGAGGAGACGAGGAGAATTAAGAATTAATCCTCAAAGGGGTGCTGGTGCTCAGCAAGGCTTTGGTGAAACTACAACTAGTTTCACCCATACCATACCATCACAATTCCTACCCACTTCCGATGGTCAACTGACAAGTGCAAGTTGCGGTTGTCGTTGACTCTCACGATACGATACAAAACACCGAAGGCTTGTACTTCAAAAATCCGGTGGATATTTTACCAAGTTGTAGTAGCTGGATTCACCGTTTACTTGACCACCGCTCAAGAGGCTTATCATCACAACTCACCTCGACGGTGCCCGGGAACTTGCCGTGTACGGAGTCGTGAATCAGCAGGTACCTGGGGTAGCACAGAAGACACAACGGCGGGAGGGACGCAGGTTTACATACGCGGGCGGCGAGATATCAGATGTTTGAAACATCGGAACATCAACATCAACCTTGGATCTAGAATCAAGTACCCGTGTAGGAGTCAGAAAAAAAGCCAGCGAGAGGGGGAGACAATAGCCCCGGCCCAAAACTGCGCCTAGATCGCCTGGGCGCCAGTCGCAAGGCAGGGTCTTGGCAGCGAATCCTCGGGCGCCCGCTGTGCAAGCACCGCTCTCGGCAGCAAGTCCGCCCTGCTGGGAGGGCGGCGACAGACCGAGAGCCAGCGCAACGCCGCGCTGGCGCCTGTAAAGCGGTTTCATGCCGCGCGGCGCTGGTCGGAGGC
Source organism: Ectocarpus siliculosus (assembly GCA_000310025.1). Lineage (NCBI taxonomy): Eukaryota > Phaeophyceae > Ectocarpales > Ectocarpaceae > Ectocarpus > Ectocarpus siliculosus. The sequence goes on from FN649757.1 coordinate 786,792, forward strand.
CAAAATGCAGACGAGAACGACCAAGACAAAGACACCACGCCTGAAACAGTTGAGGCATGCGGTGCCGCGGATACATGCTTTCGTGCGCCCCGGGGTTCGGAGCCCTTCAGTTAGAGGGGCAAGACCGTAGCTGGCGTGAAGTGCAGGGGAGGGCGAAGGGATGGCGAAAAAAAAAAAGAAGCGAACCAGCAGCTACGGCTACTTTTGGTGCTGTCCTTACCGCATGTAGTCGATGTCCATGAAGGGGTCGTTCACCGCCACCACGTTGACGCCCTCCTTGGCGTAGCATGCCCTGAACACCATCCTCCCGATCCTGCCGAAGCCATTGATCCCCACTCCGATCATCTTCTTCGACGATGTTACAAAGGTCCGAGGCCAAGCTGTGTGAAGGATAGATTCGGAACCGGTGTAAGGCTCTATAACCAGCGGGGTGTGCTGACCTAACGCTGGTGTGGTACGCGCGGTTGGTGACGCAGGCTGTGGGTGTGAGCTGAAGGGGCGGGTTCGTTGAACTGGATGTGTGCTTGGATTGGATGTGCTGCTTTGTGTGTGCAGCTCAACTGTGTCTGGGCGGAGAGTGAGTTGATGTGGGCGATGTGTTGATGTGGGTGATGAGCTGGATGTTGTCTGAATTTGCGGCGGAATTACATTCAACGCTGTTCAGTGTTGAATCTGGCTGGCTCGCTGGCTCTCTTCTTTTCTTCTTTTTCCAGATCTTCTCCCATCACCCCTGCCCCCCCCCCAAATAACAATAATTTTTTAGTAATCGAAACATAGGGGTGCAAGGTATTCTCTATTCCGAACTGTGTCACCCCTCTCTATCGGTTGTGTCGGCTGCAATCGGCTGTGCGCGCCAGATACCGCCACGCCGTGCCCACCGCCGTACGACAAACGAAAGGAACGACAACAGAGGTGTGTGTGTGTCTGGGAGTTGGAGAGCAAGGTCGATCTGATAGTGTGCCGCGAGACTGTCGTTTGAGTGTGGGAAGAGGTATGATACATTGACATCTCTCGATCACAGAAACCTGCTCTATATGCACGTTTCGAAACGAATTCGCTTGCTGTGTAGGTTATCATGCTGCTGTGTACAGCTATGATCTCCTCGGATCATGAGAGGTATTGGTTACCATGCCTGGCCTCTATCTCATCTTCGCGTCGTCGCGTCGTTAGCCCACACAGCGGATTTCTTTGTGCGCGGTTTCTCCTGCTTTGTTCGCATGGTACGCACTGCAGCTACGCCGGCTTTTAGTTGTGTCCGTATGCCGAGCGGCGGTTTGAATTTGTGAATTTGTGCCGCCACGGCAATCTGGTTGGCAATCGTAGGTGACGCTTACGCACCCACTCGGAATGTGCAAGATACCACGAGGTTTCGCCATGCATACGTTAGGTAGATATGCTGATGCGCCAGTATCGTGACATATGTATATCCCTCCCGCTTGCTGTGTTCTGTAGTGTACAGCGGTTGCGGCTGTACACTCCTCACACTGAGAGGACCGCTTAGATGAGATTGCGGGGCCCTTACGCGGAGGGTGCTCGTAAACTTGAAACCAAGGCTACATACAGTAGCAGGGAAGACGGGAGCTACGGTCCACGGTGGGACATGGTGGGATGGGATGGGATGCCAGGGAAAGTTATTTGCAGGCCGACAGCGGTAGCTGACGCTTATACACCAGGCGGTTACCTACTACCCATCAGCATCTTCCCGCCCTAATGCAGTTCCCCCGTGCCCGTGAGAGCGACTGGATCCGGTAGACTGCTGTACCTTACCCGCTCTCTTCTCCTACCTGTTTCCCAGCTACTTGTGTTCCTGTCGTGTCGTCAATTGCGTGCCTCTGCTGTCCTCTTGGAACACGCCCACCCACCTATTCCTTCCTTGTACAACAAGTTTCTCCGCCACAGGCGCGAATTCGCAACCCATTCGGAGTGCAAAGCGATTGCCTTTCGTTGCCAATGGACCACAGACACATGTTCATGCATTAAAGCCCACCCGCGCCGGTGACTGCTGTGATCGTTTGTACCGCCACCATTTGTGCCTTCCTTGTGCTCGTCCAGCATCAGCCTTCAAAACCGCACCGCAATTAAAGTATGGCTTATTCTGGAGGATTCAAGGAGGAAGATGACGACTTGGACATAGACGGGGAGGAAGAGGGGGGAGAGATCAAGGCCGTAAACGACCACTGCATCCTCTTGATCGACGCTAGACCGAACATGTTCGAGTCCTTGAATGACGAGGGAGATGTGAGAATGCTGACTGCTTAGTTAAATTAAAGCGTTTGGTCGTTGCGACAATCTCTTGAAGGGCTTGAACTCACCCCGTTGAGTTCCAATATCCTGGGTGAGCGCAGTCGGGGTCTTCCTTCCTACAGTAGCATCTTATGGCGTTTCCTCAACGATAAGCCAAGTCGACTACACGCTTGCACGTTCCTCAAACAGACACCGGGTTCAGGCCTTGCGCAACCCACAACACATGACGCTGGGTGGTGTCCAGCTTTCGTTTTATTTTGTATAAGTCTTGGACCTGGCAGGGTAGAGGGGTAGACGCTGTAGCAGCGGCAGTAACGTCTTCCCTGTAGAGTTATGACCAACTCCACGATATATCGATCGACCCGGATGAGGTATTGTTAGGTTCTACAATAAGGTGGGGAAATGGGGGGGGCTGCCTCAACCATCTTCGCTAACAAGGTTTCAACAACGACTCCCCTCCTCTTTTGCCAACCAGATGGCACAACAGCTTGGACACATTAACATTCCGTTTTCATACCGCAGGAAATCTTGCTGGTTTTCCGCACCAGACCGTCATGATTCGCGCTCCAGGAGGGTGGGCGTGTTGAAGACGTAGATCGTCACCTGTTGGGTGGTGCTGGCGTCTTGAAAGCGGTATCTGTATTCAATTCAGCAAGGCTTTTTTATTTCCTTCGATGCCAGTAGCTGTTATTCGTTCTCTGGCTGTGGTGTTGCTGCTGGACTGCTGTCGCCAATGCTAATATTGAGCTGCTGCTGCTGCTGCTGCTGCTGCTGCCTCTGCTTGTGCCTAACCCTACCGCATTTTTAACTGGCAGACACCGTTCCATGCGTCTATGAGAACCGCCGTCCAGCTGATGAAGAGCAAGGTAGTGCAAAGCGACAAGCACCTCGTGGGAGTCACTTTCTTCGGTACCAAGAAGACGTCCGACATCGAAGTGGGTTCTTTATGTTCGCACGATTGCATGATCCGTGTCTACAAAATGTCGCACTGAACACCGCAAAAGCTCGACACGCCCTGGTTTATTCTCACGTGCCCCTCTCGCACACCCATTGCTGGCTGACTGCAGCAGTGGAGAGACACTCAGGCTGGTCATGATTGTAGAGATAGGAGGTACCGTCTCACCTGATTCTCGGTTGCAGGACGTAGTAGAACCGTTTGGAAACGTGTTGGCCGTAGTTTTGACCATTTGTTTTTGGCTGTCTTGCCTCCCTGCAGAGCTAAAACGTTTGAGCTTTTGACACCCTAATGCCATCTACCTCAGCCCGAAGTTTTTCAGTTTGCATGCACTTGAGTGGACTGAATGTGCTATTTCGGTGGTGTACGTGGTCCTTCCATGCTTCTCATCTGTAGTCCACACCTATTCCAGTCTCTCCCCGTGCGTCTGGCATGAGTTGGAAACGGCGAGAATACTGTGGCTATCAATGAGCAACTATCCCTAACCCTAAGTTTATAATGACAACACACCCTTTGGTGTGATTCTGGATAACTATCGTGCGCTCCTGGCAATCATGCTGAGCTTGTCGCGAGATGATGATGCCCACATAGTGTTGCGTCCGGAGAAAATTCTGTACCTGGCAAACTTATTCATCAAGATGGGGTGTACAGGTCGTTGGCCATGCTGCAACCTCGCAGTAGTCGCTCTGTTCTGCTCATCCACCCTCACCTCGCATCCCGGCCATCGTCGCTGTTGCTGCTGCCGTTGCTGGTTATGCTGGTGATGCTTGTGCTTGTGTCCAGGAGAGCAACGAGAACGTTTTTGTCGTCCTCGACCTAGCGCCGCCGAGCGCAAAGCGGATCCGCGACCTAGATGTGCGTGGGTTGTTTGATGCAGTCTTCAGTCTTCTCTCAATCTCTTGGGGGCCCCTTTGTGTCGTCAGTGTCCGCATGCCCACGTAACATCGTTCAAGTGAGACGACAAACGCCACTCTCGCGGTACGACGCGAGCGGGGCTGTACCGAGTTGATGTGGAAGTTCAGGAAGTCTTGTTTCGTTTACAAAGAGTTGTACTTGTCTGGTGTTCAAAGACATAAACTTGGCTGAAACCTCGCCACCATTTCTCCTTGCCAACCTTCCCTGCGAATGACGTTTGCCAGTCATCGTGACATTGCCTCTTCTTCATCGGTCCTACCGTAGCTCCAACTGCTGGACCGTACGGGAGTTATGTACCAATACCGATCATTCCTTAGTTGAACACCTCCTGTTGATTGTCATTTCGTGTCTGTGACGTCACGCAGGCTCTGGCGAAAGGAGAGGTGAGCTTCGAAAACAAGTACGGGTCGATCGGTGCAGGCGATCCGTGCCCCTTGAAAAGCGGACTGTGGTCATGCCAGACGGAGTTCAACACCATGTGAGTGTGAGGCGTTTCCACCGCGTGACGTTTCTCTGCTGCCAGCCTGTTTCGAAGTACTCTGGCAGCGATTTGTCGAAAGTATGGACTTTTGCGTCATGTGGCACAGCAGCACCGCGTGGTATGGGATTGCGGTGCGCTGTTTGGTCGACGGTGTGAAGTACGGCTATGTAGGTTTTCTCCGGTTCAAAGCTGCTGTTGTTGCACACCCAAGGATGTCTAGATCGCAACATTACTCCGCCCTGTTGAGCCTTTATCCCCTTTCGGTGTGTGGCTTGCTTTGGCGCGTGCTTCGATCGCACGGTGTCTTGTTTGGCACGACAGCAAGCAGCCGCTAGATCACAAGCGCATCTTCCTCTTCACAAACGACGACGACCCGTTGAGGGGAGACGCAGAAGAGACCAAGAAAGTTCACATGATCGCGCAGGTGAATAGCCACCCTACAATCAGTCACTCAGTGGTTTTCGACACAGATTGGAGGGGATGCATGTGGTATCGATTGTGGCGGATGTCTCGTATTCTGAGGTATCAACATAGAGCGTGTAAGAGTGCATTTTTTCTCTTATTTTGTTGTCAGAGTTTTCGTGTGAGGTCGTAATGTCACAGGGAAGTGGGCCCTTTCTCACGATGAGTTGACAACGTTAACTCGAAGATCGATCGTGGTGATGTCGTGTTAGCTGCTGCTTCCTGTTGCGGTAGGAATGTTTTCGCCCTCCACACTAAACTCCACACTAAAGGCGTTGCGAATAGAGAGGAGAAGAGAAGATCAGAAAGACAAAGGTAGAGGAAAGGAGAAGAAAGGAGAGAGATAGATAGATAGAGAGAGAGAGAGAGACAGAGACAGAGACAGAGACAGAGAGACAGAGACAGAGAGAGAGAGAGAGAGAGAGAGAGAGAGAGAGAGAGAGAGAGAGAGAGAGAGAGAGAGAGACAGACAGACAGACAGACAGAGAAACACAGGCAGGCAGACAGATAGCGACACGTATTCTATCCTGGCCACTCCCTGGGTTTTGTTTGATCTCCTCCCTCTCCTCTCCTCTCGTCTTTTCTCAACCTGGAAACAGTGGTTCGCAATCTCACCCGACGCCTTTCTCGCCGCACCACCCGCACGGTGTGGTACAACGTGACGCTGGCCCCATCATTAGCATCGTTGGCGTCGTTCTCATCATCGATCGCTTGGTCCTTGCCTGCGTTGTTGGGCCTGCCTCTTACAGGATGCAGTGAATGCGTCTATCGAGATACAGCTGTTCCACATCAAGAGGAAAGGGGCGCCGTTCAACCCAGATACCTTCTACCGTGCGATCGTCACCGGCGATGGGGATGACTACAATGAGCAGGTGAACAATTGTTGTTGCTGTCTCCATTTACTATTTAAACCGTTCCGTGATCAATACTGTCTATAGTGTCTGTACTGGTCCAGCTGACTCGGAGGCCTTCCGTGGCCCCAAGCTAGCTACCCCACGGCCTTCCGTTATCGCGCTCTCGGGATGAAAACTTATCATTTTTTTTTTCTGTTTCTCATGTTGTTGTCGTTGCAGTCCCTTGGCGACGGGGCCGAATCGACGAATGAACTGGTGGACAAGGTTCGCCGCAAGGAGTTCAAGAAGAGAAGGGTAAGTAAGTCAAGGAATCAAGAAACGTGATGGCTGCACAAGAGCACAGGATCCCATCCAGGCATTAAAACGCTTATCGGACTGAAAAGTGTGGAAATAGGAGCAGTATTTACATGATGCAAGAGCACCGTGATAGCGATATGCTTGCGTGCAGGGCTCATCCATGACCACGTCCCTTTCGCCAATCGCATCGTGTGTGGTGCTGACCACATGTATCTGTTGTTGCACGCGTCTTCGTGTGGCTCATCAGCTGGCCCGAATGCCTTTCTACCTTCGAGAGGGGCCAGAGGGGACCGGGGTGTCCTTCGACGTGCAGGTATGGCCATTCATGGTTGCCATGATCTGTGTTCGACCTGAAGGAGCTCTAGAACGTCGAGTAGGAAACAGGGGTTGAGAGAATTTTATGTTTGCTGAACTGTCAAGAGAGACGTATGGGTTCCTATGCCGCTTACACTGCTTTAAGCATGTTGCTATGTATCACCTGGAGTTCTCGCCTGCTGCAGAGATAGCTAGCTGCATTCGTCGTTTTATCATTCTGAATATTAGCTACACCGGACACATCTGTTCCCATTTGGCACTTGTATTGTTTTCCACACACATATGTAGCGCGCCTGTTGTGCCCAACTGGACGTCGTAGCAGAGTCAGCGTCATGAAACCTCGCAACACCGGAGTATACCTCTTTCTCTCTGCGTCCCCCCCCGTCGTGCTCCCACGTACACAAGCCCCCCCCCCGGCGCTTTGGTTTGTCTTTTGGCTGTCCATCCCCATCGGCGGCGTGTCGCTGTACTGCGTGCATCGACCAACCAGGTGTTCAACATGGTCCACCCTGCGAAGAGGCCTACTCCCATCCACCTCGATGCTAGGACGAACAAGCCGGTTCAGATCATCAGCAAGGTCAACGCCCTCCCACGTTCTTAGCGCTCGCCTTGGACTGTGTACTCGATGTTGTATTGACTTTAAATACCTTGAGCCTAAGCAAAGCTTGCTGTTGGTTGAGGCGCCGGCATGGAACAGCAGTACTGCAAGAGGCGTAGAGATGGCACCCCTCTAGACGGATTTTCAAAGCTCGATTGCTCCACAACCATGTGGGCGCGGAAATAACCCGACACATCTACGGAAAACCCTCGACGAGATGTTTCCATCACCACCATCGGACTATTGGTGTTAGCTCTAGCTCAAGCATGGTTGTGGAGAAAGTCGAGCTTTGAACATCGGTCTAGGGGATGGTGCCATCTCTCCCCCCGCCTCTTACGGAATACCACGGTACGGTATACGGTACGGTACAGACAATCGCGGTTGTGGAGAAATCGAGCTTTGAACATCGGTCTAGGAGAGGATGGTGCCATCTCTCCCTCCACCTCTAACGGTAGTCGTGGTCCCCGTCGTTTGAACACGAAGCGACGCGACTGGCCACCACGCTCAAAGATCTTTCGAGGTGGGCATCCTGTTTCTTATTTCAGCGTTCGGTGTGATCGGTGCTTCAACTCTTTCTCAATTGCCTAAGGCGGTGAAGAGGTACTGTAAAACTGGATAGGGTTAGGCAAGGTACTAAATAGAGCGGTCAAAGGCGCGATCAGCACTCCGGATTGTGCTTTTCAAGGAGATCGTCAGTTCTACGCGTTTACATATAACGCGCAACCGTCATCTCGTTCAGCATATTTTGAGTCTCCTCTCTTAGTCATCTCGTTCAGGGCCTCCTTGCATTTAAACGCTCTTCTTGGCTTTGTCTCTTTCCATGGATGTTTTGACCCGTTCTGATTGCTGGCTGCTTCTTGCCGCTCTCGTCGGCAGAGGGCGGATGTTGTTGGCATTGGTTTCTTGGTCAGCATATCGCCCACGTCACACCAAATCAAATGGCGTGACGTCACGTTGAATCACCTTGTCCTTGAGGGCACTCCTCGTCTGTTGCGGACAAAGCCGTCCCATCGCGTCAAATTTGGTGTTGATCGATGGTGGTCGTGTACTGGTGCGGTTGCCACTGTTCGACGTCGACTGTAGAGACACCCAGGTCTCTGGTCGCATGTGCTACGTGGTACAAAGTCGTCACGTACTACCGCCGACCCTCTTTTGTCTAATTGTTTACTTTACCTTGTTCCGTAACCTTGTTGTGTGCTCAACAGGAAAACGCAGAACGTAACGCTGGGCTGCTCACCTGAACTGCTGTTCTTTTTTGTTGTTGTCCACCTCGCTTTTGTCCATGAACTAAACAATACATACAACAGTTGATGGACGACAAGACCGGGGCGCAGTTGGACGCCCACGAGGTCCGCACCTACCTAGAATTCGCGGGCGAGAGGGCCTACATCTCGAAAGACGAGATGGTGAGTCGTGGTGGCGTTGATTCCGATCTTTCAAAGGGTGGTTGAATTTGGTGCGGGGTGGTTGCAGTACTGCTGTGGTGCGGGGGTGATGTTGGTGAGGGTGGACGGTGGTGTTTTCGTGTGCCTTGCTATTTTCCGCAGTTTCGCTGTGTGTGTGTGTGTTTTTGTCTTGTCCTGCGGGTGCGTTGCTGTTAATTGATCAGCAGCACCCGTTCCCGGCGCTGTGCGGTTTGTTCTGTGTTGGTTATTTCTGCCATGTTTGGTGATGATTTTGAGATGCCTAGTGGGGTTATGTTGTCTAGCACAGTCGACCACCGCGTTGCGTTACCTGCGGTGGCTTTCGTCGGGTGTTGATTGCCCCATTTCTTTTAGCTGCCCATTTCTATTATCTCACCAACCACTTTTGGACGAACAGCGTCTCCACCAGAACAGGAACGTTATTTTGCGCTTGCCTTGTCTGGATAGATCGCTCTTGCGCGCCGATCTTGTGTAGACTGTCAACCTTTCTTCTTTTTTTACTACGGACATGTGAAACTTCCGTTTTTGGGTATGCTTAGTGGTTGTGTTAGTAGACGTGCTTAAAGAAGAGATACAATTTAGTAAAGATTCTTAACTTTTATCTTTCAGTAGAAAGAAGACCTCTTATTTTAGTTTATTTAAGCTTTGTTTTTGCAAGTCGTTAAAATAAAATAATTGATTGTTGAATAAGAGACGTTGCCGTTCCGCCTGCCTTGGTATATGGTATGCTAACTTGCATGGTGCGTCGTAACCCTCTGACTTCAACCTGACCTGACCTGACCTGACCTGACCTGACCTGACCGGACCTGACCCTTCGTTACCACCAGGGGACTCTGAAAGGCCTGTACCCCAAGGGACTGACTCTGCTGGGCTTCCGACCAAACAATACCCTGCGGCCAGACTTCAACATCCGCAGCCCGTACTTCCTCTACCCAGATGAAGAGAGCACCACGGGGTATGTAAGGCCATGTGTTGAGGTTGTCGCTGTTGTAGATGTCATTGTTGACGACTGGTATTGTCATGCTGCGACGTGTTTCTCCTTGGGGATGGAAGTACTGCACTCAATCGACAGCGCGTCTCTGAACGCCTTGCTGTCATTCATGCCGAATTCAGTACTTGAGTCAGCAGCAGACACCGTTGATACGGTGATCTCTCCTTTGTGCCTGTTCGAAACATGCCCGCCACACGATGGTGGTAACCGCACGTATACTCCATACTAACGCGTACCCCGGCATGTAGTACAGTAACAGTGAGATGGAGCAAAATAGACGTGGCTCGGTGGGCTCCAAAAGAAAGCGATGTCTAGATCACCAAAATATCAGAGTACCGCTCCTGACCTACTTTTCTACACTCCCACTACATCCGAAATCGTTGTGTATTTTGGTGTTCCGCGAAGAAACAAGCCAAATTCACCGTCTATCCACAGATACGGGTCTGGGACGTCTGGGACATATTGGCGATGCGTTCATGGTGTTACGTTCATAATTTACCGTTATGTTTCCTATCTGTGTTATTGATTTCTTCTACCGTTACGTTTGCGGTTACACGACGCAGCTCTGCGAAGGCGTTCATCGCTCTGCACGCCGCCATGGTCGACAAGAGGGTCTACGCCTTGGCAAGGTTCACAAGAGCTGCTGGAGCAGCACCCAGGTGAAAAAAAAGAGAGGGCAACCACGACAGCACCCACACGGGCAGATGTCCAGAGACGAGATGGCAAACGCCATGCTTCACTCAGATCGCGCGGTTGTGTTCGTCACTGTAGTCCACATCTTGGCCTGCCTCATACTCTTGACCGCTCGGCCGAACGTTGACGTTCGCCGTTCATCACATGCGCTCCACACCACGAGCAGCGTCCAGACGGACAAGGAGACGCCTAGGTCTCGGCATTTGAACACCTGACGCGAACAGACGTTCCACCTTCACAGAACAGACGCTGTAGTTGTTGTTGTTCGGTGGGTAGCATCACCGTACACGTAGCGCCTGTCACGGCACCTATGCCATCATTTCGACAACGTGTGGCTAACGAGTGGGTACGGTGGGCTGCGTGAAGTACCGCGCCTCTGGACCGATTTTCAAAGCTTGATTATACAACTCCACGACAAAGAGGGTGCTAAAACCACACCATACATATTTGGAAAGCTCTCGAGGAGATGTGTCCTACGCCGCCGGTTTCGGCACTCTGTCCCTGCTGTTTTCTCTGCCGAGCAATCGGGCTTTAAGAGTTGGTCCAGCGCTTGTGGTGCCTTATGCAACACATGGTAATTACTCACGTGGGATGGACGTGAAGACATGGAAAGGTTGCAAATGTGGGAGCAAAAAATCGCGCCGTGTTGTTGTTGTTGTTGTCTGCCAACCCCGTGGCCTTGTGCTGGATTCGTGGTTTGCCTATGGTACAATACAGACCCTGCAGGTGTGTTCGGCAAGATATGGTACCCGTAGTGAGCGAATGAGCCATGTGGCGGAACCAGGTATTCCACAATATTGTTGGGGAAAACATTAACAGTCGTTGAATCTTACGACGACGGATCTTTTGACAAATCGTGTACGACGCACGTTGTCGTGCTTGTCGACTCCTACCATGAGTGGTCCGATGCACTGCTGTGGCATGAATCATGCCATGAGTCATGCGACGAGACATGCTGCGGGTAGGTCTCTTGACTCACCTGTGCCATGGTATGATGTTCGGATGCACGCATGTACTGGATCGTGGGGTAAAGGATGGTGGCTTTGCGGCCTCAGGAGGAAGTAGTCGAAGACGGCGAACAGCTGCAGCCTGGCGGGTTCAACACCGTGGTGCTCCCCTTCGCAGACGAAGTTCGGGAAGCGAAAGCACCACAGACCTCCGACGGCGATGTGAAGGCGGAAGGTGGGAAGGACAGTTCTCCCGAACGTCCAAAGGGCGTGTTTGCGGGTTGTTTGGTAGCGTTCGTTGGTTCCTTCGAGTTCGGCATGTTTCCCGGTTGCCTAGGTCCGTGGTCGGTGGTTGAATTCGGTGCTATTATTTGCTGCCTTGCGGCTTGTGGTGGTGGGCGTCAAACAATCTGTTGGACTAGAATGCCATTTGGGAGGTTTCATGCTTTCATGCAAATGCGGCCACCGCCAATCTTGGTTGTCGGGAATCTCTCGCGTCTGTGTCTTTTTTTGCTTCCTGCTCAGGCGGCGATTGCTAGTGTCGCCTGCTGGGCCATCACACATATCGTATCGTATCGCTTGCTGAACTTCAGGTTTTGCCTACTGAGGCCGTGCTACTACGTGCCAAAGACGCCGCCTATCCACACATCCGGTTTGCTACACTGCGGTACTTATAGTGTACTGTGGTGATACTGTTGTGATACTGTTGTGGTGTGATCCGCTGCGTGGATGGTCGTTGCATGGGCCGCGATGAAGCGATGCCATGAGGTATATGGTGACACGCTGTGCTGAGCTGCTGCTTGGTGACTTTTGGCTTGTTGTGCCTTGCTTTCAGTGAACGAGGGCGGAGTGTCGGCTGCAGAGGGCGTGGTGAAAGCCTTAAAACTCGAAAGCTTCGACTTCCGCAAGTTCGAGAATCCGGTTCTCCAGAGGTATGCACCCGCCGAAATGCCGCGCGATGTTCCACGTCAGTTGCCAACACTATTGTACGACAACAGCGGGCAAATCAATTCACTGCTGTGCCGTCTGAACACCAGACTCCCCTGAATAAATGGGAAGGCGTGATATGTTTTGGCGTATTTCACCGCTATAGGAGACACGAATCGTAATTGCCGAGCCTCGAAGAACAGAAAACAAGATCTTCTTTAGGTCACGAGGAAGAGGAGACCTTTACGTCACGAGGAGGAGGAGACAGGCCTCATCATGGATTGAATGCAGCTGTGGCGAGCCATTGCATCTCGCAAGTCACTTTTCTCAAGTCACCGAAAGCCCTCGCAGCGTTGTACTTGGTTCATTTGATATGTGTTCTGCTGCCTTGCGCTTTTGGTTTTTTCAGGCATTATGCCGCGCTGCAGGCTCTTGCTCTTTCCGAGGAGGAAATCTCATGGGACCCGGAAAAGGACGACAGGACGCGGTCAGTTTACCGATTCTGTTGTTATTATTGTTGTTGTTGTTGTTGTTGTTGTTGTTGTTGTTGTTGTTGTTGTTGTTGTTGTTTGTTGCTGATTTTGTTGCTGGCGCTTCTGCCAGTGCTGCTGGTAACGATCGTTGAAGTCAATCAGTGGTAAAAATATTAGTGGTAAAAAAATCTTCGGGTTGTTATTTCGTTCATTCCTGGCGGCGTCGACGATGGCTACACGGCCATGCCACCAATCATTGCTCCTTTCCCTTCGCTGTCCTTTGAAACAGGGCCTTCTCACGTGTTTGTACCGTTACACCTCGCGCAACCCGTTATTCTGGTTGGTGCGAACAACCGCCAATGAACCTTCGCTGATTGTGCTTCAGGTTCGATCCACTATCATCTTGCGGCGGGACCACTAGCCTTGCCTAGCCTAGCCTAGCCGTCGTACGGTCTGCAGATTTGGTGTGATACGATCCTCTGTCGTCGGAATGCGAGCAGGCCTGACGAGAAGGGATTGGACGCCGCGGGTGGTCCTGTCTTGGAAGAGTTCAAGGTCTCGTACGGAGGGGACCAAGAAGATGACGTGCCCGCTGCTGGCGCCAAGAGGTCGGCGGGAGGATCGGTGAGGAGATTCAGTAGCTGACGCGTAACCGGTTGGCAGCAGTATCGGCATGTTTTTTCGGGTTTCATTGTCTCTTCCTCGTGTTCTCCGACGGCTGGTAACAACTCAAAGAGTTTTTTGTTTGTTGTTGTTGTTGTTGTTGTTTTCGCAATAGAAAACATTCCGATCGCTTTACCCAGTACCTTCATCTGTCCCTACTATGTACACGTCTAACACATGACGCGGTCGATTCCCGTGGTCACATGACGAGTAAGAGTGTGTATATTGGTGCTGGTTTGGTGTACTGGCTGCTTTGGTTTCGTTTCTTTTTCCGGGTCGGGAGGGATGGTACGGTTGCCAATTCAATCGGAACCGCGGGTGTGGTATCGGGTTGTGGATAAAGGAAACGACGCAGGGATAACGGGGGTCATGTCGGCGTAGTGCCTACAGAGGTGAACACGGTAGATTGACATGCAGCCTTGGGTTTATATAGAGATTAAGATGGTTCAGAAGGTTGGCCCGTTTGTCTAATCCTTTCGCCTACGACAGAGTTTGTCACGGGACCCATCAGCGCGTTAGGCTAGTCTATTCCTACAAGATGCACTTCACAGCAGCACTTCGCTCTACGAAATCTAAGGCGGTGGCGCTAGGAAAGGTCTTTGGTGGTACCCGTTGAGTAGCTGCAGCCCGACGTTGGGCCATAGGCCTCAGACGCGAAACCCGATGCACACAAATAACCCTTGTGACGATTCCATCGATGTACTGCACCTCCGTTGATTCCGTGTTCTGTTGTTCTGTTGTGGGCGTTCGTTCTTTTAAGGGGGAAGGCAGTGGTGCGAAGAGGGCCAAGACGGAGGACGACGCGAGCAAGATCAACTGGCAAGAGGAGCTCGCCAAGGGACAGGTGAAGCGTTTCGATCCCCTTATTATTCACTCCCACTAACTATACCTGCGGACGTTTGGCCTGCTCGCCTACAGCAGGAGTGATCGATGTATACGAAGGCCTCCACAGGCGCTACAAGTCTACCCACAACTACCGCCAGCGTAGCTTTGTACACCTTTTGATGAAGAACGCACATGAACCGCAGTTCCTGACATCACGATCACTCATCCGCGTCTTCTGACCCTTCTTCCTCGCTGCCCTGCCCTCGCGCATCGGCATTGAACCGCCTTCTACGTAGATCGATCGGTTCACGGTGCCCACTCTCAAGTCGTTCCTCAAGACTCGAGGGATGTCCGCGACAGGGAAGAAAGGAGATTTGGTTGCCCGCGTCCAGCAGGCTCTACAAACGACAGCATAGGGTGCGGCTGTACACGGCATGCGCTGCTCTACGTTAGAGGCAAGCGTTCTCTGCGGCCCAGGTTGCTTGACTCGGCGGTTGCGCTGTGAAATGTGACATGTGCATGGCGGATGCTCGGTGTTCCTCGTTCTCGGTGGCCGGCGGGATGTGTGCTAATTACTTAGCCAGAGAGCCGGCACTTAACCCCTGACCGTGGGGGGTATGGGGGGTAGCATGTACAATAGAGAGGAAGCACGTCATCTTGATGATGTGAACGACGTATCGCAAAGGCAATTCACGGTCCACGATTGATAGTGAGAACCCTTCCGAAAAGATTTTTGGATACTCTCTCTTGCAGTCCTTTTCCTGGGCTAGGCTTGTACCAGTTTAGAGGATGCATTCAGAAGCTGGAGACCCCAATTTGCCCAAATTCGACGCTGGTAGGTTAAAAGCTGTGTGGACCCTACCTTGCACATTACACCATTGGGACGCATTTCTTTCTACAGCAGTGTATTTATTGAAAGAAATTTGAGCGACATCTTGGCCATGTGCGTTGAGTCGATTCGTAGCAATCGAGACCTCGCCATCTCCACCGCCAGCAGCCTGAACGAAGCTTTAATGAAAATCACTCTACTTTCGTTTCGTATTGCTTGGTGTCAAAGCCATTGTGTCGTATTGCCCACGACGGGCTATTGCACGAGACACACGAGAAGGCTGCAGCTCCAACCGGTGTTGGCCGTCCATCTCACATGGCACCTCTCTGGCCGGGACAGAGATAGACCGACGAGGAGGATCTGTGACCGAGCTGGGCTCACGCTTCCTGCCTCAATGGTCAACCCATTAAGCTTCATCAGTACACCTCTGGCCCTTTTTTTATTCGAGAACCGTTCTTCGAGCTTTCTCGGCCACAAGCGTCCCCCCCCCAAAAGGCTCAAATACAACACAACAGACCCAAAGAGATAGTTATTTCTTGTTTTGTTTCATGGCACTACACACCGTTGTTCTGCCCTCTTTCCAGTTTATTCGGTACTGTACATGTCAGAGCCAAAGAACCTGTTTGTTCTCTCTTGCGCTCACGAGCTCTACTATCCTACACAAGGCACAGACAACAAACAGTCCATTTAGAAGATAGAGAGTATGCATTGCTCCCACCAAAAGCGAGCGATCCTAGACTGCTTTGTAGCAACACGCAAGGGGTGTCAAGGCAAGGAAAACACCCAAACAAGCAGCAATATAGGGAGTAAAACCGATCGCCTCACTCGAAACATAAACTAAAAATAAATCACAAACATACATAATTGATATTGATACATGCATGATTGGAAAATTACAATCGGCTAAGAACGAACCAGGCCTGAGGATGTTACTCTCGACCCATATGGGAGTGCTCCTCGCAGATCAGGCCAACCCCAAACTATACACTGGAGGTGTGAGTAGGACTCTTCAACCAAGTCAAGGATCGAATCTACTCGCTCGCCCAATTCACGCAGTAGAGTACGCCTGCACTGCTCTGTTTCCATGCGCCCCTAACGTGAGGGGGGGCTACATCTCTCGGGCTTATCGCTGCTCATGCCAACACCCCCCCCCTCAACCCAGCTTGTGAGGGCGTTTTGAGGGGCACAAGTACCGAAGGGAACACACGATAAAAACATTTTTCCCCCCAAGAGGGAACTTGAGTCCATCGCTCCAACACCGAAGCCGGAAAAAAAAAAAATCATGAATCACGTTGTTACACCCGTGGGTGTGCCCCCAAACAAACACGGAAGCCCCCGAATCAGCTACCGTTTCGCCCCCCCTGCAAAGAAACTCAGGGGGTGCTGCCGTTACGTTTACAGACGACCAGGCCAAACCAACTTGACGCCATGAAGGTGGGAGGAGTGGGCTACACGAATAAATAGACGAACGCGCATCATGCAAAACAGCAGCGTGCCCCGGCCATCGCGTATGTTTTCACTCCCGTTCGTTTTTTTCGTCGACCTAAGAGAGATAGCTCCTCCTAATCACAGCAACATGTACCCTGACAAAGAGAGCTCATCGTTTCAACCTATACATGGGAACAAAACACTATTGTACATCACGCTTCTTGTGTAGACTTCCTTCTGTCACACAAGGAGGGTCCACACGCGACTTGAACATGCACCCCTACATACACCCACGCGCACCACACAGCAACTACTACTGCACCCAACCCACACGAACCTAGAGTCAGGAACTCCATGCATAAAGATAAATGCGAAAGCTAGCCTGAATGAAGCCAACAGGTGCTTAGATACAGAAAGACCTTTTGACTCTGATAGTCGATGTCGGCTTACCTCCATGGAGGAACTGCAGTTTGGAACGAGCCTAGCGACAGATCTTATGATAGGTCGCCAGGGGGCGCGCCTTCTGTGGTCTAACATAAACAACATAAAGTATAAAGGATGTGGCAGAGCGGCATCCCCTCTCACACAAGAAATAAGCCAGAGAGAGCTTTGTATTCCAGTAGTTTTCCCCCGTTCCTCTTCAACATTCCTTAAGGTTCAAACACGCAACGAAACAATCCGACCTCTTTCGCCTCGATAACCATATTGCTACTCCTTGCTTTCTCCACCCTGATGACAGAAGAAAGCCTAGCCAAGGAGGGAGGGTGATGGTGACACCGAACTCGGTCGTCTTTGCACTGCATGCACCACTACACGACTCATTTCCCACCCATCTAACACTTGGTACTTTAGTGCAAATACATGATCAACCCCCCACCGATTTTAATACGTGCAATAATTCGTGCCCTCATGTGCTCTGCTTAAAAAGATCACCAATCTCGATCATTTTCTACACCCTTCCGAAGATTTTTAATGTTTGCCTACGCCACACCACCATCGCCGTTGTTCATATTTTATTCACACCGATCGACATAAAAACATACGGTACCGCAGAAGCTACGAAAAAAAGAAAAAAGAAGTGCACGCAGGTTCGAATGGAGAATAATTGACATTTTATAACCGTGCAATACTCGACCGCACGCAAAAACCTGAAAAAAACGCTACTTGTACCATGCTAAAGCGGTCGGGTCCTTTCCTTGTATTCGCAGTCTGAGACGGACGACGACACTTATTTCCGCACAACCAACGAATCTATGCCGTCCAATACCATGCGTTTTGCAAAGGCTCCTCCTCCGGACTGGTTGGGGGTAGACCACTGCGTTGTACAATATCACCGTCTACTATCCAGCACGACGTGTGGCAGGCGCATGCAGCAGGTAACATCGCACTGCAGCAAGGTGATATCAGTACAACGAGCAATGCATGCATGCGGAGTGTCGATCAGACGTCATATGCAACTAGCCAGTCTCTTCGGCGAGCACGAGATGACCAACGCATCCGACACCCCGCAGAGTACGGAACGGAACGAAACATTTTCGTCTAAAAATGCAGTGATTCGTCCCTCGCTAGGTTACTAAAGACTTCGAATATCGATTCCCACGTCAAACAATTTCCCTTTCCCTCCTGGTCTTGTGCGTCACCGCCATTCAACCCTGAGAAACGACATGAAATATGTCATCAGGTATGTGAAAAGTGACACTTTCGGTCTTCTCACGCCGCAACCGATGGTTTGCGAAACCCACCCAACCACCGACGGCAACGGCACCTTCCTTGCAGAAAGGCATCTCTTCACTCCGTGGCATGACTTCTGAGGGTCTGAGGGTCGTCCGGAAGCCGCAAACTCATGCAGCAGTACGTTCTTCAAAGGCGGACTCCCCCCGCCCGGGGCAGCACACCCTCACGCCAGCAGTCTCGCTCGAGCCGCCCAGCGGGTTACATGGCCGTGCCCGTTCTCTCGAGCGAACGTCATGGCGTCCTTGTCCCAGCAGCAGCCGTTAGCCCGGGCCCAGCTAAGCACGTCCAGGTGCCCTCCCTCTGCCGCCATTGAGCACGTGTTCGAGTTCCAAGCACAACCCGCTCCTCTAAGCCACTGGAGAGCGCGAAGTTGCCCTCCCCTGATAAATAGCATCAAGTTTTCAAGTGAAATCAGCTCAATGGAGACTATTATAAACGATTGTGCAATCCGGAGAGATTTATGGCTTCTGCGTCTCCATTCCTCAACAAATACTGTACCGTTTTTTTGCGGGCCAGACTTAACTACGAAGTTTCGACAGGTACTATGTATCGGATACAAAGACTCACAAAAACTAACTCAAGCCTCTAGTAGTGGTGGCTGCGCAGCCATGCACCTACTGCTGGACACGTGTAGTCTGCCTTTTATACCCCGCGCGCACGGGAAAAGTGTGTCAGAAGGGTACAGCAGTCTATGTACACACGCGTGACGAACACCAACAAGCTCACCGTTCATCCGGAGACATGAATCTTGGCTGCTATTAGGGTCCTTGAACGCACACACGTATAATGTTGGCTGCCTGCTGTTGCTCAAGCTCAAGCGTTCTCCGAAAACACGCAGCTGCCTATCCGCCCGAGAGAACGAACAGTGGTTGCACTCGCTGTGGTTGAGCTTGCAGAAAAACTAGGAGGGAGGGGGAGGATGGGAGGAGAGCGTGATGGAGAGCGAGAGAAAGACAGAGGAGGATGGATGCTGGAAATTATGAAATTGATGCGGCGGAATAACATCAGGGCTGCCCGATGATGCTGGCTCGCTGGCTCTCATCTCTTCATTTATTGCCCGTTGGCACATGCCCCCCCCACTCTACTCGCGCGATAGGGCGACATGTCAGATAGATCTTAGATCGAGGGTAGAAAGCGCATGGGTAGCCGTGAGCAGCACAAATAGAGCCAAGGAGAACTACTGCTGTACTATACCTGTTATTATGTTGCACACTTGCACACCCACTCGAATCATCCATCGGGGAAAAGAAATAATGCACCGCACTTTGCACACTTGCACCGCATATCACCAGAAAAGAAACAAATATGGGCCTCGCGGGATATGTCGCCACGCAACGCTGCTCGGGGAAAAGACGGTTAGTGTCCGCTAACACTGCTTCTGTGAGTTCGTCGCGAATCTACTACGCACCGAGTAGCCGTATATTGAAGAAAACACACCACAAAAAAAAAATTTGGGTGTGGTATGCAATGACCCCCCTGTGCAGCAGTAAGTTGGAGGAAGCATTCCTATCTGAGGCCCCCCCCAAAGAGCCCAAAAGGCAGGGCCTGTGGCACCGAGAGCTGTCGACAAAGCCAAGGGGAAAGTAGAGAGAGAGAGAGAAAGAGAAAGAGGGAGAGCAAAGGCATATCTCGCCCTCCCCGCTCAACTCTGGTTCGGTGCAAGAATTACAGCCATGCCTCGGTACTCTCGATCGCGGAGCCGATCGCCGGCACGCCGTTCCCGCCGGTATTCCAAATCCCCGGAGGCGCCTCCATCCGACTGCGGTGAGAGCGACAGAGAGAGAGAGACAGACAGAGAGGACGTACAGCAGGTGTATGCATATAACATTCCAGTGCGTCTTGTACCAGCAAGACATATGTAGCGTAGCGGTGACTAGTGTCCTGAAGGGTCGAGGCTGTTTGTGATCGGGCCAACCAATGCACCCGTGACACTTCGTGACCGATACCCCACCAGACCACCACATCACTGCTGTTTTTCTGCTTTTGTGCCAGCCTCTTTTCCGAACAGCAGCGTTCGGTGTGGCCAGAGAGATCCGGTGCTTGTTTTATTTATGCCTATGATGCATCATAGGCGTCTCGTCCACTCGTGTGACGTGGACAGAGGCAGGTCGTCTATGCTTGACACGGGTTATCACGCCAGTATGGAAAATAATCTCGAGTCGCATGCTGCGGGAACAGCGCCTACGTTGTTTCGTTCGCCTTGTCAACTCAAAACCGGACACAACCGTCATGACACTCGTCACTCGTGTACCCCTAACCCCACTTCCACACGCCAACGAATAATAACCAGTAGAGGGAGGGAGAGGAATATCGCGACACGGCGGTATGCGCGTTTGGCAGGCGGGTAGCTGGTGTCCGTGGTGTCATCCCTGTTTTGCAGCCTACAGTTAGTTGAGCAGCACCAAAACGGCTGCTTTAACGTATGCATATGCATATAGTACTTACCAAGTACCAAGCACCGAGAACTTATCGGTTGCTTGGTCCATGTGTGCAGCAGGCTCGAGACTTCTGCTGCTCTATCGATCTCTATGCATGTGCTCGTTCGTTTCCGCAGCCTCACTTACGTTGAAGTCGTTGCCGCTAGTGCTTCCACCTGTTTCATCGCGATGCACATTATTTTTCCTTTTTGTAACACTTTACTCTGCCGTAACCTCGCCACCCTCCCTCCGATCACCTTTCCCCGCCGCGTGTTTTTTCCTTGGAACTACTGACTGCACCAACAGCCAACATTTTCTGCGGCAACATGAACCCCACCTCCAACAAGCACGACCTGGAGCACATCTTCAAACGCTACGGGAAGATCGTCGACATCTGGGTAGGTTATTTTGGTGTATTTTGCCAATATAGGGTAAGCCTACAAGGCTAACCAAAACATCTTAAAAGTATTGTACCCGAAGAAAACACCGGGGAAGTGCTGCTGCAATTTTTACGGCAGTGTTATACCATCGTAGACCCTTCCGTTGAGCGGGAGGGAGGGCCTAAACAGCACCTTAACGCTAACTCGTCTGTTCCGATTCCTTGGTCAGATGCAATGATGTGCATCGAGACGGCCCTAGGATTTGAAGCGGTGATAAGGCTGCCGTTTTGGGTGGTTCGTTCGGGATGTCCTTACACGTCCTCAAGAGCTTGAATTCACAGGCTGGATTACCAATGGCATTGGGACTCCGCAAGCCGTTGACTTGGTGACGTCTCTGGCACAGCAGCGATAGATAGCGTTTGGGACAGCCTTTGGGACAGCCTTTGGGATAGACGAGGTACTGCTGTAGGTAACTTTGCCTTGAAAACAGCTGCTGTTTGTCTCCTGCCCTTCGCCATCGTGCACCGTGTATTCTTTACTACAGCGTCTCACCGCTGTACGATCATTTTAGGGTTAGCACGTCTCGACCTCCTTGCACTCCTAGTTCTTCTCAAGAGGGTGAAGGGACGAGCACAATTGGGTTCGTCCGTCCGTTCGTTCACGCTGGGGGGAGGGAGGGACAAGGAGCAGTCCTGTCCACTTGGCTTGACCACGAACTCGAGTAGTACCACCCGTCGTCGATCGTCCCCAGCGGCCCGGGACCGCACCGCGCCGTTCCCTCGATCGTGGCCACTGTCCGTCCGTTCCCTTGGACCTCCGAGCTGTTCTGTACGACGGGTTGATCTTCGAAACACCATCGGCCTCGGGATCGTTCTCGAGTCCGTTCTCAGGATCGTTCTTGGGATCGTGCTCGGGATCTTTCTCGGGACCGTTCTCCGGGACGTTCTTGGGATCGTTATCGGGATTGTTCTCGGGATCGTTATTTATTGCGAATCAATGCGGTCGACCCGAGCTGTCCTTCCAGCTTCAGCGGGTTCGTTCTTCGAAGTACAGAAGCTATGCGTCGTCGTGGTTGTTCTACAGCCCGTCCGCAGGATTTGTTCAGTTAATTATCCGTGGATCGTTCTACAGCACGTTCTTCTTCGGATCGTTCTACAACCCGTTCTTGGGACGCGTTCTTCTACTACTACCGTACGACCGATCCTTGCGTTCTCCGAGCTGTTCGGCGGGTCGCACTCCGAAGTACCGTGAGATAAACGGGGGTTCAAATGGTGAAAGTATTCTAGATATTCGCTCCCCATCCCCCACTTCCCACCCACTAACCTACCCTCTAAATTGAAATAATGGTAATTTTTTTATTTTGGTGGGCCCTTTGCTATGCTTATACTACCAAGTACATCGACGCATTGTTGTACATTCTACAGGCCGCAAGAAAAAAAGTAGACAGAGGTCCTGTGTCCAAAGTTGGCAGGAGTCCCGCACCCATCGCTGCTCAACACGCACGGTACTAACGGCGGGAAGGAGAGAAACATTCATCTTGTCTCTCAAGAGCGACCAATCGATTGGCCTCATGATACTAATTGCCTGCCGTTGACCTGTAACTGCTGTCGTTTGGTTTCGTGTACTGCTGCCTCCCAGGTGGCCAGGAAACCCCCCGGTTTCGGCTTCGTGTACATGGACGACCCGCTTGACGCCAGGTGAACGAACTTGTACAATCCTCCAAGCGCTGGGGTTTGTGTGCAATGTGTATCGAGACAGCGAGAAAACGGCACTCACGCTCTGGTTGTCTGGTTGCTGACGGACAAAGCGGTGAATCAGTTCTCCAGCTAAAGTGCTTCAACGGTTGGTGTTCGCACCTGCCTAGTTGTGCAGAAACACGCTGTAAAAGAACGCTCAACACGGGGGTGCAATCTCTCCGACTCTCACGGCACCTTTTCTTGACAATTTGTGATTCATGTTCCCAGGAGGATGGGCGGTTCTTTGGTTTGTTGTAAGGAGCACCTTCCGGCAAGCCTTCGGAATCCATTACTCATGACAACAGGGCTCATGTGTTGAAGAACGCAGGCGTAAACATGTGGCCTTCGCGGTCGACATCATGTCCTCGCGGTTTGCACATTTTTCACGCTGACGCCCTTGCTTCCGCACCTCCCCCCCCCCCCCCTCCCCCCTGCACCCAGGGATGCCGTCAAGGGGCTGCACGGCACCACTCTTCACGGCAGCGTGCTCCGCATCGAGATATCGGCCAACAACAAGAACAAGCTTGGACCCCGCGGGGGTTACAGGGAGAGGAAGGAGCTCGCCTATGATGGAAGGGCCTCTACGAGGTGCGTGTAGGGGTAGGGATGCACACGGTGCTGGTGCTGGTGCTGGTGCTGGTGCGGTGTTGTGTGACCAGGAAACGGGGTTCTGGTTGTAGATTGCGAGGGCGAGACGTTCTGCCGCGGGTGGGTGCTGCGGTACAATGCGGTACGATGGGGTGGCTGCGGTACAACCCGGTGCGGTATCATCCGATGTGGTGCCTGCAGTGGTCGATGTTGGGGGTACAGCAGTAGAGGCATCTTGGCGGTGTCATTCGTTTGTAATGTTGTTGGTGCCACGCCGTGGTACATCGTAACAGCAGCGTGCTGCATGTCGCGTGAGACAAGGTCGTGATGTATCGTCCATATTCGCCCTTCCAAAACGCCTGCCTTTTTCCTTCTACGACTGAGCTGACTCCAGCTGCTCCCCCTTTCGCTTGTGTGCTCGCGATGTTCTGTCCTGAACTCCACGAATGCAACCATGGACCCATGTCGGGTGACCCGGAACATGATTGTTTCGACAGGGACAGGGACAGGCACCGCTCTCGCTCTCGCTCCCGCTCCTTGAGCCGAGACCGTGACAGGGGGCGCCGCGACAGGGACCGCGACTACGGCTACGGCGGGAGGGGGGGTAGGGACAGAGACCGCGACTACGACAGGGATGACAGGGACAGGGGACGCGATCGGGACAGGGATGGCAGGGGCAGGGACTACGCCCGCGATAGGTACAGTAAGAGGGCGTCCCGGGGTAGGACGGTATTGCGGGGGTTGGGCGCCTTTTCTGTGCGGATTGTGACGTGTGTGATGTGGGTGGGCCGTGCTGTATGACACCAGGCACTTGGTGTTTCATCTCCTCACGCGTCTTTCTTTCTATTTGTTGAATTTGCGGAATCAAATACGTGTGGTCGACTCGTCCTCTTCTTTCGCACCATCTCGATTATCGATTTCGCCACGGACAGTTTTCGTACAGTATTCAGCTAGCTCTTGCTGTGTCTTGGACCTGTCCCGTTGTCGCTTGACTTATCATATACCTCTCAATTCTGTCGTAGACCACGTGAGGCGGTTGCCCCACTCTGTGGTGGCAGCATAAATGCTGCACTACGTATCCACCTACTGTAACGTCAATCCTGTGTTGGTGTTTTGTGGCGACTTGTCAGCGGGCTGCGTGGTGGTCCTGACCGTTACTCTCAGAAGAAGGGTCCCCGTCGGACGGACTACCGTGTCAACCTCTCCGGCCTACCCTCCGGCACCTCTTGGCAGGACATCAAGAGGTAGGTGGGGGGTGCTTGGCTTCTCGAGGAGGGAGGTCTTGCCTACATACCGGCGACGTATTCTCGTGTGTATGTGTGTGTGTGTGTGTTTTTTTTTTTTTGCGTAGACTAGACGCCCCTCGCGACGGGTCTCGCTCGATTGGTTAGTTTTTGGTCTATCGGGAGTAGCGTCGAACACCTCAGCTTGTTTGCCGGCTTGCATTTTTTTGTCTGTCATGATCTTCGATGGTGTTTCTATGGCGTGATACTGCCGTGCAGTCAGTACAATATGGATGTCGGCACTGTCAAATGTGTTGCTCCTTTGAGGTGCACTCAACTCCCGCCCCTTGATTGATTTGAGATTGATTGGTGGTGTATCCGTTGTTGGGGATAGTGGTGGATGAGCTTTCTTGGCAACATCCTTCGCTTCAGGCACGGCAGTACTGTGTTTGTCGCCGGACGTAGGGCCGGTGCTAGGCATTAGATTTAGCAGCAGCAGCCAAGGCTAACTCTCTACACCATGCCGCGGTGTGACGCTCAGCACACTGCCGTCCATGACTGCTGTCATCAACTAGAGACTAGAGGCCAGCATGTTCCTGTTTGCTGCTTGCTGCTTGCTTGCTGTACAGCGGTAGGGTACACCTTGCCTTGTGTTGCGCATCGGCGAGAAGTTTGTATACACGAGAGTCTTGTGCAGCCATTGCATCTATCCAGTACTTCATACCCGCCCCCCGCCCATCCAACTCGCCTCTAATCGTTGTGCAGCCTGTTCCGCAAGTACGCGGAGCCGGGCTATGTTCAGATCTACACCAAGGGCGAGGGGCTGGTAGAGTTTAACTCGCTGGACGAGATGGAGCACGTCATCAGGAAGCTGGACAACACCAAGTTCGACGGGGAATACATCCGTCTCATCGTGAGTTGTCTTGTCTTGTTTGTTTTGTATGTTTCGGACGGACCAAGACCAGGTTTGTCATTTCACCGACGAGTTCATCGCTCAAATCGTGCGTGTACGGTTATCGATCGAAAGTTATCAATCGACGGTCTCGGTGCTTGCTGTTTGACCCGCATCTGATAAGATTGTAGTTGCCGTGGTGGGTGGTTGGTTTATGTGTTGTTATCGGCTTCGAGGGTACCTATTCAAGAGATGTCTTGGAGTATCGTGTTTTAATGAGGCTGCTCGGTGACGGTCATTGTACCGATGCAACGTCCAAAGCATCGTCTCTCGTGCGTGCTGCGGGGTCACCGTCACCTTGACTGTCGTACTACCGATGCCACTGCTGTCACCGCCATGGCCACCGTGGTCGACACATGGAAACAGGAGGACCCCAAGTGTAAGGCCAGGCGTGACGAAAACCCCAGCCCTCCCCGGAAGAGTCGCCGCTCTCCCTCTCCTTCCCGGTCCCGATCGAGGTCCCGATCCAAGTCCAGGTACTCGTCGGAGGCTACGATAGGGTAGGATGGGATGGGATGGGATAGGATCATGCTGACGTCTTGTAGGTCCACGTACGGAATATTGGACCATGCCCTAGTCTAGCTATAGGTCCACGTACGGAATACTAGCATTGGAGCATGCTCTTTGTAGTAGTCTACTGTAGTCTATCGTTGGTCGGATTGCACAAGAGCAGCACTGCTGTGATGTGATGTGATACTTACGTTTAATGGAAAACGTAGCTGTTGTTGTGTTGTGTGTCCTTTAGTGCTATCTAACCTGGCGCCGGTCTACAGCAGTGCACCTTTTTAGGTACAGTGGCGGCTACGGTTTAAGAGAGGGTCGTGACAAGCCAGTGTTTATCTCTTAAATCCGGTTTTCTCTTAAACCGTACTGTGAAATGTATGTATTTCTCATGGTCGTGGCAAGCCAGTTTGACTCTCTTAAATCGGTACTTTCTCTTGAATGGTCTCTTACACCGTAGCCGCCACTGCTGTATGGTATATCTATGGTGTGATATGTTTGACGAATGATACACATCACCTATTATAGGGTTGGTCGGTCACGCATCTGGTACATTGATACGCGTAGAACCCGTCGTTTGCAGCAGCGTGTTGGTGCCCTGTTGTGTACTGTACAGCTGTACAGTACTGATGACTTGCCCCGTCTGCCCTTAGGCCTGGCCGAAGACAGCAGTGGCGATGAATTCATTTTGCCCCAAGTTACGGCGATACCTGCACATGCTTATCTTGTTATCTTGGAGCAGCGGTGTTAGTGTCACCATCGGTAGGGTAAGGGTTAGGGTTGGGGTTATGTTGCTGTTGTTCTTGCTCATGCCTTATCCCCCGATCGATTTGCCGTGGTTTGTGGAACAAGTTGTCGTGCTTTCCACAATCGCTTCACATCCTCACGACCCCCCATCGATTGTACCGTATGTACCATGATGCTTTGTTTTTTTGGCGTGCGTTGTGCGTTGTGCGTTGCGTCAGACCCGTGAAGCGCAAGAGGCAGCGCAGCGCTAGCCGTTCTCGCTCTCGCTCTCGCTACTCCCGATCAAGGTCAAGGTCGAGGTCGCGCTCCAGGCCCAAGCGGAGGTGTGTGTCGCGTGTGATCTTAGGTCTGTGTGTCTCTTGTGTTATCTTGTGTGTGTCTCGTATGTTATCTTGAGTGCGTCTAGTTACGTTGTTAATAATTTTTGTTGTTCTCCTTCTTGGTTGGTTTCGACCATGCTGACGGGTTGCAGAACATGTGGCGACAACAACAACACTAATATTGCTGTTCCCTTACTATTTGTCTTGCCCGAAGTAAGAGAAAGCTGTACAAAGTGCCGTTGGCTCCTCTAGGCCCTGCGGCTTTTTTTTCTTCACTCTTTCCTATGATTCCACAGTCGTACCATGAAAAGACCTGTTTTATCTTGTTTGTGCCGATGTACTGTGTACTGCTGTGAGCACGAAGCCACCTTCTAGGGGTGCTTTTTTCAAGCAAAGAAGACTGCCTCACATCATTTGGTGTAACAGCCACTGGGCCTGGGTGGGATGTACTACGCGGGAAACTGCTTTGGAGATCTAAATTAACGTACGACCGTCGTCACCATAGATTATAATGATGGCCACTTTGTTGACAACCGCCTTACTGTGAACGACCTGCACGTGCCGACCAACAGCCGCAAGCGCTCCGCTCGCAGCCGCAGCCGCAGCCGCAGCGCCAGTCGCAGTCGCAGTCGCAGTGGAAGTGATGCCGGGCGCCGCAACGGAAAGGGGAAGGGGAAGGATAGCTCCCCAGCAGGTGCAGTAAGCTCGGGTAAATTAGAGTGATCGCATGTTCGCCGTAGGCTTGTGCTCGGTAGGCGGTTGTCTTGTACTTGTTTTATTGTTGTCGATTTGGGTTATTCTAGTGAACACAGAGTGGAAGAAGAGTTGACGTATCTTAATCGCATACTCCAGTACCTATCGAGCACCAGCCTGGTGTTTGGGAAAATTGAGCACGCTTAGCCTTGTGAACTGAGGAGGTTTGTTGCATCTATTTTTCATGCCCAACGGCACCCCGAACCTCAAGCCGTGCTGTGCCGTGATTGGACGACGCTGAAAAACGCAAACGAACGTGCGGCAGAACGGTGCTGCTGCAGTAGATGTATACCCGCTGTCTGTCAGGGTGTAGATTTCGCTGTGAGGAAGGCACGAAGCGATGCATGCGACCGAGCACACACGTTTTGGGCCTGCGCGCCAGGCTGCTGTGCGAGGGTGTTGCCCTGGCAAGGGTCGAGTCGATTGTTATGAAGCATGTCGGTGGTGCTACCGTTGCCGTGTAGTGTAATCTTCCTGCACGGTCCTCTTCGCTTGACGGTGCCTTTGTCGTCGAGATCCGGTGGTAGGCTGCTCATGTAAGAACGTGCGAGCTGGAAGGAAGGGTTTGGGGCACAGTACAGCAGTATGCTGGGAGAGCCCAGTGGTGAAGTGAAGGTTGGTGCTTGTGTCTTTTGTCTGTTCTAACCGGAAACTCTGCCGTTGTTTTTCCCTGTTGCGGTGTCTTTGACAGACGATCATGACAAGGAGAGCGAGGGCGAGGGCGAGGAGGACAACGCCTCTGCGGCGGAGGTGAGATGACTCTCAAGTCTTGCTTCATGATCCTGCTGTGCGCGGCATCATCAGCTGCACCTGTTGTGCTGCCACCCTGATTTTCAGACGTACTGTAAGCTCGAGACAACTGTACTTCGGGATAGTGAGCTCGAAACACGACGAAGTATTAAAACATGAAAAAGTCGCCGTCACCGGACCCATCAAGATGGAGCATGTAGGACGTGTTGGCTGCTTCTCTCGCTCGAGAGTTGAGGTTGAGTGTTTGTGGTTGAGTCACGAGACCTCTTTGGAGCGGATAAGCATTATATATTATAGCATGACGTCACACCCCTTGTTGTTGCGTGTCCTACCGGCGTTCTGGCAGAACGGAGCAAACGGTGCCACGAGCAACGGCAGCCACAGCCAGGAGGAAGAGGGGGACGGGGGGGAGGAAGGAGGAGACGAAGATGAGCCCGAAGGAGAGGAGGATGAGAACGAGGTCGAGTCTGATGCAGGGGATGACCAAGAAGAAGAGAACGGTGCACAAGAGAACGGACACGTTTCATCGGACTGATTTGATTGACTTCGCGATGACTTCGAGTAGAAAAGTCTTGGTTCGAGATGTGGTTGTGTTGTGTGTTGGTGTAAGGCCCTATTGATATCTCGAACTTGGAAGGAAGGGTATTGCAGGTGTAAAGGTGTTGCTGTAGTCAGTAGTCGGTTGCGCTTCGCATTGGTCAGCTTGACCAGCCAGACCTGCTGCTAGCCCTCATCACTCCTGCTTGGCACGCTGTCATATCACATGAAAGTATCAGTTTCAGCGTGTTTTTTTTGTTTTGTCGCGCATGGGGGGGACACTATTGCAATGGAGGGGAGAGAAGGCACAACAGAATTCGCCGTTCGCTGTGACAGGCTGTGGTCGAGAGAGCATGGTTGAGTTACGGATATTCCGGATCGCATGTCCCCAGGGTATTTAGCGTTGAAAGGGGGGTCGATTCCAGAACATGATGCATGTTGAATTCGTGTTGTTTGTTCGAAGGACGAGCGGAGAACCGCATACAGTAGTTCGTGTGACCGCCATTGTTCAGCATATGGCATGTGGACGGAACAGGGGGGAATTTCTGTGTGCACGAGCATAGCACAAGCTTTTGAGTCGCAATTCGTCATTTTTCCCACATCTGAACATCCCTTTATCCCGTGTAACTTGAGGGCAGCTAAATAGCTGGACGCTGGCTACGGAGAAGGCCGTGTCTTGAAAAACACGCGCTGCCGCGTCCAGAAATTTCTTGCAGTGCCTTGCATCGCTGCACCCCTGACGATTCACTCTCACACTCCATGTTTCGACGCCGGATTATTCGCGCTGTCTCTTTGAGTTGTTGCGCAAGCTTGCCCCCCCGCTCTTGTGTGTACTGTTGTTGATGCGGACATACTCAGGTTCCTCAGGTTCCGAAATTACTTACTCCAGAGTGTTATCCCTGAAAGAACCAAAAGAACATTCGCATTGTTCTGGGAAGAACAGAACAAAAGAGCAAATCAAGAACGGGTGATGCCTCTTGTACGAGGGATACGAGTGCTCGCTCGTCCCTGTATTGTAACTCATTCCGAAATCACCCACCAGCAGCAGCATGCATGCGTATCATACAAGCAGCATCAACGGGGCTGCACAGCCGACGCGTGTGCCTCTCACATCTCTCCACTTCTCTGTGCCGCTGAACAGCAAAAGAAAAGCGAGAGAGTGCGAGAGAGGTCATGAGAGGTCATTAAGGTGGCCAACAGGCACCGAAGGAGCCAGATCGGGTAGACACAAGAACCGTTTGCTTGGACTCTGGTGACAAGAGTATAAGACATGAAGCTAATTGATATTCGCGCTCTGCAGCCTTTGTACTCAGCATGAGAGCCGCAGCAGCCCCGTGCTTCTTACTCCCCCTCGTCAATCTACTGCTGCACACAAAGCACGTAGCTGGGCCTTCGATCCTCGACTTGGCCAATAGGGATGACGAGGTCAGTCGCCTCGCAAGCATCGAAAACGAACCCATGTCCCCAACAAGACAAGCATGCATACGAACGGAGACAAGAGACCAGATATCAATAGATATACACAAGTGCCCCTTGAGGTGTGAAAGGACAGTCGCCATCGTACTCTCAACTTAGAAAACAGCAACGCGCATAGGTTGCCAAATCCCGCAACGGGTGGCAAGCGAGAGACGTCTATACAAAGAATCCTAAGGGGTTGCCGATGTCCGATCGTCCCATGTAAAGCATCAAGGTGATCGTCGGCATCGCAAGCTTTGCAGCCCTATTAAAGTCAAACACATACTGGATCCCATGCCTTGACAAACACATGAGTTCCCGGAGCTACATTAGAGAGCCAAGATAGGGCTGACCAAGGTGGTTACAGGGGACATCACACATCATCACACATCACAGCGAAGAAAAACATTTCGTCCCATACCTACAACAATGCCTCCTGCTGCTGTGGTATAGGAATTCCTCTTAATCTGAGCAGGCAGCACGATCCCCTTGCTCACCTTTAACTGCTGCAACGATCCCCAACGATCGGTGCCAACGATCTTCCCGACCGAAGATAGTAAGTTCTAACGATCCCCAACGACCCCCGCCCCTCGCCTACCCTACATGTGCGTGCCCACAGAGACATACCAGTTACGCCAGCCTCTTGTCGTAGTACCGTATCTCTGCCCAAACCAAAAAAGGAACATATCAACCAGACACATACAGACACGGATGATGGCAATCAAAGATCAAAGATCTGGGTCATCCTCATCCTCTCCCCCGCCCGTGACATCCATGCCCGACGCTCCTGTTGTTGTTGCCACGCCCGCTCCCGCCTTCCCTGTAGCCTCTGCTCCCCCTGCCCGCGAGTCCGGTGGTGGTGCTGTTGATGCGGCGGCGGGTGAGCTTGTTACTGGATGTGCTGGCGGGTACGTTTCCTTCGTCATACCGGCTCCGCGCTCTGCCTCCGCCTGTGTGTACTGCTCCTGAGCTACGTCTTTCATCCTAAGGGATATGGATGGGGCGGAGAAGAGGTGGTGGTAGTGGTGGGGGGGTCGGTTTGTTGCTTGGATGACCTGTCGTTTCACCGTGGACAGCCCGCAACTGCTGAGGAGAAAACTCTCTTCATACTCCGAGAAGAGGCAGTTTCACAACACAGTTCTTAATAGGGACAGGGATGCCCACATGGGCAATAAAATACGGACGGACAATACGCAACAATTTCTTCCAACTCAGAACAGCTACCGATTGGTTTCGTGGACATGGGGGGAGGCTGTCTGGTAGAAAACATTAAGCTGCTGCATTGGGACACTGGCGAAGCAATTCGTTGCCTGAACAGAAAGCCACCTACCGGCAGACGTCCGCAAGTTTCTAGTTTCTACCAATAAGTCCGCAACCATTGTGCACTTGCCACAGCCAAACTCAGCGCCAGAGGCTGGTCAACAGCAATATGCGGGCGGTGACACGGCAAGAGGAGATGGGCGTCGAAAGCCAGATACACGGTACAATAAATCATTGAGTGAACATAAAGGCAAGATCTTCAGCACTCTCGCGCCGAAAACACCGGTCAATGAACGGTCGGTCCATGGGATAGAAGGGAGGAGTATTTGATGCAGCCTCACAGCACAGTCAACGTCATATTGATAGGACTATTTGAATCGCGTGCACTCGTCTTGTCTATGGGGTAAAAGTAGCAATCGCTGGAAGGTGTTGCAAGCTCAGACCAACGAGTCTCAAGAAATGCCCCTCACAGCTCTCCCTTGCCCTGACCTTTTTCCTCTTCCACACATCGACACGATGGAATTGTGAATACCTCCATCCGTTACAAACGTCGCTGTTAGGTGGCAACGGAGTGTCTTGGCTTTTCTCTCGTTATCTCTAACCCCAACCCTCGCCTCACGGCTCACCTCCGCTTGTGCAGCTTGGACCTGATGTGCGTGGACTTCGTTTGTAGGTCGGTGAAGTGGCGCGCGCAGGGTGTGCAGTAGAATTGTCCCTGCCCCGGGAGATCATCGTCGATCTCGAAGACCATCTCCTCTCCCTTCTCCTCTTCCACCATGAGCTCGTCTTGGATCTGGTCCACGTCTTTTCGCCTGCGGTCGGTCGTAGTCAGGCCGTTGGGTCATGGTTGGGGATGTGCATGCATCAACAAATGATGGATTTATTCGTCCGTTGCCACGATGCCACCATGAAGCTGAACTACCGAGGGGTGTCGTGTGGGACAACACACATCGCCATTGAAAATGTCGCATCCATCTGCACCATCAGAAGGAGGGTACACATGTAGACACAGCAATGACTGCATCAAACGCTGCTGCGACCCTATCCGATCCCACAAAACTAGCACAGCAGCCTACATGAGGCAGTCGGCAGCAGAAAATGCCGCATGCCTAGGGGCAGGTGGGTGCTGCTGGTACGAGAGGCAAAAACTCGGTACAACTACAAACGTAGGTACACCGTCCGCGGACATGCCGTCAAAAAAGTTTGTTCTTCAACCCCTTAAAACGACGCTTGACCAACTTACTGTAGGGGAGTGTGGTAGCCGTGTGAGTTGCGGGGTACATCGTGGGTCCCACCCCTGGTTGACACAGGAACCACTTTTCCCTCCAAACACAACCTCATAAAGACTACGTCAATCCATTATGACGGGTGCATGACAAACCTACAAATAAGCCCAGTACCCAGCCGGTTTTCCTCCACTCACTGCTGTAAAGACTCCAACACATCCCGTTCGACTACTGTGGGTATATCTCGAACGGGTATTGTAGTCTTTCTGTTTGTGTATATTGTATTTTCCTAGTAAGTGACACCAATTCTAAGTACCTGTTCTTGGTGGCGTGTCCTTTCTTGTACTCCTTGTTCTTCGTCTTGTGGCCCCCCTTTCCTCCCTTGGACTTCCTCTGTCCGAGACCCATCGTACCAACGTGTCAACTCCTCCTTTCCTTTCCTTGCGCGAGTTCTCCAAGTGATGTTTCGCTGCTCTCCAGGCCGCCGTCTCTCGAGTATCGTACCCCTACAACAATGCTACGAATCTGAAGTGCAGAGGTTACAAATAGACACACAGATACGTGATGCGTGAGTAAGGTTTCAGGCGTAACGCATGGATGAAACCAACCCCACGACGGGGAAGGGCGAAATACTTGAAGGGCGGCAAAGCCATGTAGCGTGGCTATTAGGACAAGCAGCACTTGTACGCATACATGCAGTGAGCAAGGAGTCGGTCGCCCTTGTCCTTGAAACACTGAATTCAGCAATCTTGTACCTTGACGACATCAAGGTGCTTCACAGCACCAACAAGAGAACCGCGCATTGTGAAGGTCGCATTGTTCAGGGATAACCCGAGGGTGCATAGCAAAAACAACGGGCACGAACTACCAAGCATCAAGACAGAAACTCACGCCATTGCCTACTCCGGAGTACTTCGAAGTATGTCCAATTTTGCATGCGGAAAATATTTCGTGAAACTTACAACACTACAGAGGGAACGTGATGCGTGGCTCTAAAGCTGATATCGTACAGCAGTACGTGGCAAGACGTGCTGCTGTGTGCGTGGTGAGTGGTGCAAAGTGCCGAGAGCCCAAAATCAGGGCAAAATAGAGGCGGCCCAACCATTTACTGCCGTAGTTGGAGGTCGCTCTGGAGCAGACGAGACAGAGACACCGTAGCAGACGGAGGATGTACCTGTCACGAGATTCTACAGGATCAACATCAAGCGAGCGCGTAGAGGGCGCTACTCGATAGTTGGCCCTCTCGGGCATCGAACCTTTGGCTTGCCACTTCTCAAAGCAAACAGCGAATACACCACAAATATCAGCACCTTACACACAGCAGTACGCATGCTCGCGGACCCACAGCCGGACTCCCTTACCTCTGATGCACCCAAAAACTCGCACTGAAAATGAGCGCACACCAGGACACACAGAGCTCAGAGTGCCAGGTGGTAGAGGGGATCGATGAGAGGTCAAAGCGGTGAGCGAGCGAGAAACTGAGAGCGGGGTAGCTGGGGTGCCCTCTGCGAGAGAGTTTGCGCCACGGGACTGTGAAAAAAACTCCAGACCATTTCTCGTACAACTCCCGCGGCGGCTCGATCGGGTTGTAGGCGGCTGATCGGATGTCTCGGCTCTGCCCACAGACACAGTAGAGCGGGGCACACGCACAGAGAGACCTAGAAGCTTCCACACTGGCGTCCGACTTGGCCTGCTGTAGGGAGGCAAGAAGCGTGTGTGAGAGAGAGAGGAGTCTATCGCAGAAGGGATGATGCTCTCATGTGTGCGTGCAACAAGAGGTCTAACTCTGCCAAGACATCCCCGGCCCGTCCGGCGCCCGCTGCCTAGTTCCTGCGCCTGCGTGGTAAGGTTATTCTCCGCCGACGGCGGAAGGAGTGGCGCGGACAGCAACGCCGATCATGCGAGCAGTGGCAGCGGTTACAGCGGTAGCGTGGATGGCTCACCCTTTCCCTCGGAGACAGCAACACCAGTAGGTTCAACAGAGGCCGCAGGTTTCGACCCGACTTCCTTGATACCACCGCCGCCAACCCCACCAGCAGCGGAGGCGATTGCTGCTGGAAGTGGCGCAGAGCCGTTGAGCACGGCCGCGGCCCAGTTCTTGTCCGACTTTCCTTCTAGCGTGACCCCGTTGGTGACCGATGCGGGCGTGTATTTGTTGAAAGGGGTGCTTACCGCCGGCATGCACGTGATGGGCGGGGTGCAGTCCGGCGTCCAGGCCGTGCACCACACTACTGGGCTACCCTGGTGGGCCACGATTGCCGTGGCAACGATCGGCGTGAAGATTTCGCTGCTGCCCGTGGTGGTGTACCAGGCGGGGCATATGGACCGCATGAGAGCGGCTTGGCCAGAGATACAGATCTTGAGGGGCTACCTCGCCACTTCCCTTGAAGAGGTGTGTGCGTTGGCCTTGCTATGTACCAGTAGCTCTTGTGGCAAGGACCGGGTTGCACAAGCTATCGATCTCGTCTAGATGGGCATAATACAGGTGGCAGAGCTTTGCTGGACGTGGACCTTCGTTCATTCTTGTCCCGCTCATCGGCGAATGACTACAACCGTATAGTGCAACCCCAACGCCGCCCAATCGATCACGTCAGAGTACTGTATGTATAGTGTTCGACGCGAGAGCTCTGCTGCATGGGTGGCGGTCGAAAGGCAAACGGGCTGTCAGTGGTACTGGCTCTTTTCGCGATGCTGTGAGGGTTTGCCTGAGATCTTCATTCGTCACGGCCTTGTTGCTCCTTGTTTCTACAGCTTTCCGACTTGGTCGAACATGTCCTCGTGCGCAAACAAGTGTGGCCGGCAAGAGCGCCTCAAATCAACAAGCGTTCTTTTTCCAGCACGACACCGTACGCAAGACGCATTTCCGTAGTATTACACGCTCGTCCTAGCTCTCTTCGTTTTGAAACCTGGAGCTTCTCCTCATCATGTCTCACGTCGTGTGCATGCATATGCAGCAGTAGCACGAGCATCGACAGCTTGTGCATACCGACGTGTCTGTCTGCCAAGCTTACACAGCACTATCAATAGCCGCATCACATGGGATCCAAATGCTGCTGTAAACTGTGCGACTGCTGTGTCTCGTGTCTCGACCGATTTCCCTCGTCCAACCGCCACGCCTCTACCACCGCTGGCACTGTCAGATACCCCAAGAGCGCGTGCTAGAACGATGGCGAAAGTACAAGGTCTTCTTTTCGGGCGCTCGCGGGGTATTAGGGCTGCACGGGTGAGAACAAGTGCGGAGTATCTACAAACCACGAGGGCTTGTTTTCGTGTGCGGGAAGTAGAAATAGAAGGGGATGGGGGTTTAGCTCGGAGCGCAAAACCCACTTCTCTTGACCCGATTCCGGGTTTTTGCCGGGTTGATGGTGGACCAGCTGCCGGCCAACTGCAAGGCGGACATTTTACACAGATTCGCTTCCCTACGTAAACATGAAGTTTTCTCTACTGGAAGGGGGTTGGTGTTGATGAAATCACTCCCGCTGAGTTCCGTCTATAATAGGGCAGGTGGTCCTTGTTTCGCTCGTTTCGCTCGAAGCCGCCTTACATTCTATGCAGAATGTATGTTGTTTCATATTGTTGCAGCGCTTGATCGGAGGATCGTTGGTGTACACGCATAGCCGACGATACGCGCAGACACAGCCACAGGCGGTTTGCACGCTCTTTCTTTCTCTGGCGACGGCGATGTAGATGCAGATGAGTAGATGCACTTGGGACACATGCTCTGCCGCGGAGTACCTGTCTTGTGCACAAGACAGTGAAGACGAACTGCGCACGAGCACTCGAGTATCCACACGAATAGCCCTACGTTCGCTCTTGGCTCCCATGTGTCGCGAATACACTGCAGTAGGTGTAGTAGTTCGTGCCAACCACGGAAGACCCAGCTGTCAAAACGTGAACCGCCGCCTTCGAACGCGACGTTCCACATATAACTCGATAGCGCGAAATAAAGACCCAGTGTTTTTTGTTAGTCGCGGTGATACGTAGAGATGGACCAAAGCCTCCCGCTCACTCCTTTTTGCTACGGTGTGATCCCTCTGGTTTACTTGGCCAAAGGACCCACTTACGGGGGATGTTCGCGACACCGCTGGTCAACTTGCCGGTGTTCATTACGTTCGTCTGGTCGATCCGGGGGATGCTGCGAGATGGAACAGTGCCTGGCTTGGATACAGGCGAGGCCGATACTGTACATTCGTGTTTTTGACACGGTTTCGTTCATTCTGTCCACGCCAACCCCCGTGGCGGCGGGTAGACAGCACCTTGTGGCCGGCGCTCGCTACACAGCAATAGGGCAAGTATTGCCGGAATGTAGCATAGTCTATCCATCGGGTTGTGGGAAGTACTGTCGGGTGTATTGCCGTGCTTGGAGAACGCGGCGTTGCATGCGACAAAGAAGCGATGCAGCGTCGTGCAGCAGGTAGCGCCTCCCACGAAGCTGCGTTTGATTTTTGATAACCAGCGACTGGTTGTTCCTGCAGCCTGACACGTCTTGGACATTCGGGAGAATGAAACTGGAACGCACCGCCCTTTCGTGGTCCTCACTTTGTCATTTTTCGCTCTTCAAAACTGCATTTGCTATTCGGTTTTGTGCTCTTCGTATCTCTGATGTGTGGGTTCAAAACGACCCCCTCTCCCTGCCCCTTTTTGACTCTTCTCAGGAGGAATTCTCTGGTTTGTGGACCTAACGGTGCCGGATTCAAGCCTCATGCTACCAATCATTGGAACGCTGTGCACGTACACAAGCTTGGAGATAGTCAAGATGAAGGGCGCCACGGGATGGATGAAGGTATCTATCTATACCTTGTAGGTGCATAGATTTTGAGTCGTCAGCGCTTTGGGGTGGACTTTAAAGCTACAGTTGGATGCCGTATGGCAGGATTCACTGTTTGGCGTTGTCGGTTGAATATTCCAAACCATGTTTTAGAGAAATCAGGAGTCACTAGGGACGTTTTGAAAGGGTAAAGACTAAAGTATCAAGAATCAGATGACCGCGGTTGGCTCTGTTGGTTACGCTTGGCTGTGTCGCTTGGCGGTGTCTGGGTAATGCTCGTCGCTGGGACCGCATGTGGCATCATCTGCATAACGCGTTGCTCTGATGTGGTGTGTCACGCTGCTGTTGTCGTCGTTGTGATGTGCAACCGCGGCCAGTTTTTCCAAGACGGGATGCAGACGTTCATCATCTTGATGCTCCCCTGGGTCAGCACTTTCCCTCAGGTATGTGTGACCCGCTACGGTGCAATCATGGCGCGAGCTTGTTTGCCCTCCATCTGAAACGTTGTCACGCATGGCGGCGTTGGTGCGGTGGGTTGGTGTAAGGGACCGGGTGTGTTACTGTCATCTTGCGTTAATTTTCTGACATGTGGCGAAGGTCTTCTTCTTTCTTTGCAGAGCACGAAATGCAACTGAAATGGGAGCTGCATCCGCGAAAACCTCTCTGACGACAAATCGGCATTGAATCTTGTATTGCCGTCGTCGGTCCTGTTAGGATCGGTATGTGCCAGACCGATTCACCCGCCCGATAGCAAGGCGCCGGTCCTATTCACAACACAGATCAAATTGAATATTGTTATTATGCCTAGAGAGTTCACCCTATATCGGCTATATAGCCCGCTCTATTGACGGCTCATTTTTGCCTGTATCAAGCTTTTTCGACGTGCGTGCAAAGTGCGCGATGTCTTTGGTGTTACGTTCCCACATCTAGATTCCGTCGACAGCAATGATCTCCACGTTCGCTCGAAACAAGATGACCCTACCTTGCCCGACACGTCAAATAAACGCGTGGATGACGTCATTGGTTGGTGCATCTCGTTGCCACAGCTTCAGCAAAAGTGGCTGTAATTCTCTCACCCCGCCTCTCTCTCCACCCGTCGCCATGATCAGGGCGTGTTCATGTACTGGATACCTTCTGCAGTATTCCAGATGGGTCAGACGTACACCA
The DNA here is from genome assembly GCA_000310025.1 of Ectocarpus siliculosus. Taxonomy (NCBI): domain Eukaryota; class Phaeophyceae; order Ectocarpales; family Ectocarpaceae; genus Ectocarpus; species Ectocarpus siliculosus. Next base: position 825,627 of record FN649757.1, read on the forward strand.
TGAAGAACAACAAGGTGCGCGAACTCCTCGGGTTGAAGCCGCTGGGTCTCCCACCCAGGGAAGCCGCCGGCGCCACGCCATCGCTAGCACCAGCACCAGCACCAGCACCAATACCAGCGCCGAAAGCCATCGGGGGCTAGCACCGAAAGTCGTCGGGGGCTACAGGTATAGCACGGAAAGACATCTGGGGCTGATCGGCCCAAGGCCGGCCGGAGTGTCCGACCACCGGGATGTAGCCGTGAAGTAGGACGTCAGGAGCAGAGGTCGGGGTTTTCTGACTGGGGCAGCAAGTGGACCAAGAATAGCAGTAGTTCTGTCGACCGCCCCTTTTGTCAAGGAGCAAGTCCAGATGTCGATGCGAAGAAAGGGCCACTACCGCTGGAACGAGTTTTTTGCAATGCCTGAGAGCTCACACGCCATGCGTGTTGAGACGTTGTGACTGGGTTGGACGACGCGCATTGCACACCTTCGCCGCTGGCAAACTACTGTCCTTGCCCTTGTTCCTCTCTGTCTCTGTTGTTGTCTTGTGATGCGTGCGTCTGCCTCATGCTCTGAAGTTGGCTACCTGTAGCCCGCTACCTGACGATTCACCTCTCTCTTCCGATCTGACTTATTACATGCTTTTTTGTTCCGATCTTCCTTCCATATTGCACCATTCCCTCCGCTATGTGTATTGGCAGTCTCAATCTGTTGCGTGTCTTTGTTTTTTTTTTTTCTCATGGCATGTACCTTGGTGTACCATTTTGATAAACAATCGGGTTTTTGGTGGTGAAGACAGACAAAACCGAAGAAAGTTAGTCTGTTTGAACTGCTACGTACAAGTAGTACAAATAATGTATTTAACTTCTTTTAGTCTCTATGGGTGGTGTCCCCCCTCAAAGCTTGTCTCGTCGCCGTTAGCATCGCCCTCACCATCCGGTGAAACCGAGACAAGAGAAGAGAGAGGCACTCTGGGGCCATAACCCACGGCAGACTGATGATGTGGACGGACGGGTGTTTATTGTAGCGTCTCCTCAGACAGAATCAACGAACCTTCTTTCCCCCTGCTTCTTTGGGTGTGAATGTACCACAGGCTGCACAGCGGACTGTTTTTCTGGCGAGGTTCTTTCCCGGAAGGGTCGCAGAGGAGACATCTTGGTACATATATATATATATATGCATATGTTAGACATGTTTCGGTTCTAAATTTACCACACTTTGTTGGATACAGCGCAGTATCGTTGCCACACGTACTTGCCCTCGCTGGACACACGGTACCGATCACACGATCACACGCGCGCACAGACAGACACACATTCCCGTCCATCCATCCTTCCACGCTCATGGTCCTACATACTTTACTCTTCATATATATGGGCTTGGTTGCTTGAAACAATGTACATTATTATTATTCCATGCCTAGTCTACACGTACATCACTCATCTCGACAAAGCTCATTACTGTTACATTTCTCCGAAAGGCACCATGAGAGGGAGATGAGAGGGCAGTAGCAATTTGCGGCCCGGCCCGCGAGGTTGTAAGCTTTTAAGCGGGGCGGGGTGTGGCGGGCGGGCGGGCGGGCGGATTTTTTTTCTCGACGTTTTTTGAGAACAGGCGGAGAAAGTCACAAATAAATAATGCCGCGTTTTCACCGTTTCAGAAAGACGCCGTCAGATTTCAGAACCACAAGGGTACCATTCCAGACATCAGAAAAATTAATAAGACATCAAGAAAAATCAACGAATCGTTGCTTTTTGAGAAAATCGACCGGAAACTGGCGACTGGCGACCTGCTAGTCTGCTGGTGCTGCTCTGCTGACTTTGCGTTGTGTGGCGAAAAAATACGCGACACCTCTGGCCGATGTGGACTGCAAGCCTACGCTCCTAGGAAAGAGAGAACGTAGCGGCGGGATCCTGTGAGACAGGTTACACGCGCGGCGCCCCCGGTGGTGTTGTTCTCGACATTGGTCGTCAGGTTGGTGATGTGAATGCGTTGTGTCTGCTATCATGATGTGAGAGATGGGTTCCGGCCATCGCGCTGAAGTTGAGGTATAGGGTCTTGTCTGCTCTCATCTCAGGTGCTGCGGTGATGCACCGAGAGAGAGACAGGAGGAAGAGAGAGAGAGGGGAGTGAGGAGTGGAGGCATGCCTCGACTAGAGACCCTTGTGAGGTGTCAACAGCGGCAGTCGTACTGGCTTAGACAGGGCGAGGGTGGTGTGAGCTCGGCAACAAGGCGGCACGTCTACCGAACAAGCAGTTGTGTAGTTGGTTGGCCGCTCGGCGAATCTATCTGTGATCGTCTACATAAGTCAGATTTCCTTCTCGAACCGGAGACTGCTGCGTTTGCGCGTGCATGCATGCGTGTTGTTCATGTGGCGCCTTGTTGATTGTTGCTGTCCTCATAAGGCATGGCTACGATGCTGCCGCTAGTCATTGGTGACTTGTTTCACCCGGGTGATTGTGCAATATGAGCTCTTTCGTTTCGGACAATTTCCACTCTTGTTCTCTCCGTGTCCGGCCGGATATGTAACCGGCCGCAGCACAGCAGCATAGCCATGCGGCAGGTATGGCTGGTGTGGTGTCGTCATGCCTTGTTATTTTATTCGTCATACGCGTATTCGTAGCACACGTGTTCAATAGCTGATGGCTTCTCTCCGAGACGTGCACGTTTCCCTCGCGTGTGATATCATCGCGGCGTGCACGGGCGGCGACGCATGGCACAGGAAATTGATTCTCCACCCTCACCACAGACGACAGCGGTAAATAGACACAACGTCACACTGGCCCCAGATCCCTTCCTTCCAACTGAAAGGACCCATTCGGTGCAACTACAACACAGCAGTAGTATGCAGACGACGGAGGGCTTGAACCTCCATAATCTCGTTCAGGAGCAGGAGATGGTGTACTCTCCGGTGCTCGCAACCCGAGCTGTCTGTTCTTTACATTCGTTCCACATGTGCAAAGGAAAGGCGCTTCCTATGCTACTAGTCTATCCCTGCCGTGAGGCATGTCCCACACGCTCCTTCGAAGACCAAGTATGAAGACGATGTTGCTGGTTCTCCTGTTTTGGGCGAAGTGGACGTTGAAATGGTTGTCGGTTTGTTTTTTGCATCGCTCTCACCACAGTTGTCGAGCTCAATCACACACCCCTACGAACCACGTTCAAAGCTACACCTGTGAATCGTGACTTCTGCTGCTCTACGTTTTTGTACTCGCGGCATATACTTTCACACAGCAGGATGGACGTCGGGACAGAGAGGCCTCAACTGGCTGTGCGGCCATTCGGCGAAGGCCCAGTTGAAGGCAGCAGTAGTGCTGAGCAAGAATATGGTAATAGTAACACCAGCAGCAACGGCGGCTTGAGCGGAGAGGTGCAGCCGGCCGTTATATCGGAGGGCGAAGATAGCAGAAACAGGTGAGTTGTAGTAATGCCCGGTGTCGTATCTATGTACATGGGTGGCGTCGAATTATGGTGTGGCTTGTGACTGCCCATAAGGGAGAATAGAGGGCTCCGGTGTCGCATCGAAGGTGCCGAGATCAAACACGGAACGACTGACAGAAGAACGAATGAAATGAACGTGGCTGGCTGAGGCACGAATCAGAGTGCTAGTGTTGAGTGTTGTACAAACACTGCTGCTGTGCGTGTTCTTATTACGGTTGAGGCCGCTTCGTAGCACCGAGCACCGACCGACCTTGCCTGGCGAAAGTTTGTAGACACAGCAATAGGATCCGCCGCTGCTGTCTGCGCGCGCTGTCATCTGTCAACTGCCAATTCTGCGTGTATCAAGGGCAAAAGATGAAATGCCTTTGCTTTTGTAAAGAAGCTGTTGTTTAACTGCAAGCGTAAGATCCTAGGACAACCATTCAAAGATACATAAAATCCGTTAACCAGCTCTCTCAGCGGTGAATCTTGCAGAGGGCGCAATTTCTGTCCTGTCTTCCGGCCAGCGCGTTGGCACTGCTGCATCGATGCTGCTGCCATTTTAAAAATATGTTTATATTTTTGCAGCGATTGACGTGGTGTGTCCACCCGCAACCCCCCAATCACCATCTCGGGCGGTTCATAATTGTGTCTCCTTGTTTGTGTGGACTCTATGCACGAGGGCCCAAACCTCTTGATTTTGAGAAGGAGCAACACCACTCAACGCTCATCTCGGTGCTGTCATCCGCCCCCCCATTTTTCTCACCTCACGCTAGCGATTATCATGCCAGAACAAGCGAAGACCGATACTTCACTCCCTGTTTATCTTCTACCCTGTGTGCCTATTCGACTAAAAATCACACCTTTCGCTATTTCTATATACGTGTTTTTCATGCACCAGCCCGGGGCTCACCTGACCGTAAACAGGGAGATTGCTCGTTTGTTCCACCGTCCTCTCCGAGGGTAACCCCAAAGCACGGATTGAATACTTTATCGCATATGTTTGCTTAATCAATTTTGCTATGTACGTAGACTACTGGTACTTTCCCTCACGTGGAGGCGGTGGCCGTACCCTCTCTGTTTGTTGTGTGTAGTTACGACTTTGTGCTTATTTTCGTCACCTGCTTTGTACAATTGCGATTTGTTTCACTCTGGAGAAATTCGAACACACAACCTAGAGCCAGGAGATGTGTACGAGGATACTATCCCAACGGCAACACTCAGCCGCGGTTATTGTTTAACCGAGCTTCGTGTGTGGTACACAATTAACTTTATAATCGAGTTGCTGAAGGGGCGGCCGTTCTCTCTCGCTATGAACAAATGAACGTATTGTGGCGAGCACAGCGGCAGAGTAGAGCAGCGGGAGACCAAAATAAAGCTCCCGCTTGGTCTTCCCTTCCTTCTGCATTACTTAATGACTTTGGCTGGTGCGTCCTACGATACCGAAAGGTGCAGTCTGACCGGCAGGCGGAATAGATGGGAGACGAAATCACGTATTTGTATCGTATATTTTTCTTTGTCGGCCCCTTCGTTTTCTGACGACCTTCGCATGACAACAATTTGGTCCGGTTCCTGCCCTGTCTCGGACGGGATACTTTGTCGGCGAAAAATGAGAGTATTTTCCACCAAAGGATTGTCTTACCGTAAGTGACGCAAGATAGCACACTCACAGAAGAGGGCATAGCACACCCCCAACACATCTCTCCAGAAAAGCACACCCCGTGGTGTTTTTTTTTTTTACTCAGAGAAAAACGCCAATTTATCACACCGGTGACGTAAGATAGCACACCCCCTAAAGTTACGCCGCATTTCCAGTCACGGAGCCTGATTATGGTGGCTGGTGGCAGGTTGCACGAATGTGCACAGCCCGACGTGCAAACACGAACAGGGCACACAAGCTGGTATGCACACAAACTAGGACAATACAGAGGTTGAGGACGTAGACAACCCTCCTGACACAACCCTGCTGGAAGTGACATCTGTCGCTCACACGGTGCCATCAACATCTGTCTGCGCCGGCGCCTCCACGGGCGACCACATCATTTTTCTCGAAGCACCCCGCCGGCAAGCCAAACGATGAGCCTCCATCAGCACCTCCCACCACCGCAAGTGCTGCCAAAGCCCGCTCAACAGCGAGCGTCCGCCGAGGCCCGCACAACATCGTCGGTTGAGGACCGGACAACATCGTCGGTTGAGGACCGGACAACAGAGTCTGCTGAGTGTTGTGACACCCCGCTTCATTTATCACACCCCTTCAAGGAACGGTGGAGCAGGTAGATATATTATCACGCCCGCTTGGCGTATCACATCCCCCGGTTGCGGGCTCCGTCGGCGTGCACTTTATCACACCGGTAACACAAGACAGCACACCCATTCCAGGAAAGCACACCCGGTGATGGAGTTTTTTAAACTCCAAAATATTGTCACCAGGATGTGCTGTCTTGTGTCACACACGGTATTCGACCTCAGGAGTTTGACCCATCTCCCTGCACCCGCTGAGAGCAGCGCTCCCTTCGGGTTCATCAGCACTCCTGAACGGTTGGAAATGACCAACTCAAAATCCACGACTTTTCCTCCACGAGATCCCCGACGGTGTCCCTCCGGGGCTCTCCCTCTTCCCTCCTATCGCCGATGCGGGTGGTTCTGCGGCCGCTGGGTCAACGGGCTCGGGGAGGGCGGGTCGTCGTGGACATGGACACCCGCGTCGAGCGCACTTATCATAGGTGCTGATGAGGGCGTCCGTGTAGTCCCCCGAAACGGGGTCGATTTCAGTTCCTGGACGGCCGGCGGTTGACGAGGGCGTCCAGGTCCACGACGACCCGCCCTCCCCGAGCTGGTTGACCCGGCGGCCGCAGAACCACCCTTTTGTGTGGGGTGGTTGGTTTTGTTTATGATTTAGTTTTGGCAGGGCATATCGATCTTTCCCACGCTTGAGCACAGAGGTCACAGTTGGCGCAATTTTCCACAAGTACCCACCAAAGACACGCTTCCATCAACAACCCCGTATCCCGGCCCCCCACACGTCAGGGATACCGTGTCCAAGAAGGGGTTCCAGCGTTGGCTGAGGCCTCCTTCTCCGATACCCGGCTTGAAGAAGAAGTTCCGCAGCAAGCGCTCGAGAGGAAGTAGCCTGGACGGTGAAGTTCTGCATGCCTTGTCCGGGGTGGACCGGGAAGGAGACTTCGTGCTCACTCCCGTGGGATCCGACGGTAACAACTATGCCGGTGATTTGGATACGAGCGCTGGCACCGACGCCTTGGACGATGCTGGTAGTGACAACAGTGGTGCAAGCGTTGAGGAAGGGGGTGTTAGTGCAGAAGCGGTAGCAGCGAACCTTAGAGGGGGGGGGAGGGGGGAAGGAGAAGACCATAGCACCGGGCAGCCGAAACGAGCGACCAAGCTCGCGAGGGGTCTGTCGAACGTGGCCCGGCGGCTCACGAAGCGGTCGGTGGGGTCATCGGAGGCGATGAGCTTAGGGAGGGATAACAGCTACTTGCGTGCGCACGATGCTGATTTCGACGGCGATGGGCCCAGATCGTTCACCGGGGGTTGGAGCAATAGCCCAACGTCGCCGGAGCATGGCGAGAGGTGCGTAACGCTTTTCACTCATACCTTAAAAATTGGTTGCATGGTGTGCTGCAATGCTCCGTTGCTTTCATCTCCCCAGACAGTCATTTGTGGATTTGTTTCGATGTCTGAAGGCCAGGGACTCCTTCCAAACGCCTGTCCGAATAGGGAGTGAGTGGCCTTGGTACGTGCCGTAATCTAATCAACTCTCGTGTGTCAGCGTGAGGATTTTCTCTTGTACGCATGAGCACCCCATGAGGCTACGCTAAGGGAGGATCATGCCGATGATCCCTGTCGATCAGCGTCAAAGGATCCCATAATTTATTTGGGTGAATAGCGTGCTAGTTGTTGATGCGTAGCTTTGATGAGGTCAGCAGTGCCGACGTGCCTAGTATAGTCTACGTCCACAAGAGGCCAGAACCAGGTTCATGCTGCTGTCTTTTATCCTTATTTTTTTTTGGGGGGTGCGCACGATTCATCCTTCCACTCGGGCATTCTATGTAAGAGCGGTAGGACACGATCATGCAAGTTGCTTGTAGCGTCACTTTGGATCCGTGCGAATACCCTCGACAATGGTGTTCTCAACGCCGTCCGTTTATCTTTCGAATTTCCATCGCCTAGGCACAGGAAATTGCCCCAAGACTGGCATTTACCTCTCACAAGCACGAGCCCCGTGACGCCCCCGATGGCGTCGCCGCCGCCGCAAGCTGACCAAGGCAGGCCTCCTCGCAGCAGCACCAGCAGCCGGCGGCCTTCTCCGACAACGAGCGGAGAAATGTTGATGCCGGGGCTTCCTCCGCCCCGAATGCCACGAATCACTCGAGGCCTCACGGACCCGGGGAGTCCGTGCGATCACCGGAGGTTCGAGGGGACTGTAACGGGCGTGGGCAGTGAATCGCGCAGGAAGGAAGATCTACTGGAAAAGGGGGGAGAAGGCGTGTGCAGGGCAGAGGCACGGGAACAGGAGGGGAAGCCGGAGGTGGCCAGAGGCCGGCGTGGGCTGTTGGAAGGGAGCAAGAGCAAGAGCCTGTCTCCGAAGGGGGGGTGGGAGGGCGTCGGGGAGAGACATCGAAGCCGCTCGGCCTCCCCAAAGCGTGTGGTAAGCGAGAGGAGACAGCAGAGAGAGAGAGAGAGAGAGAGAGAGAGAGAGAGGAGAGAGGAGGAGAAAACATGACTCGTCGTTCATATCATGCAGTAGTTTCGTTTCAACACTACCGTCTCTTCATAATCGTTTTGGGGTTCGTTGCTTTACTGTCGTCCTCGTCTTTCCGCGCGTCGTTGATCTGAATCGCCATGGCCGTTGCAAGCGCAGTCCGCACAAAGAGTGACCTGTATTTGGGGAGGGGTGGAGAGGTCGCGATGATTTTCACGATGACATCACCGCTCGCCGTGCGGGCCAACTTGCTGTGTAGAGGCATCGACAGCAGTTCATGCTCTACCGATTCTTACCAGTATACACGAATCTTCTTGAACACTGAATACTGTTGGAAGGGAAGTATTTGTCTTGTCCTGCGTATGAACCCCAAGCTGCGTCCAAAATCATAGCTCCTCGCGAGAAATGGTAGCTGGGACTGAGGAGGCGCGGATGTGGCGTGGTTAAAACCGCGTTGCCCCTTTTCAACAAGCACTGCCAAGCGTCTCTGTGCGTTGAACAACAGGTGTCGGGTGCATGCCTTCCCACTGCTATTGTGTGCTATTGATCAATCCATTCCAGAATCCCTTCAACCGCAAGCCCGTGTCACCCTCGGGGAACGGCCAAGACCAAGAGCAAACCCAAGGCCGAGGCCAAGATGGCCAGGAGGGCCACACCGATCAAAAAATTAGCAGCTTCAACCCAGCATCACCAGTCACTACTAGCGCAACCCCGCCTTCCGACGAGGCGACAGCGGCACAAGCGACGAGCAAAGCGAAATTGAACGCCGAAAAGATTCTCCACTGACAGGTCCAAGTGTGACGAAGTCATCAAAGGCCATGTCAAGCGGGGCGACTCAGGACATGCACCAAGCGTTGTTGAGGATGTCCCAGCTGCTCCCGCGAAGGGTCCGCCCTGTGTGCCGGCGGCCCTGCCCCCGGAGCTGAAGTATGGTGATAGGCTGAGGCTCAAAGCCAGGTAGGTAGATACAACTTTTGGATCGTCGGTGTGCCTCGCCTGTTGATTTGGTACGGTACGCTCATGAATGCTTGTAATCACCGCTTCGAACGCTTTCGTAGGCGGTGCTTGCCGAGCACTACACCACCCACTTCAGGAGCTGGTTCCTCGAGTTGCTGATTATCGGTTCCTCTGTTCCCCGGTCGTTGCTATTTTCATGTCCCACCGCCCATTCAAGACCACCGTTTCTTAGCCCCCATCGCCTTCTACGGTGCTCAATGTTGATGCAGGCCTCTTTCGCCTTCCAGAGGTCACCACAGGCCCTCCGGAGGGAGTGACATCTCAGTCGGTGCGTTGGGAGAAGGTGGTGCTAGTGGCCCAGCTGAAGGCGTGGTGGGAGGAGGCGGGGGCTTTGTCGGTTCGCTGGAGAAGGTGCAGAAGGTATCGACGAAGCTGTTCAGGAGGAGCGAGGTGGCGGTGATCAGCCAGTCCGAAGGGAAAAACGCCGCGGGATTCACCAGCTGCCACTTCAAGGTGTGCAGTCGTAGCAACGCGCGCCCCGCTGTACGTTGTCGTAGACGGCAGTAGTGTTGGTGATATGTTGCCGTTTTTTGTTCCGTGCCGATGGGAGACTCGCGGTGCTTGTGCAGTCTCCTTCAAACAAGTCTGGATGGTGGATATTTGGTGTAGGTAGTAATTGAATTGCTACTAGGTTGTCGATGCGGTGATGGTGTTCTGGAGGTGTGGGCAGCGGTGATTTCATTGCTTTCGATTTTCACAGATGTGCCCGTCGTTACCGTTGACCAGACTACTGGAGTTCTCGCTCCCCCTCTCCGGTAGGTGCTTTTGGTGAAACAACGGTCTCCTGGGTTACCGATGTGCTAAGGTCTTGGTTCAACGACCCTTTATCAATGTACATGTAGTTGTGTTTCCACGGGAGTCACCAATCCCTGGGCCAGTTGGACACCTGTTGGGTGTTTCTGTTCTGTTGCTTCATGCATTTCCCCCTTGTTTTCACGTCTTGCGTCACAGGCCGTTGACCCCGAGAACAAGAAAAAGGACGGGGACGTAGTGCGCTACGGGGATGTGATCTTCCTGGTCGACGACAGGAATTACGTGTGGAGCGACAACGTGAGAAATGTACGCCCTCGTGTTGTACAATGTATGCTACACTGCCTACTGTTGGGGTCCACCACTGGCGGTGTGCCTACTGCTGTTGCACGGGCACGTACGCTGTGATATGACTCTCATGCACGGGAGCTATTGAGTTCCGCGGCCTAGTGTGAACTGGGTAATTTGTTGATCTCACTACGGAAGAATCTGCTGTTCAACAAGTGCCGTCCTGCAGTGTCAGTATTTCGTTAGGCTTGGGCTACTGTAGTTCGTTGTGACCGTGACCCCCTGCTTGTTTGTTCCCCCCCGGCGTGCCCGAACAATGCCTGCTTGCATCGTTGCCGGATCTGCGTCTTATGCAGGGGCATTTGTTGCCTGGGTCGTTGAGAATGAAATCCAGGGGATCGAAGCGGCAAATCGCGGTGAGCTTCAAGCCCTTCTTGGCGCCGCTGAAACTTGATGCCAACAACGAATTGCCTGCAGTGGTGTTCAGCACGCACGGATTACAGATCACGACGGTCGAGTACAGCAGCAAGGACCAGAACACCAAGAAGCGACGCACTTCTTCGAGGTGGGAGAGAGACTTTGAGGTTTCGCCGTGTTGTCTATTGACGGAAGTCTGGGTTGGACAGCAGTTTGTGAAATGTCAACTCTTTGCCTTGCTGCGACGTCTGTGGGGGCGATGACGGGAGGCTTGCTTGAATACAATATCGACTTGTCCAATATCTGAAGACCCGGCCCTCCTTGCCCTTGCCTCTTGCTGAGCAACTCTCCTCCCTTCCCCTGCGCCGCTCCTTCTGCTACTTGACTTGGTGTTTGTCGCTAATACAACAATAGGAAGAACTTCCATGCACTGACCGCTTTCTCGAAGAAAAACAGCGGCAATCCTAGCGTCAACGGGGCGTTTCTCTGCGCAGACGGACGAGGAGAGGGTGTTGTGTTTGAAGTGCATCTACCCAACGAGAGTCCCATCGGGGACCCTTCTCCAGTAGTGACCAAGGTGAACGGTGCATTGTGGCATTTTTTTTTGGGTGGGTTTCAACTCTGCTCTGTTTTCGGACTGGATCGGAGTGGGCAAGAATGATGAAGCTCTTTGGTTGTTCATGTGGCGTACACTGTACTCGTGAAATGTATGCGTGGTCTGTTCTGTTTTTTCCTCTGACGCATAGATGTTGTAGCGGAGCGAGGTGTGCTGTGAGTCAGGAGTCACCTGAGGCAGATGTAGTAATATTTTGGATAGTTTTTTTGGTTATCTACCCCGCTCTAACGCAGTACCGCCTCTCTCACGTTGCCAGGTTACGGTCCACGTGGATGAAAAGCCTCGGCTGCACGACAAGATGTCATTTCTCCCCCCGCTCTCCACCAAGGTGCAAGAGGCCCACTGGCCGTCCGAGGCCCCGACGGCCCCTCTCTCTTGCGTGACGGCGGACGGTAGCGGTACCGGACAGGGTTCGAGCGCCTCCGGAATCAGACTAGAGGACAAAATCTCGCAAGGGAGCGAGAAGCCCCGGCCAAAGTCAATGGTATCCAAAGTTTTGCCCGTCGGGCGCAAGCTGAAAACAGCCCACAAGCGGCGGAGCAGCCTGAGCCAGAAGAGGCCAAAGAGCTCCAGCGTTGGGCACAGCCTTGGTGCGACGTCTGGACGGGGCTTCATGATGCCGGAAAGCATCCCCAGCCCTGCATGCTCTCCGACCAACTCGGAGCTTTCTCGAAGTAATCTGGATGGAGACGACGAAGAGCTTCTTCTGTCTGAGGAAGGGGGTGCCTTTTCGGACGGAGACATGGTGGAGGGGCTTAGGTGGGGGGACTCCGTGAGGTTCAAGATGCCCGACGAGGGGCAGGTGGGTTCCCCGAAGAACATGGCTAGGCCGCACGATTGGTGACCACTTTCGACCTGTTGAGCACGAGGTTTGCTGTAGTTGTGCTGTTTCGAAGTTGCCGAGCTGCTGTGGAAAGATGCATAATCTGAAAACCGCGACCCCTGTTGGTTCCCTCGCTGAAATTCGAAGTGGAACCATGAACATATTGGTTACCCTGGCGGATATCATTTTTGACCATTGGAACAAACGCCCCTGTCCATCATTGAGTTGCCCCCGCGGTAGTCCAAGTCGGAAAAAGTAGAGATCC
>FN649757.1:839229-850254 GCA_000310025.1 Ectocarpus siliculosus
TGACGCCCAGGATCAGTAGATTGCACGGACCACTTGCAGCAAGTCTATTGCATGGTATTTGTTGTGTATATAGTAAAACCTTTTTACCGTTTATTGCATAGGCTCTCGTGTCGCATTCTAAAACCCATATATGGGGTGTATAGGTTCAAGTACGGTCTCACTTTCTATTGCCTGTAGTACGACATTGTAAGACCGATATGATTCGTGGGTGTATTGGTTTGAGTATGGCCATACGCTATCCGATAGGCTCTAGTGTTGCATTCTAATACTCAATACCGGGGTGTTTAGGTTTATGTATTGCCATACTAAATCCTAAACAATAAAGCATGTACAGTAGCCTCCAATTTTGTTATACAACACTAAACCCCGTATAACTAAGCATATATTGGTTTGAGTATACTGTACTAAATCTCATCCAAGAGACCCGCCCCCCCTACCCCCCTCGTGATCACGATTGACTCCTAGTCTCGGAGTGTTCCATGGTTTCATGCGGATGGCCCCTTTCTTTTTTTGCATCGGCACTCGTCGCGGTCAGAACGTGCAGTTTGGAAACTCCTTTCGAAGAACAACAGCAGAGAAGCGAATTTACATTTCCCCTTCCCGCAACCCCTCCTTATTTATACTTTTCGTGCTGGGTGCGGCGTGCTGTCCGATGAAGCCTTTGGCGCAGGGAGAAGTGGCGGGGCTGGCGGAACGTGTTTACCACAACGTGTGGCGCATGCTCTTTCCGAACGACGGAGGGAAGGTCGAAGCCTCCTTTTCCAGAGGTTTTGATATGGGTGTTGTCAAACCTTCCGCCGTCAAAGGAGTCTTGCCAAGGATATCGAGGAGGTGAGCACGTTGAACTCACAAATGGGGCGATACTGGCAGTTGACATTTCGCTGAGTTGACGGCATCTTTCGGCCAGGTTGAATCCTGCCGGTGGCTTTGACTTATGAATGGAACGTTTCGATTCTTTAATGACAACTTTATTGCTCTGAAGCAAGAGACGCGTATATGTCCCCGGAACAAACGCACCGTGTGTACGTTATCGAGAATGACCTGTGGAGGAATGTTGCCGTTTGATTTCCATCGACACACCAGGTCCATTTCGTCCAGTGTTCCACCTTAAAGGGGTATCAGGTTTGTAAAATACCATGCCAACACGACCCCCCGCTATTTTTCGCGCCTCGTTTCCCACCGCTGCTATTGCCCGCTCTTCCGTCCTCGGAACAAATCGATGTAGCGTTGCGCTGTTCCTGGTTCTAGCGGTCGGTCTCCTGTCTTTGTGGACAATCAAGAGCAGCTTCTCGTCGTGGCCGATGTCGATGTCGCGAGCACCTCTATCGACTGGCAAAGCAGCACCTTCTGCTGCCCCCAGCCCTTGCACGTCGGTGTGGGACCTCCGTAGACCGGACGGAACGATGTACCCTCACAACCAGCTCAGCGCCGCAGCCGCCGCGCTCGCTGCCCCGGAAGAAGCGAACAGCCAAGACAACTGGCAGCAAGGTTCTCCACAGGACGGTGATAGGGCAGGCGGCAACGCCAGAAGAGAGGCGGCCCATCCCCGCGGGGAAGGCGGAAGCGGCCGTGTGAGCCCCGCCAGCTATCCCGAAGGCGGGCGAGCCATCTCTGCGAAGGACGCCGCCATCACGGTACCCCAGACCACCGCTGGACCCCAGGCCGAGGCTGATGGCGTTGGTGTAAGGAGGACTTTGGCCGGCGATGGCGGTGTTGGTGGCGGTTGGCACGCTCAGGGGTACGCCCAGGGAGAGGCCGACGCCGGCGTTGGCATGGAGGCGTGGGTGGGTGCGATCGGCTTGGCGGCTGTGGCTTTCGCCGTGGTGCTCGTGAAGGGGCTGTTTGGCATCGGGGGTACGTCTTCCCCGCCAGAAACGCCGTCGGTAAGCTTGGATTCCATTCCATGGTTGTTGTCTTTCCGCCGAGAACTGATCCAAGCTCTAGGTCTTTTACGTGTCCAGTACCTTCTCTTCCGTGTTCTTACATAGACGCCTGGAAGCTATTTCCGTGGTGACAAGAAATACGACAAGTTTACCCATGACACGGTAGAAAATAAACGAATACCTACAGAGAGAGAGGCACGGGAGGCGAGAGGAATAGCCGACAGCATACGGTGTAGCACCCATTGCTCGACTCGTGCACGCCAAACGTACTCCTGCTGTATGTAAGAGACACCCGGAAGTAAAGTTAAACCTAACAAGATTTTCTCGCAACGCTAGAATACACAAAAAATCCGGGGGTGTTGATGGTTGGGTTCCGTCTCGTCGACGAGGTCGAGCCAAACCACGCCCTAGAGGTGAGACAGGCTTTACACATGATACCAAGTAAACGGGAAACCGCTGAGAATCACGCACCACGTGAACGACACTACTGTGGTACGGCCTGTCGTGGACCGTGTGGTGTGACTGAGATTTTCTAGACGCCGATTTCATCGTAGGTTTGGATTGAGTGTTTGTGCGGTTCTCGTGGCTGCCCATCTCGTGCGGCGTCAAAACCGTCGTCGGAATCCGGCGTGTAGCGTCCTTTACTATCGCTCTGCTGCCTCAATTTTTCTGGTACATGTCCCGGCCTGGGTGTGCTCACGTACTTTGTCTCGGCATGCACAGGTTGACGTGATTGGATGCAGACATTGTTCTTCTTACAGCCGCCCACTAGTACTGCTTTTCGGTCAACGAAGTTAGGTTTCAACCCTCTACCCCCCCCCGACACTGCTGTTGTATTTTTGTTGAGCAGCCTTCGGGCCCTATGCAGGCCCAAGTGGTTTTGTTGGGATGGGATGGGCGAAGAATGAGCGAGGCGACACGGGCTACGGAGGACATCGACAACTTATTTTACCCCCCTCCCAGGTATTCGAAGCACACTTACCGCGTTTCTATCTGCTTGGTCCGACTAAATTATTTCTCCACCCCGCTCCCTGTACTGTTCTGGAGCATTGATTGGCCGAGCACTCTGACCATTTGTATTCTCGTTTGGAGGCAATAGTGTAGATGACACCGTCCCTTCAACCGAACGTGTACCGTGTTGCGCACGTGTTGGTGGGTGTGGGGTAGTATTGTAGTGGAGACAACGGCATGATGTATGCATACATGTAGCACGGTCCGCCACGGCCTCTGGTTTTCCCTTGCAGGTGCTGAATGTACGAGCTGCACGGTAGATCGAGTCAGAGTTTCAACTTGTTTGTTTTGGTTGGTCTGGATTGATGTACCATCGCCCAGCCGCGGCATGTTCCAGCCGTGTGAACGCTACCACTTTTCCAATGCAAATATTGCCCTTGCACTGCTGTCGATGTGGGTTTAGTGCGGTCACGCGATGGGCAGCCAGCATTGATGCCCATTTTTTGGTCCCGCAAGGCCCCCTATTTTCGTCGTGTCGATTTTTGACTCCTTCTGCTTTCCGCCCTGTCCCAAACGTTGACTTAGCTCCTTTGTGCTCATCCCCGCCCCCCCCGCCAAAAAACCTAGTGGGTCCTCTCTGGCACCGATGCCGCACCGCTTCCTGCTGGCCGAGAGCATGGACGTGGCCAAAGCTTGGGCGAGGTGGGAAGCCACGCTAGACTGGAGGAAGGAAACCGAGGCGGACACTATCCTCGACAGACCCCACCCCAAGTGAGATCACGGGAGTCCACCCGTCGTTTTTGGTGCAGAGATAGAGATACTATTACGTGGTGGCCCAAATTTCTGAGTTTTGGCACCCGCAGCAGGGAGCTGAGTACACCCCAGATCGAAATGAGTGACTGAACCTGCGGTGAACATTGCAGGCAGCCCGTTTGGCACAACATGGTGAGCGACACTCCTGCCATCGCTTTCCAAGATGTGGCTTTGCCGCAGAGAGCAGGGATTTTACTTGGGCGCTAATTTCTTCGATGGCGGAGGAGCTGCTATTGTAGCCTTGACCTCCTAGGAATACCTCAAGTCTTAGGGGAATGCACCGCACTCCAAGCATCCAAATTTGCCACGTTCCTCATGCCGCATACGAGGGTGTTGGATTGGATGCAGCACACAGCCGTCGAGGGGGGGGGGTGGATGATCACGTGCTGTAACGCCGTCAATACAATACGCATGTCGAAGACTGCGGTGGAATGCCTGTATTTAGACTTATTTTAAGGTTGTCCAAGGCACCCGTCCAAGAAAGTGTGCTTCTGTGGTAAGCCCTGCCTCGCTATATAAGTACGACGGAGATTCTTTGAGCGGTGGTCGTAGCGAGGATTGCTCTCGAGTAGTATGTTGTTCTCTTGGGAAGGGTGTTGTTGTTGTTTTCGTTTTTGTGATCTCATCGGTTCCAGTCAGGGACTCACCATGGCTCGACGGCACATGGGGTGCTGTTCAAGGCCTTCGCGTGTACATTTGGAAGCGCTGTCTCAGTTACGGTCCCCTCGCCCTTTTTCCGGCGAAATGGTGGCGACATGATCGATGGGATCGGATGGAGAAAGCAAGTCGTAGTACCTTGGGAAGTTCATCTCATGCCTTTGGTCTGTTGGTGTGTGCTGCACGTGCAACTCTGCCTGGTCGTGCAACCCTTTGGTCGCTCCACTATTGACCGACCTAACCTCTAGCTTTTTCGTATATCTACACGGCGAGTGCGTGTACAAGGAACCCCTTTTTCCCTCAACCCCAGCATTGCCATCCTCTCCGAAACTCCGGCAACAACAGGTTTGCGCTAATAAAGAGCAAGTACGCCCACTGCTTTCACCTCCCGGACAAGGATGGGCGGGTGACTTACTACGAGAGACCTGGCATGTCTGACATTGCTGAGCTCAAGAGGCTGGGCATCACAAAGTCGGAACTGCTGGACCACTACGTGTACTGCATGGAGTTCTTGTGGAAGGTGACAGGATGACCGACTGAGTCCTGCATAAGGAGCCTTTTCCTTTTTTGGATGTCGTGCGTATTGTGCCCTGCGATTGTTCTGCGGCCCGCCTCATGCCTTGGATGCATTTTCAGCATTGTTTTGTTTCTGTTGGCCCTGTTTCCCGTACGGGTTGCCACAGGTGCTCCAGCCCAGGCAAAGCCAGCGCATCACGATTGTGATCGACTTGGCCGGGGTGAGGTTCAGGGACCTCGTCGGCGAGTCGTTGGCGTTTCTCAAGACCAGCGTCGGGATGATGTCGAGACACTATCCGCAGCGCTCGTTCAAGGTGAACCTTGTGATGTGTCTTGTGTGCACCGCGACGGGTCGCTCTACCTACTACGTTGGCGTCCATGCAGTAGCAGTGTGGAACCCTCTGGACCCTGTGATCTAAACGCACATGTTGAACCTTTGGGTGAAGGGAAGGGAGCGGATTCAAGTCCCAGAGGGACAAGAAAAGAAGCAGACGCTTGCTCGTGAGTGTAACATGTTCGACTTGCTTGTTGACGAGGGAAAACGTTGTGGAAGGCGCTTGTCGCGATAGCATCAAAGACATGAACAGGACCACAGGATACCTGATTTGACACCACATCGTGGCTCGTCACTAGAGAGGCGAGACCTTGCGGTAGGCACCTACTGCGTGCTCGACTTCGAATGACGAGGGTCATGAATCGCTTGAAATATGTTGTGGGACGTTGGTTGTAGCCTCGTTTGTGTCGCCTCCTTTCTTCTTGCCCAGGTATGATAAAGTGTCCTTCCCATGGGCTACACCCGTGTTTTTGTTCTTCCGTGACCCATTTTTTCTGAACCACTCTATATCGTATGGTGCGTCGCCGCCCAGTCGGAGATTCTATCTTCAAGAACGTTTTTTTTTGTTGTCAAAGTGCTAGAGATTTTTAGTGGTGCGATACATCGCTGCCAGGGGATCCGTGAACGTCGGAAACTGATGCCGTGTGGTAAAGCAGCAACTTTAAATATTGATGCGCCTCCACCCTTGGCCTCTTTCGTCGTGCTCTGCTTCTGTGTTCGCAGATTATGATCCTGAATGCGCCGTCGTTCTTCAACTCGGTGTTCGCGCTAGTGAAACCGATGCTGAACGAGGCGACCAAGAAAAAGATCGACCTGCTGCCCGTCGCCAACGTGGGAGAGGAGATGCTAAAGGTCATTCCATCCGAGCACCTTCCTCTGCATTACGGTGGGGCGGGAGAGGTGAGGGCAACAGGATCGTTGTGCCACTGCCGCCGTTCCTGCGTGCTGCTGTTTTTTATGTGCTGTTTCCGGTGTTCCCAAGGACGAAAAAAGAAACCCGCACATGATTTGAATTGAAGCACCCGGGGCAGAGAAACAACGCGGTGACTGGATTAAAATAAGACCCAGCACATGGCCCTCCAGAGTCCCCCCCAGGGACCTGCCCGGGCTTATTTCGCCGAGTGTGTTCTCGAACATGAAAAGCTGCTGTTGACCCATTGTTTTGCCTCGTTGATGCTTTTCGTTTACCCCCTGAAGGTGGCGTTGGGAAGCTCTCCGCAAGAACTGGCGATGCTGGCCCACGTGGAAAAGGTGCTGGCGGAGAATGGTCAAAGCATGCAGAAAGCTTCCTGATACAACCGAGTGGTCAAAGCATGCAGAAAGCTTCCTGATACTGTTACCGAACTTCGGGAGGCCTGAAATGAAGACAGCGTTTTTTTGAGCTTGGCGACGCTCGCTTTGCCGACTTGGTTAAAGGCTAGTGTGCTACAGCTGTGTTGGACAGGCCAAGTGCAGAAATGCTCTGAGACAGAGCAACGGAGGCCTTTTAACACTGCTGCCCTCTCCATGCGGTTGATTTTGTAGTTATTGTCGGGTCGCATGTTTGATGGAGCGGTTTATAGTTCTTTTTCGTTCATTGGTGGAGGTTAGAGGGCAAGAGGGATCAAACGATTTTGGGAAACCGCGATAGAGGAGACAGATAGCCGAACAGAAAAGCGTTGTTTACATCGGCTGCCGGAGGTGGGAAGTCAAAACGAAACGTGTGTTGCTATCGTTTTTTAGCCTTTGCAGCCTTTGTCATATCTGTAAGTCGGGTACGCTTTCCTTTGAACCTTTTGGAGATTGGTGTTGTCGTGGCGGTAGCGCCACCGCAGCCTGTGTTGCTGGGTGTGGCCGGGGGTGTATGACAGAAGCACGGCTCGAACATGCTTCGTGTTGGGAGGGTTCCGGAGAGGTCGCCATCAGATTTTGCTTGTGTTGGTGGTGCGTTTGGTGTTCAGGTATGCATATGTAGATAGCACGATAGGTGCTGCCGTACAACCAGCGTAGTCTAAGGTAAGTGTGGTGGGTCCAAGAAAAGCATCAGCGTAGCGGATTCTGAGATCTGCTTCTTGCCGGTGTGGTAACTGCATCCTGGTGCGGTTGTTGGTGCTGGATCAGCATGTAACCGTGCTACATTCATGTTGATCCGAACGTTGCTGTTGCTGTGAAAATTTGTGCACACAACCAAAGAACGGCAAAGATGCTCTCAAGAGTTCCTCGATGACGCACAGACGGTCAAATTTAGCTGCTTGGTTTTTTTTTCCGGTATGGGGATCCAAACGCT
The DNA here is from genome assembly GCA_000310025.1 of Ectocarpus siliculosus. Classification (NCBI taxonomy): domain Eukaryota; class Phaeophyceae; order Ectocarpales; family Ectocarpaceae; genus Ectocarpus; species Ectocarpus siliculosus. The sequence continues at coordinate 846,650 of FN649757.1, forward strand.
AGAACAATGGTATCCGTTGGCGGCCTTGGCTTGGGATGGGCTAATAACACCTGGGTTTGTGTACGGCAGCTTGAAAACCCAGCGTTGAGGTTTAGAGGGCTGTGAAATCGCGTCGGGCTCGGTGTCATGTGGTATACTAATATTTTCAGGGTGATGGATTGGTAAGACCTGGGTCAGCAGGGACGTTTTCTCAATAATTCTTGTCTCGAGTATGCTAGAATTCAGAGGTTTTGCTGTTGAAATGGGGCAATGTCTGTGAGGTTTGCTTCGGCGTTTTTCGTTTGTGCGACATGTAGACGCAAGAAAGTCGAAGTGCATGCCCTCTTTATCTGTCGCATGTATAAACTTGGGAAATAACGTTCTACGATCGCGCGTCGAATGGTGTCGGTTCAATGTTGCGATCGTTTGGTCTTGATTTCGCGACAAAAGCAGCCGGGGTAGGAGCCAGTGCAGTGTTGGTGGGAAGGAAGTTCGTGTGTAGTTTTTCTTAGGGTGGAATTATTTGGTCGATGTGAAGGGTGCCGGTCGCTGGGTGCTGCATTGGAGGTTGATTGGACCCGAAACGTCGGACTTGAGGGTGCCAGCTTATGACCACGTTGTACTTGAGGGTGCCAGCTTAGGTGGGTTGGATGGAGCACGGAGCTTTTTGGTGGTTCGCGACAAGATCTATAGACGTTGCATGTACTATAAAGTTTGTTGGCCAGTACAAGGCGATGACACCATGTTGACGTTTCGATAGGAGAGGGGGGAACGGTAATATGTTAGTCGCTAAGTTCATAATATCCAATCCCAACCATCTCCAACGCCACACACGGTGAAGAGGTCTCCAACGGGTGGTCTCGTAGTGGCGCAATCCTCGTAAGGATACGCTGGACGGCGGTAGCATCTCGACCACGGTTTGTGTGCTATGCATGGTTCCATCGACATCATCGTGTTTCTGACACGAACAGTTTTTCTCGGAACAATTTTTCTCGGAACAGTTTTTTCTCGGTATTCTCGGAGTCAAACCACTGCTATTTTTCGTTTCGACCGACGTTTAACCTCTCTGAATAGCAGCGATTAGTATATTGCCTTGGCTTTGGGCGGAACTGCACGAAAGAGGCGGCGCCCCAGCAGGGGGGATGGATAGAGATTCACCCCGGAGATTTCAGGGACCAGGGAGGAACAGAGATTAACCCCAGGCATTTTCCAGGTCGAGTTCCCTGTACTTAATATCCCAACTGCTGCTGGACGGCGACGACCCAAAGAAGACATTGATCTTTCCCACCATCGATGTTTCGTACAACATCAGGACAGACAGAGAGATCACCTACTATCTGGCATGCAACCCAACCACGTGAACAAAAAAATCAGTAAATAAATACAGAGCGACAGTCATGCCAATACGTCACTACTGCTGTTGGTACCGCTGTGTGGCTTCGCGTCCGCCACACACGCAGCAGCGGTACTGCAGTAGGGGCCGAGTCGGAGGCGGCGGGGGGGGTGCCAACTGGTGCAACGGGGGGTGGGTAGGATGTTTGAGAATAATAGCTACGGACGGGGAGTTAGACCTATACATACATGATATCCGGCTGGCTGGTCTTTAGATGGGATTATGGGTGTCATATTATTGGTGGCAGCGGTGGTGGCTGTGAGATGGGATGCGCTTTGTGGGAGTGTGGGTGGGATCGGAGCTTCGTGAGAAGTTATAGCTGGGAAGCGGTGGTACGATTATCCGATGGATAGAATAATTGGCGATGGGAACCAAAACATCTCCTACCATCCCACCACCTACCGTCCTCCCATTACCAAATTTACCATCATCCCATTGAACTCCAGGAAATAAAAGCCATCGCGGTGTGAGATTAGTTCTGTCAGCAATCCCCTACAGTCTACTGCGGTAGAACATGCTTGGTAGCCTCAGTAGTAGACGGACTTTCGACCGTTCAGGTCCACAATATACTTGTACATACAAAATAGAACCCACCACACGATCCCTTGACATTCGGCTTCTTCGTATGTGTACACAAGGAGAAACGATTTCCAAAAAAAACTCGTTCGTGCTTTCATCGATAAAACACACAGGCCATTTCAGGTCGGATTTAGGTAGATCCGACTCTTGTATTCTTGTAATCAAATTCGAAATCGAGAACCGATTCCTTCGTTAAGACCGGCCCTCCCTCAGGTCCACAACTTTTCGCCGATTGATAACTACGTACCATAGGGTACAAGACAGAACCCACCACACGATCCCTTGACATTCATTCCGCTTACGACATACAATAAAAAAAGTACGCATGACTGAGGACTGAGGCCGTGGGGGCCGATAGCCCCCCGCGGCCGGAGTATGTACTTGTACTTCCTAGAAAACTCGGAGCACAGGTCGAGTGTCTGGGTGCAGAGTGCGGTGAGTGTTTGGCGGAAGTCAGCAGTCCGGTCGCCCGGACAAAAAATGAAGGGAAGCATGCTGCAGATGTCACCATATCACTTACACCTGCTGCTCTCTGCTCCGCTCTCTGCTCTCTGCCTCAGAAGACGATACAGGGTATACCGCGGTCTGCCACTCACAGCAGCCCACCATCTACTGCAGAGAAAGAGGGGCAACAAAACGGATGGATTTTGACATGGTGAACACCATCATCACCGTGCGACAAAAATATAATATCCCCAAACCGACTCACACATTACATGCAACAAGAAGAGCTGTGCAGCGAGGCAGTCTCGGCGGATCGAGGACGAGTCACCGCGGCGCTCCCGCTGTCTACCTCCCTCTACCCTGTACTTGGTGAGTCAAGTCCTGCGGTAAGCGTTTGCTTCGGCATCTCTCGCTGTAGTATTATAGCCCAACGGCGGCCAAATACACACATCGTAAGAGGAGTCTCAGGAGCGCTGTTTAGAGCCCGTTGCCCGCTGCCAGCAGCGTTAAGCGAGGAGCAACCGCACACGCATGCCCAGCAGCAGCAGCTACATTGTTGTAGCGCAAGACAAGCCCATTAATGGTTCACACTAGAAGAAGTAAACTCGGAGAGCGAGAGGCAGTGAGGAAAAGGGTGGGGAGGAGGGGGAAGATGACGAGGAAGGACAAAGAGGAGGATGAGGACAAGGAGAGGGAGAGGAGTCGGGCGGAGGTTCGAGGGGGTGTAAACGCACCCCGAAACGGTGTTCTCTTCGGGTTGTTGCCGCAGGGTTACGGTCGGGGTTGGCAGATTTGCGTGCGAGAATGTCGGCAAAAAATGCAGGGCGGAACGGTAGGCGAACACTCTCAGCGTACTTGCGAGCTCCTACAGTACATGATGAGAAACAAACATGTTCCGCGGCTTCCGGTCAGCATTGGGGTTCTTCGTTCACGCGCGCAGAGGCGTGATGGTGCTACATACTCTTGAGCTTTTTTGTAGTTTCACTGAAATTTCGGTGGAGGACGTGGGTGTAGATGATGTGCATGATGATGGTTGTTGTGTGTGTTTCTTTCTGCACATTCTTGAAGCACCGGCATGTAAGGCGTATTTTTGTGCCTCACAGCACCTATCTATCTTTGTAGCACACCGGTTAATTAAACAGGTTCGACGTGCACTTGAATGCATACGATTACAAGGAATAACAGAAAACCAGGGTGGTAGTTCACGGAG
>FN649757.1:851513-865800 GCA_000310025.1 Ectocarpus siliculosus
GATGCGTTCCGACGACACCTTCGACAGCCGTTCACAAGAGGTGTTGCATCTTTTCAGGACGTCCTCCGTCTGACCCTCCCACGGTGGGATCATGCTTCCTGGTGCCAGGTACACACGAACAGTGGGTTCACGTCACGTTTGCGGCTTCCTGCCACTTCGATGACTAATAACAACATCGTGTAGGGACCCATCTGTTGTCGAATATAATTAGCACAAGACCAAAAAGTAGAAGCCGAGAATGAACCGAGGATCATGCTTGGCGAAACAAATAGGAAACACTCCGATTTCATATACGGGTTTTCAAGAGTACCGAAAGGAGCCTACGGGAAGCCTGCGGCTGCAAGACACCGCACGTTCAGAAATACGTGTTGCAAAGGTGGTGATAGGTGAATGGAGTCGGACAGAGCAACACTCGTGGTGTGGCCGGAGTCGGGTTTGGCAGCAATTGCGCCCTCGCTTTTCTCCCTGCCGAAAAATGCGCGCGACAACTTCGAACCAAACATGGATTTTCGATGATTGGTCGACTTGCACCGGGTGTTGAGGACAACAACCTTCGCTCTTTAGTAACTTCCGGCAGGACCAAGGGTATCTCAATGAGTACAAGGTGGGCTGGGTAAGAACAACGGCGTTTTGTTTCGCCTCTTGTCGCCGAATTTCTCGTATTCGACACAAGGTAACACACCCCATGGATAACATTTTGGCGTTTAGGACATGTACCACCAGGTGTTGGATTCTGTGGGAGGTGTGCTATCTTGTATATTCCGGGTGATGAAGCACAGCGAGGGGAGGCATGTGAGATACCACTGCCGCACACTTACAGGGACCGAAGTTGTGTGGAAGCTAGGGTGTGTGTCTAAGCACTGCCTGCAAATAACTACCTACCGTGGCTGCGGCCACATGTGCAAGGGGCGTGGTGCTGAGGGCGTGTGATACCCCTGTATGTGCTGCTGTGGTAGTGAGCGGGGGTGATAGCACTGACACCACTGCCTGGGCGATGAAAACCAACAGCGCTCTCTCGACAACAGCGAAAGAAGTATAATGCTGCCATGTAGCGAAACATACCGCCTGGTACAAAAGAGAGTACGTCAAGAAGGCGGGGGAGACACAATAAATTGTTTGTTTGCATTAAGTACGGGGTGTGGTTCACCCTGCTGGGCCATGTGGTATGCCATCATGGACCACTGTATGGTGATTGTCATCACCGGGGTGAGGGTATCATGGGGTGCGTGACTACATGCGTCCTGACCTTAGGGGGTGCGATATCTTGCGTAACCCGGGTGGTACTTCGACTCCTCGTTTGAGATCCAAAACTATGGGCACCGGGTGTCGTATTGTGTGGGTGTCTTTTCCTGGGTGGGTGTGATACCTCGTGTCGTTTGCGGCACGCACTACGCAACAAATCGTCCACACTTGTGCGCGCGGGATCATAGCGTCGACCATTTTCCATTTTTTTCTGCCCTACAAACAGCATACTCCCTCTGGTGCTTCATCCCCATGACGACTACTCTAGCATCTATCGTACCGTGCGTGTCTCCACCTGGGTCACATTCTGGCGGGGTAGCCCATCCCACCTTCTGCTTCTAGTAGAACCGAGAAAAAACAGAGGGCCCTAGACAGTGAGACATCGCCGGCGACACATTGGACGAGCGAGAGTGCTTATTAGAGCCCATCGCCCCCGCTCGGCGCGCGACACAAAACATATTAACACCAAACGAAGATACAAGATCACAAATGAAGTCCTAGATCGAACAGTTCTAATCGTGTACCCGTGCTAGGCCGGTAGGTATCCACGGCCGGGGTTGCACCGGCCATGCCATTGCCCACACATTCCTTCAAGAGAATGTAGACCTGACCTGAGGGGCGGCGGGACCTTCCGTCGGTCATGACCTCCGACCACGAATTAGGTGGCTACTGACATCCCAGACACCGCGTTCCATCATTAAAAGCAGCATGGTTGAAACGCCGACCGAAACATCATGTATGTGTGTGAAGCCTTCCAGAAGAATAACGGGTGGATGTGCGGTGGCCGAGAGAGGGAGAGGATAAACACTCATCACTCCAAACCTACCGCCAGGAAGTGGGGCTGTATATTACAGTAACGCGGTGATGAACTTGTCGGTGATGGTTGCGGAAGTTATTCTTGGTGAAACGTTTTTTTTCGAATGTTGGCAGCTGCAACACACACGAGAGAATGGCTAACACAAGCTGTATCCGTGATATCACCGTTGCTGCAGGCATGGCGGCGGCGAGAGAGGAACGGACAGACTCTTCGGATAAGGCGGGGCTCGCGTTCTTTAGCCTTCAAGCCGTCGATGAAGAGGTCGTGACTCGTACGTGAGGCGTTGGCTCGCTGTCTTTGTCTCTGGCAGCTCCAAGGGTGTCCCAAGCGGCCATCATCGCGAAGAAGTAGGCTGTCAAGGTCAAGGTCTTGAAGCCGGCGGAGGAGCCAGAGGCGGGGGTCGTCATAGCGGAGTAGGCGGTATCGGCGGCCCACGCAGCGGGAAGGGTGGCCGCTACAAAATCTGAAGAGTCCACAGCGGCAGCCCAAACAGCGAAGGCGGTACGAGCAGCAGCAGCAGCAGCAGCAGCAGCAGCAGCCTCGGAAGCGCCAAAACAGGCCATCGTGGATTTGATTGCCTCGATTGGCTTGTTGAGTGGTTGGGCTGTGTGGTCGCGCTGTGGTGTTCGTTTTGATACCAAGGGTACGCTTTGGGCCATGCGCAGGTTGAAAAATAGGCTGTTATTGCAGCGCGAAATGTGGTCTAGGGCTGTGTGCATGTATGTATGTATAAGCCCTGCCTGAGTACAGACTAAACTGCGCATAGATCAATAGCATCGTGTTGCTCCTTGAACCAACGGACTGTTCCCTGCTGCGTCGACCTCGTCCAGGTGGATGTTAGGCGGCGGCAACAGTGGCAGTATGGATCAAGGTAGGACTACAGTAAGGCCCGGAAACAAACGAGAGGAGGCGGGGGCTGGTGGCGTGGATACACAGGGCTATGGCTTTGACAGCCCATTCCGTATGCTGTTATAGTTCGCGCATTACCCCCTCCCAATGCACCTTGCTTGTTGCATTTCTTGCCTTTCTTTTTATACAGGCTCGATATCACCTGCTGATCCGGAGGCCACACATGGCGGTACTGCCGTGGCGGTGAAGTTGAACCTTGCGTACCGTTGAGACGGATTCGCGTTTTTGCCTCGCGTAGCGCCGGTAACTTTTGTCTCCCTTCCCTACTAGCTACCACACACGGGTGGAACGGCCACCAGGGCACAAAGCATCAAGCAACTCTACCAACCGAACCCCCTTCACTATTCTCGTACATCTGTCATGCAGACCAGTGAGCTAGACATGCCCGAAGATGCAGAGGAGCGCGTCAACTTTCACAGTGGCGAAGTGGCAGGAGACAGATACGCCTCATTGCACAAAGGCGATATAGTTTCAGAGGTCGAAAGCACGAATCGAATCAGAAAAAGAAGGTTTTGGTTTCGGGTAGGGTTGGAGTTGGGCTGGTTGTCTTGACCTTACACGCCCCAGCTCGCGCTCTGCACGACACGCTGCGTGGCAAACGCGCGGTTTCATTGGACGTTTTTCATTCGATTTGGTGTGGTCGAGGTTCTACCAACTGAACAGGGTGATGGCCGTCGAAGCCTGCAGTAGTTCTAGTGGATATTGATGAACAAGAGTCTTTTGTTGACTATCTCGCTTCGTTTCTTGCTGCAGGAAGAAGTGTCTGATCTATGCCGCAGTTGTCCGTCTGACCCGTCGCGAGGTAGCTACGCGGTCGGAAGACCGGGTTCGCCCGTGATTGCTTCCAACCCGTGATGTTTGCCATGTACTATTTACTACACCGTTAATCCGAGGGTGGTAACATCATTGGCGGAAAGCGTTGTTCTCGCCGCCTTGCTACTTCACAACGCGGTCCGCGTTTTGTCGTATTGCATTGACAGGCCACCCCCGGGATATATGGCCAAGAGGAAAAGGGGGGAGGAGGAGGCGGGGAGGGAGAAACAAGAGCGGGAAGAACAAGAGAAGGTAGCCTAGGTTTCATGACGGCGTGCTTGCTCAAAGTGTAGGAGTAGGCCCGATCGAGGGCTGATGGACCCATCTGGGAACTGGGGATAGAGCGTGTGGTTTCCTTGCTGCCGCCGACGCTCAGTGAGCTCTGCACCATGTACGTAATTTTCGGATTGGTTGAATCAACCGCGTTGCCCCAGAGCCATACAAAACTGTCATTGCTGGCGGCATGAATGAGATCGCTTGGAATTGGTCGATTAATTCGCTGCAGGCCAGGCGAAGCCAACGCAAGCTCGGGGGTACGGCAAACAAACACCCCCTGCGGGGACAGCGTTGGGGCAGCCGACAACCCGCATCCCGTCTACGCCGACAGGTGAAAAATAATGTGCCTGCGTTTCGAGTTACCGGGAGCACCAGTTGCGTGTGTTCATTGAAGCTCAACGTACCATTTGGAAATAAAATTTTACCACTAGTCTACTCTGCGTGTCCCAACATGTTCGACGCAAGATCTGCGACCCGGTTTGTTGAAGTGGTCCCCCCGAGATGTCCATAATTCGTTTTTCTTCCTACAAACTTCGATGAAACCTGTGTGGAACTGATACAGGTCACCTTCGGGTACACCCTAGCCCTCCTCAACTGGCTTCACAGCCAATTGGGTCGTTGAATTCCCTGGGCGTTTCGCTGTGGTGACAACTTTCACGGACCTCCGTGGACGCGTTTGCGGACGTGTCCCCGTGGACACCCTTGTAAGCGTCCGCCGGCGACCCTGGACGTCCGCGGACGCCTCCACCAAAAACTCCACCAAAAGAAGAATCGTGCACGTCTCCCCTTAGCCCGCGTCGACTCACACAGCTCAGGATGCCAACACGCCGCTACCTAACCAGGTCCGACCTATCGTATTCTGGTGTGTAGCACCTTTGTCAGAGGCTGAACGAGGGGCCGCGATCGTCATGCCATAATACCCACGACATCATCCACGTACCCGGAGACCCCGTATATCAGTATTCTGCCTAGCGACCCAAAAAATAGCAGCTTCCTACCCGCGACAGTGGGCAGCCTTTGAATAGCCTAGATCGATACGCCTACGGGACGGATGTGGCGCATGTGACGACCCACACGCCCTATGGGAAGTCCACGGGACACCCATGGGGCGTAATTGGAATGTCCCATGGGACGCATGGGACGACCTACACGCCCCATGGGACGGCCCATGGGAAAGGAGGGACGTTGCAACGATGTACCAAAGATATGCAGCGCTTTCGATATAGACGAGGTTTGTTACGTCCTGCAGTAGGTTCGATCGATACATACGTCTTTCCCTGTTGTTTGTTCTGGAAGCAAGAGTCCAACGGATTCGTGCGGTTCTTTTCGTTTCGAGCGGAGACCGCAACGCCACAACGACAACAACTTCCGTCCAGCGACATAAAGACGATCTTCCTTCTCTTTGGGACCGTACATACCAGCACCCGTCTACATTCGCCTCTTTACCCACTTTGCATCTTCTACTGCCACACTTTCCCTCAAGCTTACTTGCGGGCTTTAGCGCAGCCCACCCTCCCAAGGGGGGAGGTTGGAGCCCCCTTGTACATCCTACTATACTGCTGTTGTTGCATACCGTATGGTTTTAGAACACACCGACACGGAAATGGTAACTGGGAATTCTGTGTTCTATGCTGCTCTTTGCGTCACTACGGGGGCACTGCGGGGGGCGGGGGGGGTTAGCGATACGACGGAAAAAATACCGAAAAAATATTATTGTACGACCGGCTGGTATTCCTGCCATCATCGCCTCCATCATCATCAGTCCGGAACACATCTATCTCTCTATCCGTTCAGCCATCTCAATCCTGCTCTCTCCGGCTGCAGTCGTGTCTCCTACCTTTCGGCGTTTCCCCCCCCTGCTCTGCTGTCCTTTTGGTCTTCCGTCCGGTGTTTTTCTTGTTCCGTTCCTCCGCGCGTAGTAAGCTTAGCTTCTCTTTCTCCTTGTATGAACTTCTCCGCTCCCTCTATTACCTCTTTGAACCACGGCACCCCTTCCTCCACCTCCGCTGCGGTAGGTCAGCAGCCACCCGGCAACCCGAACGCCCTCAGGTCGTCAACCATCCGTGGATTTGGCGTTGGCAGCGAATTCTACGAAGTCGTCCTTGAAGCATAACACCCAATTCTTTTCCGGGCGCCCCCTCTTTGGGTCCTTCCTCCCCACGATATCTATCTCCGAACACCAATCGCTTCGCCAGTTGCCCGTCCGGTATCTGGCCAATGCTGCAGCAAATACTAGTCACCGTAGTCGGACACTAGCCTCCACACTTGGCATCCGACCTTTTTCAGGGCTACGAACGCCAAGAAACAACCCCTCCTTATCAAGACAACGCGGTTGAAGAATTGACGTGGAATCGGCCGGCGGTGGCCTATCGACCGTAGATATACGATATACATAGTCGTGTGTGCGCGCGTCTCGAAGATGGCTGCGGTCAAAGTGTGTTTCGTAGGCCTTCTTGGGCAGGGAATAGCAAGGAAGTCGAACGCTGAGCAGGAAGAATGCGTCACCACGCTCTCTCCCCCCTCTCTCAAATAACTACAAATCCTAATTTAAACCCACTATTCGAAAAAACAAACCCATACTCCTCAAGACCCTTTAACTAGTCTCCACCTCACACACTGTCCACGCCCTTATTTGGGGATATGTGAACCGGAACTAAACCCAGCCCTGGTCACAGAGCGAAACATTCGCAAGTCCATCACATCATGCCCCAACATATGTAAATGCTACAATTGAACTACCCAAGTATTCTTTCACTTGCTAAAAGTATGTAGTGTTGACGTTACTTATTGCACGACAGGAGTTCCTCCGTTGGAATAACTACCGCCCGGACACTATGAAAAAACAGGAAGGAGGCGGTTTTCATTCATCGTCTGGTTGTCTGGTTGTTGTGCGCTGTGCCGCGCGCACGTCCGCGCCGTTCTTTTAAGGGGGTGCAGAAGACGAATGAATATTGATGTTGACAAATTTTGAAAACAAACGCAAGAACACCAGAAATCGCACAACAGACACACCAGACCAGTAGGAAGGCACCGCGAAAAACAGAAATCGCTGATTCTCGCACAGGTCGGCAGCAGAGGCTGCTCAAATCATACATTTCACGCGTCTACCTCCACACGCCTCCTTTGAAACCAAGATAAAAATTCACACCATTCTAAATTCTAGTCAATAGAGCCAAAACGAGGCGGTGGCCATCGCCATCTTGTATCCACCAAGGATGATGTAGTCGTTGCACAATAACAACAGTAGATTCCACATGCGATCGAGCATCAACCGCGAGACTGCCGCACAACAGACACACTCGGGCATCAGATCGCAAATTCTTTCCTGGCGTCCTACTATGTAAAAAGTAGGCCGTTCTCCTTTGGCTCGGTACCGAGCGTTTAGCGTAAGTGTACTGTTGCTTTTTTCACGATCATCAAAACGCCACTACTTTAAGCACGGTACGCCTACCTGTCGTGTCTTCACGTCATGCGTACATGAGGAGTCTGTCCCCGCTTCCGTTGTCAAGCCCGAAACTGTGAGCAAAAAAAGTAAGCCAGGTTGGGACTACAGCAACGCCGACGATATTCGTTGGCTTGCTTTCAACAATGTGGTAATGGGCTTTGCAGTAGGTTCACTTTTGTTGGGGGTACTCTAAGGCTAGGGCCGAACTACAGTAATACTGCAGCCGTTCTTGCTGCCGAGGAAGTGAAGTGGCTACACCGCTCGAGCGCGGCGTCTCCGCAACGTTTTGGTAGGCCAAGGGTGGACGTATGCATTCCATAGTGCACGTCAACTCTGTGTAGCGAGTTGTGTAAACATGCAACGATGAAATGCGCCATAAATGTGCCTTAAATGTGTGCGCTAGAAATGCGTTGTAGTTGGAAAACCACGACGACAATCATCATCAACATCAATATCATCCACACCCACATCCTCGAACCAATTTTCAGCGAAAAAGCCCGGACAATGTAGCATCAGGCCTCGACGCCCGTGAATGACAAATCCCAACGCTCGACGGAAAACCAAGAACCACGTGTCTCATGTAGGAACTTGCCATGTTGGTACTGGCCGAGTTTGTCGCGCCACCCGGTTTCCCCTCTCCTTGGCGGTGACGCCAGTAACGGCAGCACAGGATCAGTGGACAGCGACCGCCGTCTCGACCATGCGATTCTTTCCAAGTAAACCGGGCCGGTGTGCATAATCAATCATTGCTCTGGCGTATGGGTGAACCGCCAAATTGTGATTGCTCGCTGACAACTGCTGTCCTTTGAAGCCGATAGCGTGGGGACGATCGTGTGCAGTGTAGACCGCTCAAAGCCAACACCCTGATGCTGCAGAGGCCCAAATTGTGTAGCCAACAAATCCCAACTGATGATCCCGTCAGAATATCCATTGAGAAAGCACAAGAACCCCAACCAACATGATACTTTGACTTGTCAGTCCTTTCTCGAAGAAACGATAAAGCGTGCACCTGCCGAGCAGCATCCGTGTTGCTATCGATATTCAAGAATAAAATACAACTACAAACATACATATGGGAGCAGCCCCCCCACGTTTCCATCTCACGACAACGCCTTTCGGAAATTGAGAACACAAGCACCTGTATGTTCCCAGAACACACGCACAACACGCCGTCACGATAGCAGAGACCAACCAGTGATCCCAGCCAGCTAAAATCCTGCGCCTCACACTATCCCTTCATCCCGAGATAGCGTCACACGCTGTTGCAACTCCCCCAAGAAACATAATTACGCCCTAACCAACATGATAATTCGACATGTCAGTCCTTCCTCCAGAATAGATTCCGAGAACCATAAACGATAGAGCGTGCACCTGCCAAGCAGCATCCGTGTTGCTATCGTTATTCAAGGATAAAATACACCTGAAAAGATAACAATATGCGAGCAGTCTCCCGCCGTTCCATGTCAACACAACGCCTTTAGGAATTCGCGAACACAAGCACCTGACCTGTTACCAGAACACACGCACAAGACGCCGTCCCGATAGCAGAGACCAACCAGTGATCCCAGGCATCCACAATCCTGCACCTCACACTATCCCTTCATCGCGAGATAGCGTCACACGTTGTTGCAATCCCTCCAAGAAACATGGGTCTAATTACGCCGAACCCCCCCCCCAGCTGAACGCGAGTGAACTACATACGAAAGCAATCGCTGCAAGTTCCGTGTAGAACCATGGGCACACGAATCACCCTCCACCATTAGGGTTTGATGACATAACGCCAGCAGTGACGAACCAATCAGATGAAAGAAAGCAAACGCAAACGGAACAGAAGCAAAAACAAACATAAAAATGAACCGAGGCGACCACCAAGAAACAAAAGAGAAATAGCGACAAGAACGGTGAATTGATGTTCATCACATAACCAGTGTGAAAACCAAACGCTGCCTAACGACCGGCTTGGTCAGATAATCGGCATGATGGGAAGCCTTCGTCACATACTCTATCCTGATGCGCTTCCGTGCTGCCCGTTCCCGAATAGTGTTCTATCCTGATCTGCCCGTTGCCGGAAGTCAATGTGCTTGGAGTTGGGGGTAGCAGCCGGGGTTCTTGGCCAAGTACAGCACCCCCATGTTTTCCTCGTTCACTAACACCCGATACGCTCAAGTGCAAAGATGAAACTTCACAGGTAGCGCAAGAAAATAGCTTCCTCCAGCCTATCCCTCATCTCAACATCACACGACCAAAGCGAGACGTTCTTCTGCGTCCTATGTAGCCAAGGCCCGCGTGGTGATCGGTGACGACGGCATTCCAAAGGACCCCGAACATGGCCAAATTAATCGCACCGCAGGAAAACGCGGTTGATAATCTGTGAACAATGCCAAGATATGAACCCATACCAAAAGAAAACCAACTGTGAAAGCATAGAAGAATCAACGTAAAGTATCAACGAAACCTCATCACAAAACTCGCGGTCTCCCTCTCAGCGAGGAAGTGCGATGTCTTTCACTTTTCGTACACTCAGACAAACATGAGCCTCGCGCACCCATCTCTTGTCTTGAAGAATACCACCCGACAAGGTAGAAATGCGGAGACAGCGAGGGTAAACTCGAAAATTCCTCAGCCTCACGGCACATCTTCTAAATAGTAGGGAGGAGAATCTTACCACACGCTCAACCAGAAAAACAAACTCGGCGAATGTGTCTTCTGATGTGCGAATTCGCTGTTCGGTCCACCTCGTATGCCACTTTCAAATGTGCCCGCTGGTGACACCATAGACTACAGGGTAATGCGTTCTTAGTCTTTTCTCGGATTCTACTCATGGCCCTCCTCCTTCTCGTCGAGGAGGGGGAAGTGGACGCCCAGAGCGCCGGATACGCGGTAGTCTTCAACGCTGCCACGGAAAGCGCGGAAACCTTTCATTACCGCTTGTCCGTTCTCGTCGTATACCGGGCGGGCCGTCTCACCGAGAAGGCCAGACAACGCCGGGTTGTCCAAGTCCACCCCGCGCAGCCCAATATCCATCTGCCAGAACTCCAGGTCAGGAAGGACGCGTCCGTCCCCGTCTACGTCGCCGTCGCCCTGGTAGTTCACGCCAGCGTTCAAACGTACCGTGACAGTAGATGTCTCGATCTTGAAGATGGCGTGGATGGACTGCAGGTCGGCGAGGTCGTTCTCGGCGATGTACTTGTTGCACCAATCGGGCGCCGCCATGGCGTGGTCGTACCTCAGGATCCATTCTTCGAGGCTTTCACCTCCGAGCAGCTCGCGCCTGCCGTCAAGCATTTCCTGGTGCATGCGGGCCCATATCTTGTGACCGCCGAACTGCCGGCACTCCACGGGAAGGTTGGATGCAGACACAGTCATGGCACCGTCTGCCACCGGCATCTCCCGGGAGAATTGAAGGAGTTCGTCCACCTCTTGGCCGTCGGCAATGATCCGCAGTCCTCCGTTCGAAAGACAGGGCGAGACCTCCTCAGGACAGCCGTCCGTATCGGTGGTGTATGGGTTGGCGACCTCGATGACGAGAGAGTGCCCCTCTGACAGAACAGCCAGGCTGGTCATCAGCTGGCGGTTGGGGAACTCGTCCGGCAGAGGAGCGGTGACGCGAACATTGACGTTGAGATCGGCGCTGTCGTCCTTGATCAGGGAGTACCAGCCGCCGTCAACCCCAGACCAGTTGATTGACTGGCCACGGAGCCCTCTCATGTGGGGGTCACCCCACATGTCATCATCTGCAAGCGAAGGGGGTACAGCCGTATCGCAAGCCGTGTGGTAAAGTGGCACGACATGCCAATGTCGACACTAACCGTGTACAGCCTGACCCTTCTCTGCACTTTGAAATAACACATCTGAAGAGCCAAGTGAAGATCTACATACATAGTATTTCGAGCAAATATTACGTGCCTCAACAGGCATTCGAGGGTGGTCGCCTAAGCCGTTTAGCGTTCGAAGTTCAGTGCGGAATCTTGAAAATGTTTTTGTAATTCTTGATTTAGTCTAATCTTGAGTATTGTCGGAGGGTTACAGACAAACCACAGTAATACAACGAAATCATACCAATAAGAACAAACAAGAATAAGAAGAATAGAAATTGGAGGTACTCCGACCTCGGGTTCGTTCAAGCTAGACTATCTATAGCGCTGACACTGGCGATATATACAACATTACGGGAAGCCACGCCGATTCGACACCTCTTATCTTACCAGTTGGCGGCGTAGGTGTTGGCGGCGTAGGCGTAGGTGTTGGCGGCGGAGGCGTTGGCGGCACTGATGGTCGCACAGACGGTAGGGCAAAGAGACCACGCGATACATAAACACGGTGCAAATTTTGTGGGGTCGTATCAACATCATGGTGCCTATGCATGGGAGGAGCAAAAAGAGCGAAGACAACTCCAGCAACGAACGCGTATGTATTATAGTATCAACATGGACGGCTAGACAGCAGTAGTTCTAACTTCACACACTCACGGCCTCTTGTGCCTGTTAACCCACCAAAGGGAGCAGACGCAGATAAGTGGCAGTGGTAGTAGATCGTTCACGCGCATTACACAGTAAAAGAAAATGACACGTTGAATAGAAAGTTGGCTACATGGTACCGGCGCGATGTCCAAGGAGGAAGCGTTACATCAACACCAGTCGGTGGCAAGAAACGGGCCCCGCCGACAAATTCCCACCTGGTGGGGGTGAAGGCCCTCCCCCTGTAGGGTACGGTGTAGGTGCCGGCGTCGGGGGTGGCGTAGATGGTGACGGGGTCGTGCTGGGTTGTATCGTGGGTGTCGGCGTAGTAGGGTACGGCGTAGTAGGGTACGGCGTAGTAGGGTACGGCGTAGTAGGGTACGGCGTAGTAGGGTACGGCGTAGTAGGCGCTGGTGTGGGTAACGGCGTAGGTGCTGGCATCGGCGTCGGCGTTGTCGTTGTTGGTAGCACCAAGGATAGGAAACAGGAGAGACATTCGTGGGGCATGAACACGGGGTCAACAAAATAAAGATACAGATCCATCATTTGGAAAATCGTGTTGACTTGTTCGTCATGATACCGGAGAATAGTATCATCATGGCCATCATCGCCTGAGGGCTTCTGAACATCCTGTTCGACATGGTTCCTAGCACTTGCTTGCGCTCCACAGCAATCTTCGCATTTAACCAGAGGACCTCTGTACCGGTTCCCTTAATACACTTACTTCCTTCACGTACCGGCAGCAGAGAACTCAACACATGATACAGTGGAGCATCTCCGCAATGGGCCACCACTTTCGAACACGTCGCTTGAAGGAACTCTCTCGGGCAAGCATCCCCGATGCGAACAAAGTCGTCGACAGTAACGAATCCTTCCCCCGTGTGTCAGCGGAAAATCTGCTGCGTCCGAGCGTTTAGGCGGCGTCACATACCGGAGCCCACTAACGAAAATTCTAAAACGCGCTGTCTTACCTGAACCGCAGCAAAAATCTTCAGTACATTTAAGGCTGCTGCTGGTGCCGTCGCCGCAGTCGACATCATCGCCAACGTAGAGCAGGTTCGGGTCCTCGCATTCAATTATCTCGTTCGTCACGTCCCACCCGTATTTCCATCCGCAACAGAATGCTGCAGGATATGACAAGCCGTCGGAAACGATGACGGAACAGACATACGTGTGAGAATTTGGAGTCTGACACCAAGCGATGGTTGAAAACAGGGCGTCTCACGGGGTCTCCCCCGCGTGGACCCTACACCTATGCCTCTTTTGCGGCTTTCCCCAATCCCACCGGTATTGTCGGGAACGCGTGTCAGGCGTCTTGAACGAGCGGGCACAATGGTTTGCACCTCCTTCCTCATGGCCGTTAGTGAGCGCTCATGGACACAAATAGCTCAGAAGTCATACCCGTGCAGGTCACGCTTTTTGAGGCTGATTTTGCCATGGTTTGTGTTGAACTTGAACTTGAGACTCGGAGGTTTGTCCCGCTTGCGGTCATAAAAGTCGCCAGAGAGTTTGTTTCAATTTCGCCTTTCGCGAGCGGGGAATGGTCAAACGCTTCCTGGCACGCTTAAAACGAGTCTAGTCTTCGGGTGCACAGGTAACCCTGGCATATTTCGAGGACAATTCTTCGAGAACAACACTGTAGATGGTAAAAACTCCCAGAGCATGTTTTCTACTTGAAGATGCTTCGAGCTATGAAAGGACCTTGTTACCTGGTAGTTATTTGAAAGGTTTGATGAACTAGGGCGAATATGGCGACATAACACAAACGAACGACACACACACCAGAACCAAAGGACACATCAACACCATGCGTCGAAACGTCATCAATCCAAGCTTTATTGCCCAAGCCGGCAACAAGCCGGTCCTCACTCCGACTCGGAGCTCTGACGACTCGTCGAAGAGTGACTCGTCGTCTGTTCTATCAACTCCCCCGCCCCCGGTGGGACCTTTCGGCGTGCTACGGGGCTTTGGCAGCCGAAGGGCTGCGTCTTGTCGAAGGGGTCGTTGATAGGGATCCCCTCCAAAAGGAGACTGTGCTCATCGTCACCTCTTAGTATGGACTTGTTTATATAGGAAATTATATGGCGCTGGGGGGGGGGGGGAGGGGTCCTTCATACAAAAAAAATGCTGCACTCCCCCATTGCGCAGTGGAAGACCCATAACTAAAACACCCCAAAACTCCCCCACCTGACATCCCAAATGGGCCACACGGTGGAACCGGGGGAGTGTCCCTTGCCAGAATTGGATCAATTAAACAACCAGCCCTCAAACCCTACCCTACTTCTCCCATCTACCAATCTCAACAACCTGACCAACCACCCCAAAACT
>FN649757.1:865900-897559 GCA_000310025.1 Ectocarpus siliculosus
GGGGGGGGGGGGGGAGGGGTCCTTCATACAAAAAAAATGCTGAAGTCCCCCATTGGGCAGTGGAGGACTCAGAGCTAAGACACCCCAAAACTTTCCGGCGTGAGATCCAAAATGGGTCGGACGGTGGAGGGGGGGGGGTGTTCGTTGCTTGAAGTGGATCAATAAAACATCGAGCCATCAAAGCAAAGCTTATTTCTCACGTCGAGCAAGCTGAACGACCTGACCAACCACGCAAAAACTGCGGAGCTAGATGTGCGGCACGCACAATGTTTTGTTTTCGATTGGAGAGAGGCGAGCACAAAGCAGTAAGGAATTGTTGGCCAAACGTGCAGATAGGTCTACTCGGGAGCGTAAGGGAGCGTAAGTGGGGTAGCAACCCATGGTGGAGCGTACCTGAGAAGCTGGACGTTGGTGTACGCTCCATCCCGGCGTGTGAAAGTAGGATTTTAGGCTATGCAAATCGTCCCTGAACTTATTGTGGTGAAAATGACCTCCCAGGAGGAAAGCCACGGGACTCGGAAATGATAAATTGGGTGGTCGGGGGACGTCTGGGTGTTTACTAAGCAGAACGCCCGGCACAAGACTGGGGTACTTGTCCCAGGAGATGTGAACTTGGATCTAGACTACGAGCCTATGTTGGAGGCGCTATTTAGCGTCGGTGAGCTGGCAAGAGAACTGAAAGGAACCACAACCCCCATCGGACACTCGGATTGGGAAGGCCGAGTATTCCATATACCTTCCTATATAAACACGAAAAACAAGTGGCCACGGTCTAGTTGCTGTAGAGATCATGAGGATGGTGAAGAAGCCGGGAGGATGGAAGCAGAAACTGGGGACACAGGTTGGAGCTGCTGCTGATCGGGATTCCAAGGGACATGACGAGGACCGAGTTCAAGAACTGTTGTGACAGGGAGGGACTGCACTGCCTAGCACGGGGATAAGTACGCAGAGAGCATGAACATTTCCGGGTGAAATTAACCAAGGGAGACAGCCAAGAGTGCTTGGGGATTGGCATCGAGAAGCTGTCGAACTACGTAAGGAAGGTTGGATGGAGGGTTTGCGTCGCGAACATGATAGAAACAGACGAGGTAAGGAGACAAGAGGCGAGGGCGATGGAGGCGAGCAGGCAAGTCAGAAGAACGCCGAGAAGAAGCGGAAGACAAACGATAGAGTGCGCAAAATCTCCAATAGGGAAAAGCACAAGCGGAGAGTGGGGTCGTGGAACGTGTGCGGGTTCGCAAGGAGTGAGCGCAAACGGTTGGAAATAGTGGACCAAGTAGAACGAAGCGATCTAGATGTAGTGGGGATCCAAGAGACGTGTGAACTGGAGGATGAGGACGTGGTAAGCAAACTAGGGAAATACCGGTGGGTAGGGAAGGCAAGAAAGGGCTTAGACCCGAAGGCAAGGGGGGAGGGGGGAGTCGGATTCCTGGTCAAGGAACACTTGTTTGACGTGGTGGAACTAGTGGTGAAAACGGAGTTCGAGGAAAGCCTATGGCCTGGGGAGCGGGGTGAGGGAACGTATACGTCCCACCGTCGTCGAAGAGAGTCGCAAGCAAGGCGCAGGAGAACTTTGGGCAAATTGGGGAAGATGCCCAGAGGTTTAGTAGGAAGGGAGAAGTTGTCATGGTGGGCGATTTCAACTCCAGAGCAGGGAAAGCTTCCAGTAGAGGGCATGCGATCGGGCAGCACGGAGAAGACTAAGTGAATGACAACGAAGTGAGGATGCTTAGTTCTTCGGTAGCAACGAGCTGATGGTGTTGAACGGTAGGAGGCATCATAAGCCGGAGTTCACCTGGCAAAGGGCAGTTCGCAATGAATACTCGATCCTCGATTACATCCTGGTAGATGGGGGGAGCACACAGATCCCAGAGCTGCACGTAAGTGGGATATAGGTTCGACCGACCACTTCCTCATATGGGCAAACATCCGACTGATCTAGAAAGACGGAGAGAAATAAACAGAGGAAAGTGTTCCGGTGGAAAGTAGAGCGTTTGGGAGACGAGGGGACACGGGATGAATTCCAGAAGGGACTGGCTGGAAAGGCTGGTAGTGTAGAACCCTTCAGGAAACTGCTCAGAAGCGTCGAAGACGGACAGGTAGACGTACAAGCAGCAGGGGACAGGGTAATTGAAGGATGGGAATCCATAGTGAACACAACGGCAGAGAGAGTGGGAAAGAAGGTGGTACGATGTGGGGTATCGGTTAAGTGGTGGGATGACGAGCTGAAAGAAGAAATAGGGGAACGTAGAGAAGTCTTCAAGCAGTATCTGAGTGAGGGGTGTGAGGAGAGTTGGGAAAAGTACAGGGCCAAGAGGAAACAGGTGAAGGGACTGAAAAAGAAGAAAAAGTGCATTAGGGACGAAGTAGTGCAGAAGGCCAACGGAGGCCTGAAGGGGAACGCCAAGCACATGTGGTAAGGGATTAGTGAGATGGTAAAAAATACCGCGCAAGGGGGGGATACAGGGGTAGCAACTTTACGAGGTGTGAACGGTGGACTAGTCAGCAGTGGGAAGGGAAAAGGGAAGTTCTAGCAGGACACTACAAGAGACTTGGAGTGCCTTCGGAGAATGAAGCTTTTGACCAAGTGTTTAAGAAGGAGGTGGACGCATGGGCCCAGAAAGAAGAGACATCGAAGGCAGACGTTGGGAACGTAGAACAAGAAAAGGAGTTCACGGAGGACGAGGTTGAGGCGTGTGTGAACAAGCTGCAGTGCCACAAAGCAGAAGGGGCGGATGGGATAGTGAACGAGTTCATGAAGTTTGGGGGGAAGGGGATGATCCAGCTGATGGTACTGCTGTACAACTGCGTGTGGAAAAACGAATATCGGCCAAGTAGAGGAGTGGTTGTGAACTTGTTTAAGAAATGAGACAAGACTCACCCAGGAAACTACAGGGGTATCACACAGTTGAACACATGTTTTGTAAGCTGCTGAACGATAGGATGGTGGGAGTATTGGAGAAGGAACGTAGCATTAGTGAGGGCCAGGCAGGTTTCCGACAGAAGAGGGGGTGCGTAGACCACGCATTCACGGTAGGGAGAATCATCCAAGGTAGAAAGAGGGCGGGATAGCCGGCGTACTGCTTCTTCCTGGACGTGAAAAAGGCATACGATACTGTATGGAGAAATGGGCTGTGGAAACAATTGTCCAAGTGTGGGATCAAGGGGAAAATGTGGAGAGTGCTGAAGAAGATGACAAGAGTGTACGAAAAGCGCGGTCATGCTAGACGGAGAACTGTCTAAATTCTTCGACATTGAGCAGGGGGTCCCACAAGGTTGCACGCTGTCCCCAACATTGTTCCAGGTGTTCACCAACGATCTGTTGGAATTTGTAGAGGCAGTCCGAAAGGGAGTTCAAGTAGGGGACACGGAAACTTCGGTGTCAGGAATGCTGTTTGCGGATGATTTTGTTGGTATGTCGGAAACCCCTGAGGGACTGCAACTACAAATTGACGCGGCGAAGAAGTTTACTGATAAGTGGATATTGTCTGCCAACGTTAAGAAGAGTGCCGTCATGGTATGCAACGAGGTCAGGGAGGAACCAGTAGAACATAGATGGAAGTGAGGGATCGAGGAGATTGCAGCAGTGGACCAGTACACATACCTCGGAGTAGAGATCGCTAAAGACTGTTCGTGGAATGCACACATGTCCAAGGTAGCGGAAAAGGGCAAAGCACGAGCAGGGAAGCTGCACCCAATACTCGCAAACCGGCACCTCGATACACGCATCAAATTGACGGTATTGAAGAGCGCAATCGTACCGCCGCTTGAGTACGCCGGAGAAGTATGGGAAAAAAATAAGAAGGTAGTGAAAGAACTCGAGGCGGCGCAGATGAAAGCAGCGAAAACCATCCTAGGATGCTCCAAGCGCACAAGTAATGCAGCCGTCCGGGCAGAATTGGGGATCCAATCCCTACGGTCGGGAAGAGACGCCAGGAAGCTGACATGGCAGTATCGCATGTGCGGGATGGGAGAGGAGAGGTTGCCGAGAATAGCATGGGAGGCGAAGTGGGCAAACAAAAAGAGGGGTAGACAACCCACGGAATGGGTCAAGGTTGTAGAGGACGTATGGAAGGGGTTAGACATCGACGAAGATGAAACGCTGGAAACGGAGGGTCTACAGCGGATCAAGGAGAAGATATCTGTGGCACTTCAAGGATTACCTACATGGACCAATGGCTGCAGCGACAAAGCTTAACGTCAAATTCAGCACGGGGACATAGAACTTCGAGAACGTCGACACGGTAGACGACGAAGACGACAAGTTCAAATGTGATCGCGGCTTCGAATGCGAAGACCGTGTTCATGTAGTCGCGGAATGTCGGCTGTACAAATACGGAGAGGTAAGTGTTAGAAATATCAGTATCAACGAAAAAGACTGCTGTTATTCGTAGTTTTTCGTATTCTCTTGAGTACAACACGGTATAAGATATCACATTCACCATGAGCGATTTCATTAGCACAAAACTATACCAGTTTCAGTATACGTGATAACGCACACGGTACAATAAGCTATCAAGGACGTAAGTTCAACTTGAAGAACAATATTGATGGATGCGGTAGATTCGTAACGGTTCGTAGAGTGTTTCCTAGATCGGGCATATTTTCCTGGAACGGTTCTCAGGAACGTTCTCAGATAAGGTCCAGAGTAAGATTAGAAAGGTTCCCGGAACGTTTCCGGAACGGTGCTTTTGGTCTTGTAGAATGGTATTTGGTTCCCAGAACGTTCCCGAAACCGTTCCGGACCGGTACTTATCTGTTTCTCATTTCTCTTCGAACCAAATCCCATTTGGCTGTAGACTCACGTCTACAGTGCACCTCAGCACACCTGTCAGCAAGGTGCGGCACACGCTTCTGTTACCTTGCTTGCTCACTGCTGCTACCGCCGTAGCACAGGTCACTTGAACAGATAGGTAGACTTCTGACTTGCGTCCATCAGCCTATTATCTTGTTTTTAGTGAGGACCTCTTTTCAGCAGATCTGACGTTCGCTGAAAAGAACACACCAAGCAATCCAACACCAGCAAAACCACCAGGCAACTGTTCTTGAATACACAGTCTTAGCAGACCCTACGCCTTTGATTCAACAGGAAGTGTACATGACTGAGCTGGGAAAACAACAAGAGACGTACAGGGAGATGTTTGTGGCATGGAATAGAGAGGAGAGGACGGTAGCTGTACTGGGGAGTAGGAAGTGATTTGAAAAGGCGGGAAGGGATATCGTTAGGATAGACAAGACTAGGGAAGACATTTTTGAGCCACTTTTGGCAAAGTAGGAAGGAACGATTGGCCATCGGTGATCGGTCCTGTGGAAACAATGCTCCGTACTCTCGAGGACGCGTGGTGAATGGTCTAACCGCGAAGGCATACAAAACATTAGAGTACGCCCCCCCCCCCAAGAGAGGTCCAAATAAACTTGTGTCGGGTAGGTGTCGGAAAAAACCTTTTTGTACGCCCTTGTTGGAGGGCATGATACTCACGACTGCTCAGATTCGATCCAAAAATGCACACATCATTGGTTGATTTCATCGTGCACTCGCCAACGTGACGTGGTATTGGTCTCGCGGCATAGCTGTTGCGCCTGAAATACGTGGTCTGCAGAAATGTCTACAGCTAGAACCCAATCCAACTTGGCACACGGGGTGCTATAGATCGCTGATACAACCTTTGGAATCACAGAGGATTGTCACCGAAGATGAAAGACTCACTGCATCTGGAGCTGGAGCCCACACTGCACAAGCCGTTGTCATTGCAACTGCCTATGGTAGAGCTTGTTCCTGACTGGCAGCAAGTTCCCTCTGGCTCTTTCCCGTCTGGCAAGAGGTCGTTCTTGCATGACGCGACGACACAGGCGGAAACTGACCGGGAGTCAACCGAAGGGGGATGAGGCACGGGGGCGGGACGTGAACCGGGAGGTTGACACACATCCGGTTCAAAAAACGATATATACATACTCGTTGATTGTCAAATAGATGATGCACGGTCACTGCATTGTTCCGCAGCCATTATCGAGTATTGAGCCATGATCGTCAAATATTGGGGGAAAAAGAGACCACCAGAACCAGCTATCTCGATGAGGATATCAGCTTCCACCCGCAGTAGTAGCAAATCACGAGGAAGGATATCCCCTTGCAATGATATTCAATGCGGAAACCTATAAATGATGGGTACAGGGCGAAACCGCTACTGTTTGTGTATCAGGGCTTCCCTCCTCAGCACTCGTTTATGGGAAAGCATCAAACGAAGAAGTTGCAATTTAGGCTAGTCTCGCGGATACCTTAGAACTCACCACCATGGCTGAAGAACGCCAGAGTAAGGGCAGCTCCCAATGCGAGATTGAGAAAGCGCATCGCTGCAAAGATGTGACCGAAGTCTGAAACCTGCGGAATTTGTAGCCGAAGAAAGCGGAAGAAAGAGAGAGAGGGGGGGAGGGAGAGACAGAGAGAGACATACAGAGAGAGACACAACAGAGAGAAAAAGAGAGAGACAAATCTGAGAGGGCACATTCAGAAAGAAAAACAGGCATTGGGAATCTCCTCAGCAGCTCAAGCCACACAGACAAGGTGCAGCAGTTGTTTAAGGAACAGGTCGAGGGCTTCATTGACTTACCCAAAGTTTTCTGACGTTGCCGTGCGGGTCTAAAGTACGTACCAGATCTCTTAACTTGACGATACCACCTACATTCAACCTGTGACCGACAACTACTGTCTTGCGTCGACAATAGCTTTTCACATGTGGGTTCATCTGATTTTGTCGAAATTGTCTTGCGCACGTGCGGTCGAGATGCCGACAACTTGATCTACCAAACAATCGAATTCAGCGTGCACAATGCACCATCCGACCGCACATCTGCCTGCACACGCCACTCTAATTCCCCTACCGCCCACAGTCTACACCGTTGGACATACAACCTGTGACCGACAATGGTGTGACCAGCTTGACAGAGACCTCAAGACCATGGTACCGGTGAAGAATCTTGGGGACTTGGGATGGTGGTCAGGATGTTTTTATGAGAGAGATTGGGAGGCAAGGACTTTGAAGATCTCGCAGCAGACGTACGCCGAAGAGTTAGGGATAGAGTTCGGGGTGGGGTGTGGAAAGAGATACCTCTTCCGCTAGGGGTGACGCTTTCTGAGTTTGATCAGGATGAGCAAGCAGTGCCGTGGCCTTTTCGTGAGCTGATAGGGTCGTTGATGTGGCTTGCAACGCAAACGAGGCCAGACATTGCGAATGCTGCGAGAGCGGTGGCTAGGTATTGTGCTTGTCCCAAAAAAATCCATTGGAGAGCATGTCTTGGTATCTTGGGGTATGTGCTAAGGATGTAGTGTCTTGGGTTTTACATTTAGGAGGGGCAGTGTAGAAGGGTTGAGGTTAGAGGTTTTCGCAGATGCAGACTACGCAAGCAAGGCTGCCGATGGGAAGTCTGTGTCAGGGGGTTTGGTTTTGTGTGGCGGGGGATATATTTCTTGGTTCTCGAGGACGCAGAAGTGTGTAACGTTGAGCACTACAGAGGCGGAGTATATCTGTCTTGCGGATGTGCTGCAGAAGGTGTTGTTCTTGAGACAGGTATGCATGTGGCGTTTTATGTTGCCAGATGCGGGAATGCCATGCATTCCGGTGTATGAGGATAGGGGGTTGTGTTGGGCGCAATTTTAAGCACATTGATTGGTTGACGTGAGGCACCACTTTGCCAGGGAGCTTGTAGGACCACTTTAATATCAGGGATCTTGTAGGGAGGAAGGAGTATTCGATTTTTCACTTGGAGTCAGCGTACCAACATGCCGACTTTCTCACGAAGGCGCTTCACGTGGGAGATTTTGAGTCCCATCGTAATTTCGTGATGAGCATGGGACAGGAACGCGAGATTTGGTTTTTATTTGTGTTAGATCAAATGGTAGATGCCGGAGACGCGACTTTCTGCCCTCGCTAGCGCTGCACGCCGTCCGCCCCGAGAGCGCGCGGCTCGCCGAGAGAGCCCTCGCAACACAGGGCTATCGGTAGGTGCAAGTATCGCTTCGAGGCGAGGTCTACGGGCGGAGAAACCGCGAAAAACTAGGCTTCAGGCTCACGAGAGCATCAGGATTGCATTTCCTGCAATCTCGTGAGCCCTCAGCCCGTAGGACATCGGTCTATAGGTCTATACTCACAGGATGTCGGGATGCATTAGACTTGATATTAGAGTGGATGCACGTGAGGTAGTTTTTTTTTTCGGCGCGCAACAAGGGACCCCTTGCCTTCACAAACACGTAAACCTCGGACAAAGTAGAGTACTGTCGCCTCATATGGCGGTGGCCGTTCGTTGCTGAACCCAGTTGTTCCAAGTAGAAACTGCGGACATGGACGACATACATGTGGATTGCACACCCATGTGAAATGGATCGAAATTCCTTTGGCTTCGGTCCTTACTTTGAATTGGTACATCCCTCGTATCCAAGGCGTTCCAGTTGCGCTTCACTCGTTGAATATCAAAGCAATCAACCGTCATAATGTGCGATGGAGAAAATAAATTGCGACGCGGTGGCACCATTTCTCATTAATCGACCAGAACGAGTCGATACCGTGGCACGAAACGAACCCGTGAATCTGCGTCTACATTCCGGTGGAAACGATCTTGCGAACACTGAGGTATGATACCTGAAACGCTGTGTATGTACTTCGCCGTGCTGTGGCCATCCCTGAATGTAATACGTGCGTCGCTGTACAACTCTACACCCGCTCTTGCACAACGTCGGTATGACGCCATAGTCATGATGTACTGTGGTAAAGCTACATTTATCATCATATTTATCATCATAGATTCGGCGCTCGCTGCAAAAGCGCGTGTAGAGTTGTACAGTGACGCATCTTACGAATAGCATGGGGAAAATACTTGTACAGTATGTTCGCGAGGTGGATTATGCCATCCTTACGAAGGCTACTGCGGTAGTACTCATGTGTGGTTTTGAGCTATGCGGGTGCGCAAGTGCGTGACCGTCCATCGGTCGTTTGGATCTTCCGGGTATCTCCGGTAGTAGAATCTTGAGTGGATAACATTATTGGGTCTTGTCTTTTTGCTGTTTTCATGAAGCACCATGGAGCACCATGGAGCACTTGATTTGCAAAGTATTTCTCACGCTTCCCATGGAGCACCAAAGAGCACCATGGAGCACTTGATAGGTAAAATGTTTCACACTTTTCCCATGGAGCTTCATGGAGCACCGTGGACCACCATGGAGCACTTGATTTGTGAAATGTTTCATACTTTTCCCATGGAGCTCCATGGAGCACTTGATTGGTAGAATGTTTCACACTTTTCCCATGGAGCACCATGGAGCACTTGATTTGTAAATTGTTTCACACTTTTCCCATGGAGCTCCATGGAGCACCATGGAGCACTTGATTTGTAAAATGTTTCACACTTTTCCCATGGAGCACCATGGAGCACTTGATTTGCAAAATGTTTCACACTTTCCCTATGGAGCACCATGGAGGACCATGGACCACCATGGAGCACTTGATTTGTATAATGTTTCACACTTTTCCCATGGAGCACCATGGAGCACCATGGAGCACTTGATTTGTATAATGTTTCACACTTTTCCCATGGAGCTCCATGGAGCACCATGGAGCACTTGATTTGTAAATCACAAGCTGCTGGTGTAGACTATTATCATCCGGATGCATATCAAATCTCCACATTGATTGGTGCTGTTGTCTACGAGCCTCCGATACGACGCCGTATGTTGTTCCAAAGCGGAGGTGACAACACCTGAGTGAATGGATGTGATGTTCGATCTCATCCATGTATGTATGCAATTTCCTCCTCATAAAATCCCCCCCCCCCCCCGCCTTACGTTTGGTGATATTTCCATTCCACGAAATCTATTGTAATGTATCCTTTTTTTTCTTACCGCCGATTACAGTACATGTCTACTCTACGGACGGACGCGTGGAAATCACATCGTCTAAGACTTACTCACATACCCTTCTTTCGTAGCGATGCCATGATCGCCTCTACTTCCTTTGCCCGTGTCGAACCAATATTATACCCGTCCCACGCATGCTGGCCGCCCCACTACGATCGTTTTACTCCACTGGCGCGAGGAGCGCGAGCAAGTACGAATATGCCGTAAGTGACGCAAGAAAGCACACCCCTGGTGATAAGATTTTGGAGTTTCAAAAATTGTCACCGGGTGTGCTTTCCTGGAGTGGGTGTGCAATCTTGTGCCACCGCTGTGACAATGTGCACGTTGACAGAGCCCGCAATCAGGGGGTGTGACAAATCAAGGGTGTATGGAAAAAAGGGTGTGTGATAACATATTCTCCTGCTCCATCATTCATTCCTTAAAGGGGTGTGATAAATGAAGGGGTGTGTTAAGGAAGACCCGATTCGCAGGATATCCGTCGATTGACTTTTACCAGAATCGGTACACCTTCGCATATGGCGTCAGCGGCAGGATGCTGGTTCGAATCTCCGTGGGTGCACAAAATTCTCCTAACTTGGACATTTTCCCATGGACAGAACGTGTGTCAGTCCTGAGAACACCCTTCCTTGGAGTCGATCCTACAAAGAACCTTGTGACACTTCCATCAAAATTACCCGTCCTGGCCACAAGCGGGCGGAGTGTTACGGAGGACGGACCCGATTCGCAGGGTATCCATCCGTCGATTGACTTTTCCCAGGATCGGTTCACCTTCGCAGGTGTGTGAAAAATACGGGGTGTGATAACAACGTTGCCAGCAGATTGCGGCTCCAACATCATTCCTTTGAGGGTGTGAACAAAACGGGGGGTTGATCCTGTATCTCCATGTTGCCAACTATTTTCTGCCCCCACATCATGTTATATATACTTACAGGATGGTCGTCGTGACGTGATACATTTCTTGTTATTATGGAAAAAAATAAAAAAAGATGGCTCGATTTTTGAATTTCTTCAGCAGTATGGACCAGACGCCGACTTTACATGGAAGTCGTACGAGTGTCGACTTAGTTGTGCTGTCACAGCATCTTCCACGCACTTCTTCTGCCAGTGCTGGTTTGTTGATTGGAGTCTT
Source organism: Ectocarpus siliculosus (assembly GCA_000310025.1). Taxonomy (NCBI): domain Eukaryota; class Phaeophyceae; order Ectocarpales; family Ectocarpaceae; genus Ectocarpus; species Ectocarpus siliculosus. The sequence continues at coordinate 876,934 of FN649757.1, forward strand.
GTAGGTCGAGATACAGCAGTGGGATTCTCGGGTTGTGGAGGCAAAAGTGAACCAGAGCAAAAAATTCCATGCATAGCTCGATTACTGCTGCTGTGTTTTTGCTACAGCAGTATGGACTAGACGCCGAACGACGTCCGCGTGCTACAAGTACCGCAACGACCTAACGGGATGGGATACTTCCTGCCACGGCGAAGAATAGTACAGTGCGATGCAAACATCCGTTCGTGTGTCGCGCGGCTGCCACATGTGTCGACGACAGGTACACGTAGAGCTCTCGCCATGTTGTCGTTACCGCGCAGGAGGACCCCTCGGAGATGTTCCACATGGTGCTACAACGACAGCAGTACTACTGTACATAGATGTCGTAAGGAGAGTGGAGTTGTGCTGTCACGGCATCTCCCACGCACTCTCCTACCGGTGCTTGTGTCGATTGGAGTCTTGTAGGCCGAAGTACAAGAGTGGGGTTGGACTCCCGGGTTGTGGAAGCAAACCTGCCTGCAACAACAGAGAAGGCGGTGTTCTATTTACTATAATAGAGTATCTCGCTCAACTTTTTTTTTTTTTTCGCGGCATGTGGTCGCATATTTCTTTGCCACTGCCGAAAAAGACAGCTGGATCTTTACCCAGTACATCTTTGGCATTTGGCATTTATCATTTTACACTGAACGACGCAGGACGGGGGTCGACCTTCATCGTTGTTGTTGTTGCTGTTGTCTCCACATTAAAAACCGTTCCGACGTCCTCCTCGATACTTGTGGACTACCTGTTGGAAATTAATTGTGGGAATCCCTTCATTCTGAGAGAGAGAGCCATAGGTCGCCATCCGGCCTTTTCTTTTTTGTATGCACTTGTCTTCTTGTGAAGTTTTGACGTTGCGCTTGCCATCGTCGCCGCGTAAGTGTTTGTGTCTGCAGACCTTCTCAGCCGGCCTTCAAACTTCTTGTTGGTAAGTCTCCGTGTGGTAACTTCTCCGCGCATGAGTCATATGCAGCTATGACCTGCGCTTTGACTTTCACGATGGGTATTTTACCTCCCCGTCTTGCGTTGGTGAGTACCTGCGATATAATGTATACAGAAGGATCGCTCCACGACGCAAACAAACGTCGACGTCTCCGTTTTTTTTTTGTTCCCTTCGCACTCCATCCTTGCGGGGGTTTTCACCCCGAGTTCGAACGTGGGGTGCAATTTCCTCTCTTCGTACCTTCCTCGTCGGCCTTCTCCGTCGTTGTGTACATGATGTATACCTCGATTTTTCGGCTTTACGATTCCGATAGACAAGACTACGGACTGACATGTTCCTTTCACCCCCGACGGGACCGCGCGCTCGTCGAGTGCCGAAATTCTTCATCACTTCCTTGCCTCTCCCAACACCGTCCCTTCCCGCCCTTACAAATCCTCTCCCCTTCTTCTTCTTCTTTCCGTCCTCCCGGACACTCACCACCATCCGTCCTGGACGTTGGCCCACAGCCCCGTTGGGGGGCGGGGGGCCAATACTTAACCCTAGTTCAAAATATTCCTAGAAGGGGTGTGATGTATTAATGTGTGTGATGTGTATCATTGTTGCCGCAACATATTAATGTGTGTCATGTGTATCATTGTTGCCGCAACATTGCTCTGAGGGGTGTGATACGAGGGCCGCGTAGGCGGCGATAAGGAAGGGTCGTGAAAACAAAAATACTAGAGTTTTTTGGTTGAAAGCCCGCATCCGCTTGTCGATGTGAGTATACATATATGTGAATATATATATGCCGACCTCCCGACCTCGGGCTCGGCGGTCTGCACGGACATGTGTGCACTGCTCTGCATCTCTGCTGACACCGCCACGACATACATACATATCTCGACTGCTGCTGGAAACTAACATGGGGGCGGCTTCTGTATGTTGCTGTTCATTCAGCACTCAGTTACATACATTTCACAGCTCAACACGTGAAGGTCCGAGAGAGGGAGTACACCACACATAACACCTGGCGGGTGGCGGTGTGGCGCATGGATGTGGGGCCCGGTTCAGTCGTATCAACATTGCACGAATCTACAAGCCCTGACGAGGTCCCATGCAGATTGAGTTATTATATACAGATGTCCCGATATGCCTAACCCCATAGCGTCAAAGTCCGGTAGTACCCGAAATTTGTCTTGAAACAGCAGAAGGCATCAATAAGCAGTACCACCCCGGTTCAGGCACTATCGTACCGCTCCGGTCCAGACCACACAAGGTCCACCACACCCAACAGGATTCGGAGACGGTTTGCCTAAGAGCTCTATGCCGTCGTTCGTTTTCTGTCGGGTTTGCTTGACCGCCACAACAACAAAACCACGTGCCTTATTGGCAAACAGGCAGGATAATGTCTACATTAAAGCTGTCTAGACTACTTGGAATATGACAGCAGTGCGTAGGACGTGTGAATGGGAGAGGTTGCCACGACAACTCCACGCATACTAGTGATGATATGTTTTTTTTTGTGTGTGTTCACTCGAAGAGACATGAAGAATGGTATTCGGATCCGTACATGCTGCAGCAGGAGAAGTACTGCTGCCACAGTACCGACTACGGACTCTCTGGGGAAGGATATGTTCTCCTTCCCAGCGTTGTCACGTAGTATTGTCTACTGTACATACATACAAATAGCAATACACTGGAATCAGGGACAACTACCACATGCATATTATATTGGTCGCCTTGTTTGGAAAGGAAACCACAGACAACCCCCACCCAACCAACAATCATCGCAGTTTTTGTTTGGTCGTTCTCCTACCGCCTCGGCATGAAATCAGTAAGCGGTTGTTACACGCGAACCGTTCGCAACAACACACGTTTCCTTTGCACGGCTAAGTGATACAGCACCGATCATCATCATTGCAGGGACCCAGCGCGGGTCCTGTGGTGTCATCGTCGATCCCTCTATCGTACACTATAACGTAGGGTTTCGGGATCTGTGTTGAATCTTGCCGCAGGTTGCCGCGCCAGAGGAATGATGAGGGGATATGCAACGGTGGGTGTGTTCGAATTATTAGCCGAGCGCGCTACCCGGCTGACCAATGAAGGCGTCAGTGTCAGCGGGCAAAATCAATGTCCCTGGGAGGGTGCCAAAATTCGAAAAATGAGCAATGCGCTACTGTAAATAATGCGAATGCAACTATGACTCTCTTTACATTTTCGTTCACAGAGACATACAATACAGCTCCGCACATACATGCCGTCGCCCGATTTTAGGAAGCCTGATGCAAAGAGCGGAGGGTTTATTCAAGCCCACCCGAAGCCAGGATATCGTGGGGTGTGTGTGTGCGTGTACAGTGCCGATGTTTGCCCAACCTATTCCTTCGTGACCATGATACATTGATTGATCGTCGACAACGAATCGACGGGTTCAAGGAAAACAGGTTGATATTGGCTCATGTGGATTAATTAGTTCATTGATAGTATGCATACATGACTGTACATAGTAGTAGCGCAATGAATTCATCTATCTTCTGCGTTGCAAGGTTATTTGAAATATTTCTTGCTGGCCGGAAGGTTTGTCCCTTGCATCATCATGCTCGTTGTCGTAGGTATCAAACATGCACTCGAGTTTTATCTATGCCACGGCATTGGCATAGGCGGAGTCACACGATCTGGAAGAAGAGAAGGTTCGTTTGATTGTTCCCCCGACCCGATCTCTGAATCTCCACTGCCCGATTCAAACTCTTTCTGCGCGTGGAATTTCTTGGAGGCTGGCCGGAGATAGATGTAATACCGTTGACAATGCGAAACTTATTTCTATTGATGCACGAGAGTACATCACCACAGCATGGGACGATCCTGGCGGATGTACGAGTGACATCCACCGTACTTGCCTACCACGTAATTCCGCGCGGCCACGACAGCAATCAGCACGGACAAATGCCACAGACGCATGGGGTAGGCTAAGCTATTCTCTGGATTCAAGACAGAAACGGTACAGAAGAAAACTGCCCGTGTCTACCAAGGCTGCTACCTTGCACTCGAGTTCGTTTTGGAGTGTTAACGCGCGTCGACCGTCTAGAGTCTAGACTACATAAACAACCTCATTCAGCGCGAAGGCGCGCCCAATTCCATTTCCACATCGTCCATGTACTGCTGTCGGCATCAGCATGGATGACGAAAGTCCTTGCTAGGAAAATATAACGAAATATCAGCTCATTCCCACCCGTGTACAGGCGTGGGGTTTCGGAAATTTGCCAAGGCGACGAATAATTTGCCTGTTTTCTTGTGATGTTTTGTCGTATGTATGTGTGCATGTACACAGCCTAAAAGTGCGCCCCTGCGATCTACATAGATAGGCGAAAACAACATCGGCCTGTGTGCGCCTCCCACATCTTGCTACAATACCTGTGCTCCGTGTTGGTCTTTTCGTTGTGCACCCGTCGACTCTCTTTTGTGAAAAAAGTTGTGTCGCCTCCGGATGAATCTCGCGAATCTCACAAAAAATCATTTTCGTACTGTACTCGATGTCTGTTTTGTTCTGAGTGCGATGAAATGCGGTTGTCCGAAATACTCTGGTTTCGAACGGTACATACTGCAGTCTAGGCTCGGCTTCCTTGTATCGGTGAGTCTTACGGTGCGCCCTTCGGATGTGCGTGGCGTTGCTACATGCGCAAAATATTACAGATCGGCCTGCTGAATGAAGTGTTGTACTGCTGTAAATGCGAGACATGGATATTTGGACTTACATGTAAATCTAAGATAACCATTCTCATCCTGCGATACAAGGACTGGTAGACCATAGATGCCCACAACCGGGCGGACAGATCCCTGCAGCTCACTACTGTACTTTACGTAGGCATCGGCCCTGATCGTTCGGCCTTGCCCCGACCCTTCTCGAGACGATCTATCGTGCCATTTCATCATCTCTCGAACCTCCCGATTTCCATCCGTCCATCCGTCGGCCGAACAAAAGATGTCGATCCGCCCCCGAAACGCAAACCAATGAGTGAGATGGTATACACACAAAAAAATCAGTCGACATCCTCGTTCCCTAGTGTATTGGGGTCGTACCTGCCCAAGACGTGGCTTTCAGGATTTGTGTCCTTGTTGCTGCTGTTGTTGTTGCCGAGCGAGAGGAGGAGGAGGAGTGGTGAGGAGGAGTGGCGAGGTGTGGCTGTTGGTGGGTGCGGCAAAAAACTTGGCGTTCTATCTTCTCCCCTGTGTGGGAGTGACATATTCTTCCGCCCTGTGCGATGGCCATGTATTGATTGGCGGGTCGGGTGTCTTTTTGGTGTTTTGTTGTCAACTGTTTGTTCATTTGTTCACAAGTTCTCTTTTCTCCGCCTCGATCTTGCGGCAGTTGTTGTTGTTGTCGTTGTTGTTGTTGCATATTAAAAACTGTTCCGATCTCCCTACTACCCAGTGCAGTCAACATCTGTCCGTATGAGCATTTCTTTTTTCTGGATATATCCGGATCCTTCGCGAGTCTCAAAATGTGTTATGGCGACCCCGTTCCCATCAGAAGAAAGTGACACTTGTCGAGGAAATAAAATGGCTGCGGCATGTACGTGCCGTGGAATCGGAGAATCAACGTGCACCACGATCGAGCGGTTCTTCCGCCATCCTCGCTATTTCACCACTCACTACGTACGTACGTCAAACAACCCCCGCGGTATCCATCGTCTCCTTTCAAGTAAAGGGGGCCATAGACTTGAACATAAATATAGCTGAAGTATTAAACATATATACATATATCGATCGGTGACCGTACGGGGTCTCTGTAGTCACGTTAGCTCACTGCTGTAGATCGTCTGTATCCCGTCATTGGCCTTGTTCTTCCTTTTTGACTAGTTGTTTTTTCTTTTCGTCTGGGTAGAAACACAAATAAATCGCGCCATGGAGGAATATTTTTGTATTTATTTGTTGAAAGGTGTATTGCGTCCCAAAAACTGTAAGATAATCAGGCCGAGTTGATGATGTTGTACCAGGTAGTAGGTTAACTCCAATACATGTGTCTCCATGAGCCACTCATTCATGTCTATGGCCGCCAAAAGCACATCTTTAGCACAGATGGACTTCTGGCGCATAGAGGGGGGGGTGATGTGGAGGACACCTGTCGGGAGTATAACCAACCATGTGTGCACATACAAAGTGTAGGAAGATATGGCTCCCTCGGGGTATCTTGTAACAAGGAGAGTGACAGGAAATGCACCGTCGGAGATGGATATCTTCCGAAGTCCCTGGCCACTTGCCGAAAGTGGAAGCGGAGAGTCTTCGACTCTCCTCTCCCTCTGCTCGCTATGGCCACTCTCTCTTTCTACCGTCTTCTCCTCGTCTACATATAATATATATCACGAGAGGAAATAGCCTTCCCCTGGCAGTGGGATAATACTGCCAAGGCACCGGCCTCAGTCTCCGACAGTAGCCAGTGTCCTCAAAATACCCAACCCAAAACACACAAAGAATATATATACCTTTGGTGGGGCAGTTGGTTTAATTAATAAGGAATGATTACACACACAGAAAGACTACCCATTCGAGATATACCCACAAAACGAACAGCTGGTTTGTAACCACGAAGAAGGCGTTCGCGTCAGTCGGACCAGTATACAAGACATTAGAAGGTACTGAGCGGAAACTGGAAATGGTTTTTGTTGTGAAGACAACAACAACAACAACAACAGCAGCAACAACAACAACAGATAGATCCGTCGCTGTTATTTTCAGTGCTGCGCGGGGTGCAAAAAATAAATCAAAATAGGCGTAGGTATACGCATTACCATGCCGCACACGCCCACACGCTCCAAGACGAAGCACTGCAGCTGTAGATGTCTCCGACAGCTAGCGACGGACCCAACTACTACTGTAGGATGAAATTCCATACCCCACAGCGCTAGAACTCTCAGCAGTGAAATACCTCAAGTCGGCCCAAGAAAAGCAATCTCCCCCCACTGCCGACAGTTTTGCTAATAAACCCCTAATGGGGGCCCCCATCAGCATGGGTCACCCATGGGCCGCCTATGGGCACTTCAACCTGGGTTTTCGCCACCCGCATATCAACCTACATAGAACTTAGCCACCAGCGCCAACCTATAGCACGTATCGTGTAGGCTTGGGGTTAGGGTTTGGGGTTGGTTAGGGTTATAATCCGCCAAGTATGCCAGTTCCAAAGTTTTTTTTTTGTTTAGGAGTGTACAGTATAGTACCGGTTGAAGGGCTCTCGTTCGCCTGCCCATGGGCATCCTCGTGGGCATGGGTGACCCATGGGCTGCCTATGGGTGTCCCATAAACTGTAGAAAGTGTGGGAGACTTGGGGAGACAAGAAAAAACCAGGCAAATGCGGAAATACCGTAAAAACGCGGCAGTGGGATACGTTGAGGGACTGCATACACCACACAACCACGGAACTACTACTCTACCGACATGAGAGCCTGAAAGCGCGACAATGCCCTGAACCATCGGACGGACGTGGATTGTTTCCTCTGTCCAACGATCAGCACCCAAGTACAAAGGAGAGCACAAGCCGTCGACGGTAGCTTGGTCCTAGGGGAAGGAAAAGGTAAATGTCGCTTGACACTCTTGCTCCACAACGAACCGTGAAGGATGGGTAAAGCTGCATTTGTTATTATTGTTGAGAGAAGGCCAGCAAGGGTCTGAGATGAAGTGGGGATCCAACTTCATCTCCGCGGAGTATACAATTCTAGCGTAAGGTGGTATCGGTCTCCTGACTATCCCACATCCTGTCTACTAGAAAAATGTACCCTATTCATGTGGACAGCCACACTCCTTAACACTAGCCGACCCTGAATATCATATACGCAGATTCTATATTCAAATTCTAGAAGCTACACTAATGTTTCGCTGATGATTTATTATAATGAATCGAAGATATGACTCTTCACAACAGCCTCCAGGGGGAGCTTTAGAAATATCCCGAATCTACCCCCCACACCACCATTGAGACGAAGCCTGCTGACGACCACGGGACGACACAACGACGTCTGTCTCAATTTGACGATGCTCATGCTCATGAGGTGAAAAAGCTGGATAAGAAATATGCTGCAAAGCACCCTACGTACGACAGATGACAGAGAAACAAAATCAAAACCGCTGTTTACGCGCACCAGTGCGCATCACAACTGGGGGAATGAGAGTGGCAACACGAGATAGTCCAGAAGAAGTACGTAGAAAAAACTCAAAACCCCGCCAAGTAGAAGCAGTGAGAAATACTGCGGGCTCTCGACCGCGGGGTTACCAAACCGAATTTGAGACTAAGGGAGGCTTGACTAAATGACGTGACTAGACCGAATCATGCAAAGGTCGACAATGCCTTAGACGATTGAGAATGCCCTAGACGTAACAGTAACCAAAAGAGTTCCGAACGAATACGGCCTTTGATACTGGACGCGACGTAGAGGAAAACCAAGCGAAACTTGGGAAACGTCAAGGGCAGAAATGGATGATAGGCAAGCGGTACAGAGAACAGTTCCCATCTTACCATTCGATCCAAATCGCACAGTATTTGGATGGTAAGGCCAAAGGCTAAAGAAAACCAATGATTCTGTAGTCACGAACGATCACAGCCGGAGAAGCAGTCTAACTAACCGTGCCATATCTCGCTGGCGATGATACTGAACATACAACACACAAGAACAAAAAACATAGGAGTAACATGTATGCACGCACAACACTAAAACTCAGAATCACGACATTGATGAAGTCTTCGCCAGAAGGTGACGATGGCGGAGAAAGAGTCCAGCGAAGTGGGCGATGACGAGCGTCGACGAAGGCCGTAGGAGAAGGTGACGCAACGGTATGGAAGCCCGAAGAATGGGGCGCCTGTAGCACCCCCCCGATACGACCAAGCTAAGAAAACAAACATTTGTTGCGAGTGACGACGCATGGCGAACTCTTTTTCCAAGTGTTCAGAGGGAAACAACACCGACGAATCTTGGGGAGCTCTTTTCTCAAGTGTTCAGAGGCACACAACACCGACAAAACTTGGGGAGCTCTTTTTCCAAGTGTTCGGGGGCAAAAACGGCCGACGAACGAGTGGGAAAATACCAAACGACACCCACAACATAATGGCCGCTAAAACCCAACGAACCCACCCACGCTTCGACCACGTTAAACTCCAATGATTAGAAGCCAGCCCAAACCTGACACGCCTCCAAAGAGCAACCTATATCTACCTCAAACACGAAATAAGAAACATATCTCCAGGTCATCCCAATCCACAGATGATTGCAAGCAACAAGGAAGAAACTCGAAGAAATACAAAACAAGAACCCATCAAACTCAATGCTGAAAGAAACGGCACTAAGAAGAAATCGTGGAAACAGTGAACGATAACGAGTCCGCGATAGATGGAGTCCGGACATCGTGATTGCTCAGAGGACGCGAGCGATGTTTCTCCAGGCACCACGATCCACACACGGCATCCAAAGCGGGGCAGTAGAGGGCGGCGAGCAGAGCAAGAGCGCGTGGGCACGGGTCATCCAGGAGTCGAACGACATACGATTCCTCCTGGTGAGCACCAATGCGCCCTGTCCACCACAAACCGTCGCGGTCCTTGTACCATAACCGTGCGCACTCAGGGAGGGGTGAGGCGTGGAAGCGACCAAGCCAAGTCTCGCGAGACAAGAGAGCAGACCCTGGAGATAGATAAGCTCCCCACGAGCCCTGGGGTGCTCCCGTTGTGCCGCACGATCCCGAGTCACTCGATAAGCGCGATTGCCGTGGTTACTGTGGCAAACCTCCCTAGACCAATATGAGAGGATGTGTCGGCGAGACCGCTCTAGGTCGGGTTCACGTTCCCAGGAGGGAGTACAGGACCGCGAGAACTGCACTACGACCTCGCACTATTTGATTTCCCGAGATGCAGTTGACCTCCAGACGTCCCACAGGCGCCGAAACGCCTTCGTCGGTGACGTGGAAAGGCGGACATTTATCTCCGAAATAATGCAGAAGGGAGCGCGAAAGATCAGCGGGCAGAGATTGTGGTAGGTCGTCCGTATCATATGGGTTGTGGCAAGGTTTGCACCGAAGAACTGACACGCGAGGTTTACCAGCCGGGCCAGAGGGAGCCGAAGGGAGGTCAACATACAGCAGTTTGCGTGCCAGCGGGCGACCATCCGGTGTGTCCTCTGCAGAAGTGAGACCCACAGCTAGCACTTCGTATGGCCCAGGTCCAGGAGAGCGTGAATTTGGCTTGGAGCACTTGTTGATCCGTGTCTTTCCGGGCGCCCTGTCGAGTGGTAGCAGCCGTGTTGTACACCCAAGCCCAGGCCCCAACGGTGAACGTAGGGGGCCTATTGATGGTGTCGAGAAGGGAGGAGCTGCGGCGTTCCACGCGCGAAACCTCCAAAACGTTGTACTCACGGACAAGATCGTACGCCCTGCGTTGCTGATCGACAGCCAAGTTGCAGTACTCCAGTTGATCGCGGTCCAAGCTTTGATGAACACCTACCGTGGGATGATCAAACACCGAAAGCGGAAGTCGCACGATTGACCGAGTTTGTGGACTGATTGACCGAGTTTGTAGGCGAACTCGACATGTGGATGATGCGCGTCCCAATCATTTTGCTGCTCGTTAACCACAACGGCAAGCATCTGAACCATAGTGTGATTAACGCGTTCCGTGCCTCCGTTGGTGTGCGGGTGGTAGGAGCTTGTGGTAACTTTCTTGACTTTCATCGCCTCGTGAATGGGAATGGAGAGCTTGGAGCAGAATTGTAGCCCGTTCCCCGATAACAGTGTAGATGGACATACCAGTTTGGCCATGTATTGGTTCACAAAGACGTGGGCGGTCCCTTTCGCCGTAAACTCAGCTGCTGTGACAGCAAACATGTCCGCGCTCCAGCTAAAACGGTCGGTGAATAACAAGATGTAGGGTTCCCTTTGGCAGTCACCAGCAGAGGTCCAAAGAAATCGACGCTGACCACGAAGTCTGGTCCCTGCGTCAACGGCACAGCGAGGACAGGCCACCTAGCAGTCTGGCGTTAAGGCTTGCGAGCTTGACACACCACGCACGCCCGAAGCCACCAGCGTCCAACGCAGAAAAATAACTGTGGCGGTACCTATGTCGGACGTATGCGATCCCACTGAACACAGTATTTTCGCGCTGAAGTGGCGAATGCCCCGCATGCACAGTATTTTCGCGGTGAAGAGGCCGCTGCCCCCCAGGTCCAGGTTGACCGTTGTTTGGACGAAGTGTTTCCATCTGCATATATATATCGTTCACGCACAAGTACCGTCTACTAATACGAAACGCGACGGCACCCCTCGTCTGTTGCCGAGCCCCAAGACGGCTCGATGACCATATACAGAACGCGCCCGCACTAAAGAACCTCCAGTTTAGGCCGAGGGTGGAGTTCTTAGTTCCTAGGGTCATGTGCTACGAATGCCCGCTATATGGATTATAGTGTAGAAGGTTTCAGCCGAGCTCACAAATGGTGCTCAAGTTTTTAGGTTCTGAGTTTGATATAGGCTGTATCAATTCCTCAACCGTCAACTTCTATCGCTTTCTGTACTGCAGCAGGTTGTTAAGACAACCCTCGGTTGACAGATAAACAACGCACAGCCTGAAAACTACAGCCGCAGCGTATTCTGAAAAGTTCCCGCATTCCAAAGCCGCGAAGACCAATGGCGCGCTCATCGTCGTTTGTGCGAATATTTGGTCGTGTCTTCGCACATATTGAAGCAGACGGCATAGTAGAAACTACGCTGGCAATGACGTTGGCGTGGTATATCAAGTCTGTAGTCTGGATATCGGCCCGTCTGACACCCATCAATCCGCCAGTCAGGGAACTGCATAGGCAACAACCGGCGTGTGTCGCGCGTGAGTTCTACAATGGGGAATCCTCAGTGTGAGATTCCGTTGTCGGCGATGCCGTTGCAACAGCAGTCCGCATGTTCAGTATCGGTTCCAGACGCTCTCGGGATGCTTTCGCCCGAAAATCCTTGCATACTAAGGTGGTCGAAAAACCCTGCAAAGGCTACAGGCCTGTTCGCGACTGCCACTGCACCCTTCAGACGGTCCTTCCTTAGATTGTATCTCCTCGTACCCGACATGCACTCACCACCCAGACAACGAGCCTCTAGTGAGCGACCGGACTCATGCGCGTATCACCACAATCGGGGCTCTTCATTTGCGAACCACACGACACCAACATCGAACACCACGCATGCGTTGTGTACCCTGAGGGGATGACGCGCCTCAAGGAGTTCTATCTACTTTTGCCGTCTTCTTCCACTGACTGGTGTAGGGCACTTAGCCGCCAGCATCAATGTAAGGCCGCATACAACCTTTGTTGTCGTGCATTGACTCGTCACGTTGGCGGAAGAATTATTGACTGTGGGCACAAGTAGGCCGTGGTCCGTGGCGGCTGGGAGAAGGATTCATTGTCGATATCGTCGACCCCAAAGTGTGATGCAAAACCTTTTTCTCCCCTCATTCTTCTGATGGATGTAGCCGGCTTCCTTGCCCGATTGCCACGAGCTTCATGCGTCGCTTTCGCCATGGAGCGGAGGGTTTTCAAACTATTGGAAATGGAGGTCGTTCTGCTCAATGTAAGAACGAGTCTTACATGCAGGCCATGGGTGATCTTTGAGCAATAATATTTGGCATGGTTGCGCCGGTGACGTCCGGTCCTCATCATTTACGGTTTCGAAACACCATCCATCCCATCGGTTTTATTCCGGGGTGGCAGACATCTAAGGAGTAAAATGGGACAGCGAGAGCAACAGCCAAGCATCTACCCCCTAGCGTAACGGGTGCTCTTTTCCGGGCTGGAGTTGTTGTTTGTCGGCCGTACTCCGCGTACTTATCGGGTATTGTTTGTGTAGTGTATTAACTTCAGACGGTGAGGCAACGCCCGTACCCAGGGCGCTGTCGTGCTCAGAGAGGAGGAGTGGCAGCAGGGCTGCTGCACACAACAAAAGGGGGCCCCGGTGCATCATCACCGTACCCCTACCTAAAAGGTTCTACACCATCTGCGTCACACTTGTACGTACGGCTAACATATCCAAACCATGTCCGTAGACCCACGAACACCCTCCCTGGTTCTTCACGCAAGTGACTAACCATCAGTGGGGCAAAAACACCCCGGATACATCAAATAAAATGCCAATACGGTGGTCGAGGGGAAACCCGGCGCCCGGGCAAAACCCCTCGAAAATAAATCCCATCCAACACAAACCATTGCTATCACGGCGGATCACAACGGCCGCACTTATCAGGAAGGCCAAGGCGAAGACAAGAATGCGAGGCAAGCCTCCTACTCCTGCCATTGGGACACAGCCCGCGACAGTAATGCATCTTTCCCCGCATGGTATACATGACCTTCCCCAAGCGCTAGAAAATCCTACAGAAGCTCCGGCAAATTCATCAGCTTTTTCCGGTGGTACTGCAGGTTGCTCTTGCTAAGAGCCTTGGTGAGCATGTCTGCATGTTGCTCCGACGTCGACACAAACTTGATCGAGATGTCACCCGACCTAAACAATCCACGAATGAAGTGGTACCGCACGTCGATGTGCTTGCTACGCGCTGAGCTAAGGGGGTTCTGCACCAAAGCCATGGCCCCCTGATTGTCCTCAAGGACCTGAATGCTACCGCCGCTGGTCTCTGGGGCAATAAACGAAAGCACTGCACGCACAAACAAAGCTTCTTTCACACCCTCTCCGGCAGCAATGTACTCTGCCTCCGTAGACGACAAAGATACGATAGCTTGCGTCTTGCTACCGTGGCTGATGACGGTTCCTCCAACCGTTGTTGCCAGCCCTGACACCGAACGTCTATCCTCAGCGTCGGCGTAGCTAGCGTCCACGTACACCGCCAGCCCCAGCCCCGATCCCCGTTTATAGGTGATCCCGAGGTCCCTCGTCTCTTTGAGGTAGGCGAGGATCCTCCGTATCGCCTTCCAGTGCCTCTCGGCAGGGGCGTGGGCGTGGCGCGCTACCGCACGCACAGCGAACGAGATGTCCGGGCGCGAGAACGTCGACACCCACATCATGCTGCCGATGGCCTCCCTCACCGGCCACTCCCCTCCACTTTCGTCATCTCGCTTCGGTCCTAGGTCAGCACCAGGGGAAGCAGGGATGGGGGAGGTCGATTGCACATCAAAGCGATTCACGATGCTGTCAATGTACGCGGTTTGGGAGATTCTAAGGGTCCCAGCCTCTAGGTCTCTCTCAACGGCACACCCGTCGAACCACACACACTCTCCAAGGTCTTTGGTGGGGAATGCCTTGTTGAGGGAAGCGAGCAACTCCTTGCAATCATCATCAGACCCAGCCACCAAAATGTCATCCACATAAATCACGATAATCATCACCACGACATCGTCTTTCATCTTGCGGAAGACGCACGGGTCCGCCTTGCACTGCTCGAACCCGTTTTCTACAAGCGTGTCGGCAGCGTGGTACCCCCACTGCCTGCCGCTCTGCTTCAAGCCGTAAATAGCACGCTCAGCCTTCACAACTTTGTGGGATTTTTCCCCGCACCCCGCGGGGAGCCTCAAGAACACATCCTCGTCTAACTTAGCGTGTGTAAACGCCTGCTTGACATCCCAGTGGTTGAGTTTCAATGATTTCTCATTGGCTACCGCAAGCATCAGTTTAATGGATGCGGATGATGGGCAAGGGGAGGATGAGTAGAAGTAGTCCACATTCGGAATTTGCGAAAAACCCCTAGCGACCAGACGCGCTTTGAACTTCTCGATTTTCCCCTCCTTGTTCGTCTTCCAAGTAAAACGCCACTTAGAACTCACAGGTCTACGCCCCTCTGGCGTACCGTCTACGAATGAAAACGTTCCCGTGTCCAAGTGTCCATCGAACTCTTCCCTCATGGCCTGTTCCCACCCCTCTCTGTACACAGACTTCGCAACGCCGGCTACGGTCATGGGGGGGGATTCAACGTCACTCGGACGCTTGCCTATGGGGGATTCTGTACTCAGCTCGGTCGACGCCAGGGCCCTCACGAAGGCGTCTGGAGAGTTGAGCACGAGGTCCTCCGCTCCCAGCAGGAAGTCCTCTGCCTCTTGGCGCGCGATGTTGGCCTCCTCCGCGCGCTCGCACAGCAGCGCTTGCACCGCCCTCGCCTCTAGCCCTTCCACCACGTCGACCACACACGCGAGCATCCAGTGGGTGTACTCCTCCGTGCTGGTGATGGGCAGGGTGGGCAGCCCGGCCGCCGATACATGGCGGGCGAGCAGACCTTCGGCACTCGTTGACGACTCGTACCTCGTGTTCCGGCGAGGGTTCTCCCTGAGTCGGCGGCTGGTGAGTTCGGCCGGCTCGCCAAAGCGGGCGAGCCTCCGTTCCTCGGGCCCGCGGAGCGCCGGAATATCCGTGTCGCTGCCGCTGTCGCTGCCGCCACCGCTGCTGCTGCTGCTGCTGCTGCTGCTGCTGCTGCTGCTGCTGCTGCTGCCGCCGCCACCGCGGCTGCTGCTGCTGCTGCTGCTGCGGCGGTCGTCCATCGCCGCCGCCCACATCGGCCATCCCGGTCGACGTGGTAGATGGGGCGACGCTCGCGCCCTCCCTGCTCGAGGGGGCGCCATCGCCAGCGTCACCCACGCCCGACTCCTGGGGCGCGGCCGGCGGCGCCGCCGGCGCATCGCGCGCGGGCGGCTCCGCGGGCCCCGGGTTTGCCGTCGTGTCAAGGTGGAAACCTCCATCCTCAGGTTCTCCCTCCGCCCTCCCTCCACC
Organism: Ectocarpus siliculosus; assembly: GCA_000310025.1. Classification (NCBI taxonomy): domain Eukaryota; class Phaeophyceae; order Ectocarpales; family Ectocarpaceae; genus Ectocarpus; species Ectocarpus siliculosus. The sequence continues at coordinate 892,583 of FN649757.1, forward strand.
GTGGCATGACGCACCCCCTCCGCCCTCGTGCTCCCCAGTCGTGAGCTCCTCGTCCTCCTCTGCAATGGGAGGCAGCGGCTGGGGGTGCGCGGTCGGGGCGGCGGGCACAGATTGCCAGGTGAAGTTGCGAGTGGTGATCGCTTGGCGTTTTTCGTTCAGGATGCGCACGCAATCACGGTTTGTGTTGATTCCAGGGCCGAGGTAAAAACACTTTTTTGCTTTCGGCTCTGACTTGTGCGTGCGCTTGACCTTGTATACGGCGGGTTTGAGGAACGGGTACGTCGCCTCTGGGGGAGGTGGGTGCCCGTGCCACATTTCGTACGGCGATTTCTTGTCCGGGTTGGATGTGGTGGAGGTGCAGTTCAGGGCGTTGCATGCCCAAGCTGTGGCTTCGGCCCAAAGGGAGGGGTAGCTTGGTGCTTCGGGGTAAAGAATCGGCGCTTGTATGCGGGCGGCTAGTGCTGCATCCTTTATCAGTCCCAGTGCTCTCTCAGCTACACCGTTGTATTCTGGGCTGTATGCGGGGGTGAACTCCTGCTTGATGCAATACTTGCGGCACAGCTTTCCGAATTCTCCCTCGAAAAACTCTCCTCCGTTGTCAGACCGCACGACCATGACCTCGGATGGGGCTCCGTCTGCCCTGTTTTCCGCTAGGTATCTCTCGAATGCCTCTGCAGCGTCTGACTTGTTTTTCAAGAAGTAGACGCGGTTCCACCTCGTGCAGTCATCCCTTACAATGAGAGTGTACCACTTCCCCCCCAAGCTCTGCACCCTTGCCTTCCCACTCAAATCCACAAAAACTCTCTGCAGCTTCTTAACTGCTCGTGTGGACGTCCTGTTGGGGATGGGCTTGGATAGCCCCTTTGCCGTCGAGCACCCCATGCACTCCCGGAGCTGGCCCACCAGCGTCACCCCTTGCTGCTTCGCCGTGTTCTTCAGTAGCACCTCGTGGGAGTGGCCGTGCGCGCAGTGGAAGTCGTTGATGTCAACGGGGGTGCGGTTCGCTTTTCGCGTTACCAGGAGCAATTATGGCACAGGCTAGTTCCCTACCCGAGTCTATGCGGTGACCAGTCTGAACGAACAGGTCCCCCCATAGAGGGAAGTACACCGACTCCCCCCCACCAACGAACACCTCCAACTCACGCTCGTCTGCGGCTAAGCGGCCCTTGGTTTGCTTCAAAAGGGCTGTGAGGGACACGAGGTTGTAATTCAGCTCCGGCACATGAGCGACCCGTTTCAACAGCAGGTATGTGGTCCCAACGCGAGAACCGATGGTCACCCTCACGTCGCCGTAGCCTACTATGGCGAAGGCTTGCTTCCCTGCGGCGACACTCAAACGTCGATCGCACTCATGGTAGTTTTCGAACGCGTTAGCGCTCGGGAACATGTGGTTGGTTGCGCCGGTATCGGCCACAAACCTTTCCTGCCTGGCCTGCTCTACACCCCCTCGATCAACGACTCTGTTCCACTCGCCTGTGAAGTCACGGACCACTAGCGCCTCCTCTGCCACGTCCAGTGCGGTGGCGTCCAAGACCGGCAGCTCCACCGCGAGCACCGCCTGCTCGGACGAGCACTTGCTCTTGTCGTGTCCGTAGCCCAGGCATTTCTCGCATCGCAGGGGCTCCGGCTTGGTACAGGCGGCCGCCTGGTGACCCTTCTCTCCGCACCGGAAGCAGCGGCCGTGCATGCTACCTGCACCGCCGCCGCCTCCGCCGCTGTTGCCACCACCACCGCCCTTGCGACCACCCCCTTTCCCCTTTCTGGCTGCCACCGCCGCCGCCGCCCTTGCTGTGGCCGCCGCTGCTGCGGCCGGGCGCTCCGCCCCTGTTGCCACCGTCGCTCGCGAGGAAAGCATGCTCCGCCTTCCGCTGGCCCTTCGTGGCCCTCCTCCCCTCCGGGAGGCTCGCGTGCACGGTACTGACTACCCTGATTATCTCGCCCCGGTCCAGGTTTGTAGCCGTCTCCAACAAGAATTTGGCTTGTTGGTACTCGGGTGGAAGGGCATCGACAAAGTGTGCGAGAACAAAGGGTGTGTCAGCGTTGAGCCCTTTTTCCCGCAGTCGTGAGTACAGCAGCTCGAGCGTGTATAGATGCTCGACAGGGTTGCTGTTGCTGTGTGCGGGGATCGTGAATCGAAACATCTTCTTCATGAGGGCTTGTTTCGAGCCCTGCGACTCCGGGTTGTGTACTTTGTCGAGCTCCGCAAGGATCTCCTTTGCGGTCTCGCATTTATTCACGATTGCCTTGTCGGCTTCTCGGACGATGGCTGTAGTCACAAAGTGGAACGCCTGGAGGCCCCTCTGAACCTCATCACTTGTGTAGCCCAAGCTATACAGCTCCGAGCTAGGCCTGTTTGGGTCACCGACGGGTGCGTGCTTCTCGGCGTTGCCGATAAGCTGCCCGTCCAAGCCTACGGTTTTTGCGGCTTGAATAAGTGCCTTCCTCCACGAGTCGTACCCGTGGCCGCGACTCTCCCCTTCGAGACGCGGTGCATTGACCGTAACACGTTTTTGGCTACTACTGCTGTACCCATCAAAAAATGCTCCGGCCCCTCGAATTGCGGTTTGCTCACCTTGGGGGTTTAACCCCCTCGCTTCCCCGCGGTCCGGTCCTACGCCCGGGCTCATTCCGGCTGGCCCCACAGGATTCGCTCCCGATCTACCTGCCCACCCAGTCGTCACTCTCGCTGGAACCCCAGGACTCGCTCCCGGTATGTTGTCCCAGCTGCTTTCCTGCGGGTGATTTCGCCCATCACGGGCCGTTTCCCGGGAAAACGCCCCGCCGCCCCCAGGCGGCAGAGCCTCTCTCTGGCTTGGGACGGCAGCACCGCCGCCCCTACTGGCATCGCCCGCCACGGCGTCACCAGGCTCCTTCCTCTTCAACTCCATCACTACGCTCATCAGCTGCGATAACTGGCCCTCCAGCCTCGCAATCGCCGGATCCTCGGCGTGTTGCTGTTGCGTGGTTGAGGTCTCTTCCCCCAGCCCTGCGACGGAACCGCTGTCCGACGCAGACATGACCCGATGCGGCTATCCCTCGAGGGACAATCAACTCTAGAGTGTTTGTCGGCCGTACTCCGCGTACTTATCGGGTATTGTTTGTGTAGTGTATTAACTTCAGACGGTGAGGCAACGCCCGTACCCAGGGCGCTGTCGTGCTCAGAGAGGAGGAGTGGCAGCAGGGCTGCTGCACACAACAAAAGGGGGCCCCGGTGCATCATCACCGTACCCCTACCTAAAAGGTTCTACACCATCTGCGTCACACTTGTACGTACGGCTAACATATCCAAACCATGTCCGTAGACCCACGAACAGTTGTTGCAGAGGGAAGGCTCTCTGCCGTCTTTAGACCCATTCGGAGAGTGGTCAGAAATCTTTGAGGGCTCAGTGGGCCTAAAGAAAACTAAAAAGTTGAAGCGACTCACGTTCGAATCCAAGACGACGCCAAGTGGGACGAGATGTGACGATCTCTGACGCGGGTTTAGTGTGGAGCTAGTCCGACCACTGTGTGCAGGTTGGGGCCGCTTCGCTTCTTCAGTCTGTTTCCTTATCCTTCCTTTCTCTCTCAGTCGCTCGCTATCGCTCACTCCCAGGCAACACCAGGGAACACCAGGCAACACTGAGCCAGGTGGAACGCTTGTACAGTCGAGGTCCCTCTATAGTGCGGGTTATATAGTGCGGGTGCCCGGTATAATGCGGGTGAAATCGCTTGGCACAACTTAGACCCCTCGATAGTGCGGGTGCCGCACTATAAGAGGAACCCCGGTATAGTGCGGGTTTGGTCGATCTCAGAAACCTCTATAGTGCGGGTCTGACGTCATGACGGCCTAAATGCGCGGTCAAACCCGTCGACAAGTTCCGCACAACGTACACAAACCTACCCCTAGCGGGATACTGTATACTGTACCCCTACTGGCCACGAGAACAGCAGCAGCAGAGGCGCACGATGCCATGTGCAGCAGGCGAACTCTGCCATCTCAGCACCCTCACACCTAAAGCCCCCGATGGTCACCAATGCCGAGGAGGATGCGGAGGCAGACTGCACGGCATATGCGGCGAGGTGGAGGAAGAAGGCGAAAGCGAAATGAATCGCATCTGTCATACGTGCTTGTCTTCTCAACAAGCCGCTACGGCTGCCACGGGCAAGCGGAAGCCGCAAGAAGCGAGCCGCATCCCAAAACGCATGAAAGCCGTGGGAGGCAAAAAGGCGGACCGAAGTGCGCCGCGCACGAGCGCATGCATCTAAGCCATCTCGTCAGACTGACGTCCGGGCGTATTTTGACGCGTAGATCAATGAGAGATATTTTGCTGCACGTATGTGTTGCATGAATTACTGTGTGTCGGGATTATTGCGCCTGTGCGAGTATGCGCCTGTTCTCTCATTGATCAACGTCTTCTCCCCTGTCTTTTCTCCGCGGGTGTCGGCTTTTGTTGTGTTCCTTTATGCACGTGGACTCACTTGTTCGCTTTGGAATGCTTGTTGGATAATCTCCTGTGGCTTTCATCATACGGTGGTTCCTTGTGATTGTTTTTCAACGTCCACGGAGCCGTCGATGCACTATAAAACAATGGGACACCGAACATTAACATTTACAACATGTCGTGGACCAAATATCCTCTCGGCTGTACAGGATTTTGTTTACACCGCTGCTTCACTGCTGAATTTGCACCACGACCCACGTGTTCTCCTAATACCATTGAGCAAACTCGGGTTTCTTTTCCTGAGGCGGCACTGATACCTATTCAGCCCCTTGTTGGTTGTATGTACTACAGTGGCACCTTCATAACCGTCGTTATGGCCTATGTCCTACCCTTTATCCTAGTAATATCGCGAATAGTGCGCATACCCGCACTATTGGGGGTTCGCATTATTTCATATAGTGCGGGTGCCCGCTATAGTGCGGGTAGAATCGCCTGGCACATACCCGCACTATATAGGGACCTCGACTGTATATCGCTTGCTACACTGCTAGTATCC